>JAYESA010000007.1:114313998-114701498 GCA_036927795.1 Iris macrosiphon
TATCTCTTGACATGGTATCATATGATTCATAGGCTATTTGGACTTTGACATCGATTCCGACTCATACCAGCTAAGGACCACAGGCGAGTACATTATCTGATAGTTCCATTATTTGATATTTTCTATGATGCATATTTATAGTAGTATTTTATCTAATTTCTGACAATGGATACACGGATTGACACAATTCTCTGATAATATTGAGATTTAATTTATGGGTTGAGTTAGACCAAAAGAATAACAATACAAAGATTTATTTTATAACTTGTTGAATTCGACATTTAAGGACTGAATTTGATTCAAAATATAAATTTTTTTTGAGAGATATGATTGATGTAGTAGATTTAGAAAAAAAATTTAGAGCTATGATTGATGGAGTAGATTTGGAATTCAAATATTGAGTAGGAGACTTTGAATTTTTTAAATGTATTCATGAAATATATATTAGCATAATTTAATTTGAAGATTGGATTTAACTTTTAAATTTTTAGGATTGAATCATTAATCGATGTTCTGAGGAAGATCATTAATTTAAATACCGAGAATTCATCTATGTAATAGCAGTGAGGACAAAATAAATTATGGCTATGGGGATAAATCAAATTATTGTGAGAAATGACTACAATATGAGATTCTAATTTTTAAGGATGAAATTAATTTTTTTTTTTAACTTCAAGATTGGATTTAATTTTTAAGTTTGAATATGAGATTAAATTTAAAGGATTTAATTATTAAACTTTTAAAGACAATTATAAATAAGATTTAAATTTTAAGGAAATCATGTTAGATTGTATTTAAGACTTATTACTTGTGAATCTGATTTAAAACAAAAATTCTTCTAGATTTTAATTTTGAAGATAAATTCAAATTTCGAAGATTTACTTTAAAATTTTAAGTTGTGAGGATGAAGTTAATTTTTAAGGACTTTGATAAATAACAATAGTGGTTTGACTTCATAATTATATTACTTAAATTTTGATGGTGGCAGAAAAAAATTATTAAAGATTTTAAATTTGAGGATAAACAATAATTTAAATAAAAAGTTGAGAATTTAATATGGCAGAATTAATGATTTTGTTAAATTACAGATTTTTATGAAGATTATGATATGATTGGATTTGTCATTAAATTTTGAGAAATTTAAGAAGATTATCATTATATTTATTTGACTACAAGATATAAATTTAAAATTTATATTTTGAATGTTGCATTTGAAGATTTCGTAAGTATTATATTGTTTGAGTATGGTGTAAAAAAAGAATCGAGGAGTAAGATCATTAATGGACTAGTGTTTGAATTCAAATTTTTGGGATAAGATTTCAAATTTATAAAAATGCATTGATTGGATTTAAATTAGCGGAGTAAGATCATTAATGGACTAGTGTTTGAATTCAAATTTTTTGTATGAGATTTTAAATTTTATAAATATGCATTGCTTGGATTTACATTAGAGGATTGGATATTAATTTTTTTTTATGGGTATTTAGTTATTTACTTAAAATTTTGGAGGAGATTATGATAAGAATAAAATTTGATTTTAAATTTGAACATTTTCAGGAATATGGTGTTCTTAGGATTTTAGAAAATTTATGAAATAACAATATGGATTTACTTCACGATTATATGGTTTGTTGAATTTAAATTTTGATGGTCAAAAAAATAAAACTATTGAAGATTTTAAATTTTAAGGACAAAATTTTATAAGGGGGGCAGACTAGTAACCTCTTTATCCTAAAATTCTAGCTTAAATATTGCTATTAGGTTAATTTGGGGCTATTGAAATTTTTTCACAATTTTTGGCTATTGAAAACTAGTAAAAATAATTTTTTAGGGCTTTTAAGAATTAATTTTAGTGTCAAACATAATTAAAAATGTCCAAACTTTATTTTACTTTCTAAATAATCAAATATTTTTTTAGAATTTTCTACGATTTTTTTTGATATTTTTACATATTTACTAAGAGTTAATTATGCAAAATTGAATTAAAAACTATTTTCTGAAAAAAAAACCCATAAAAAAATTATACTGCCCAGTCAGCGAACAGGGCCCCGCCCCTTAGCCTCCTGCAGCCAACAGGACAAGGCCCGCCTGTCAGCGACTCGCGAGCGTGGGTGCGGGTGCAACCGATCCGAGCCGAGCCGAGCCAAGCAGAGCCCGAATTCGACTCGGACTCAGTCGAGCCAAGCCGGGCTGAACCCTGGCCTTCAGATCTGGATGGGAGTGCCCGGATGGACACCACGTGGCACTCTTCGAGCCGCTGGCGTTCTCTCTCTTCCTATATATATATATATATATATATATATATATATATATATATATATATATATATATATATATATATATATATAAGTTTAGGGTTATTTCTTGTAGTCGATTTTGAGGAGTTGTCATCTAGGGTTTCTTTCATCTTCCAGAAGTCATTGTGTATAGCTCTGGACTTAAAACGTGTCCTTGTTTCGTGCGTTAGAACCAAATTGAGGTTAGTTTTCTGAATATGTAATTTGTTTCACGAAATCCGGAGTATTAAATTCTGGAAAATTCGTAGAGCACAGTATGTCTGAAAATAGATGCATCTCGGTGTTTCATGACTTTGGGAGAACCATCAATCAGAATCATGAACCGTTTAATGTTTTGAAAAGATGACACAACAAAATATAACATATATTTTTACCATAATTTAATTCAAAATATTTTTTTACTGTTAATTCTGTAGAACTTCTAGGATAGCAATCAAACACCGTTGCATAATACGATTTTGTACGTGCAATAGCTTCCAAAAAATTATGCATGAAAGTCGAGTTTGTATCGCTTGACTTCGGTTAACAGATTGTCTCGATTTACGTATCAGGAGTCTCGAGTTGATAAAATTGGGTTCTTTGGACAAAATTTAGTAATTTACCTAAAAATTTAGAATAAAAATAGGATTTTAGAGTATTTTTTCCAGATTTAAATAAATTAAAATAACTTATCTCTTGACATGGTAACATATCATACATAGAATATTTGGACTTTGACTTGGATTCAGACTCGTACCAGCTAAGGACCACAGGCGAGTACATTTTCTGATAGTTCTATTATTTGATATTTTCTATGATACATGTATATAGTAGTATTTTACTTGATTCCTGATACGATGGATACACGGATTGGTATTATATGGATTCATTTTCGTGAGATACGTATTTTTAGGCCTATTGACTTTTTTCTGGACTAATGAATTACTGGACAAATTTTTTTTTATCATGTTGACATCTTCTTGACTATTGAGATTATTCGTGTCTGGACTTGGATCCATGAGTACTAGTCGAGCGAGAAAATATCTAGGAGACGTGTGAACATTTCCTTTCTATCCTATGGTCTTACTGGATTAATAGCAGCCACACACGACAGGTGTGGTTTGCCGGATATTATCCCCTAGCCGTTCACATATCAACTTGGTATTTCAAAACACTAGTTAGATACAGTCATTCTGGATTAATTTATACCTGCTGATTATACACTTGCATGACAGTTTTTCTAGTTCACATATTTGTCTGTCTTTACATGCTTCTATGTTCTTCTTTCTTGTCTTTTATTATTTTTTATTTAATTATTCCTCTATGATGTACCCTATTCCATTATTATATGCTCATCAAGTATTTTATAACTATTTATTGTTCATAGTACTTGTTAATTAACTGGAACTACCATTGTGTTGTACTCGTTCCATCCTGACTGGGTAAACATTTTAGGTGACTTGCCATCTTGCTTATTGGATTTTGTTGGAGATTGAGATGCTTTTGGAGGCCAATATTAGAATTTAGATAGTTTAGCAACTTCTTTAGATTTGATGTTTAGCGAGTTTGTTCCCGAGTTATGATTTAACTATAAATTGAGAATCTTGTAAAACTATATAAATATTGTGAATGAGCAATATATTTAAATTTTTTATTAATATTATCTATTTGGATTGAAGAACCATTGTTATATAGACATCATACTACCGTCCATACTGCGGCATAGGCTGGGCTTGGCCACGTACTCGTATCCGAAAAGCGGGTGCGAGTCGTGACAACCATCGATGCTGTGGAATAGGCTGGATGTACCCACGACTCATGCCCAATTTCCAGGTACGGATCATGGCATATTTTAGTAGTGGCCCATTCAGCTCCAGAAGAATAAGATTAGGTTACAACTAGTACGGTATCGTAGTAGTGCTCAGACTTAGAGTGCTATTATGAACCAGATATAGTGTATCGGATGAGAGTATGCTCAATCACAACTAAAAAATTTCTAAATTTATTTTGTTATTCTGAATAATTGCTTCCTTTAAATTTTACTGCCCTTCTTTGATGATATTGTATCTTTTGCTTTAATTAACTTCTTTTTGTTTTGATCTATCTTCAGTATGCCGCCGAAGACTAGATCGCAGAGATCAGGACCCGTAGCTTCGGAGAGGTTTGCCACCTCTCAACCTGCAATATAGATAGCTGGAGTTGCTCCTTCTACTTCACTAGTTCATGTAGAAGTTTTGGAGCTTTCAGGGGTCCTCCTCCCCCACCTGTCCAGAGGGTTGTCCCGACTGTTACGGAGGACCTTCCACCACCGCCATAGATTCTATTTCCATGAGGTGTGCCTTGTCACGTGTCACTACCATATTTTCTAGGAAAGGATATTTTGGTAATTTTATAATTAATTACATATTGTGCATGTTAAATAATTATTTGTTGTATTATTTAATTATTGTTAGATGTTAGTTATTTAGTTTGGACTTGTGTTAGTGGACCTAACTAGTTTAGCTAGACTCATAGACCAACATGTATTAATTGTTAGAATTGAGCCCATTTAGAAAGTCCATTGATTATGAGGATGATTAATTTAATTAAACCATTAGACTAGAAGCTTTCCTCCTTAATTATTTTTTCATGAGAGGCCCCAAGGGGTATAATGGACATTACATATTGGCTTGAGGAAGGGGTAGAGGAGGCCGGCCTATTTAAAAGAGGGGAAAAAGTTTCTCACTTCTTTTTTTATTTAAAAATTAGATCTAGAATTTTTCTCAACTAAATTCCTTCATTCCACATCATTTTTTCTACCAAATTTCATCCCAATTTCTTCCCAAATCACCATTGGAAACTAGTGGAGCAAGGATCTAGAAGGGGGAAGCAAGGATCTACAAAGAGTAGCAAGGATCTACAAGTTGGAGGCCAATTTTATCACATTTGGAGGTTGCATTGGGAATCCTTCTCCCACTAGCTACAATTCAATGTTTTCCCTTAATTTAGGTTCTAATCTGATATTTAAAAATGAGAAATTAACCCATATGCATAGGTTACCCATAGGATTTGGATTTGTGTTCATAGGAGGCCTATTGAGAAAGTTATGGTACTTTTTGTATCAATTTTAGGGGAATTCCGAGATTGACATTTATTGTGTGTGTCAATTGGTCCTATAGATCAATTTGGCATATGCCAATGTATTTGGGGTTAGTGTCATGTCCACAATTGAGTACGTATATATCGTATCCCAATAATTTGGTGATAGGTGTTGATTTGGGAGTTTTTCCTCCGACACGACACTTTGTGCATGTCATATTTTGACACGGACACATAGATTTGTGTTTGACTCTTCCTATTATTCATAAATAATATATTAGACTTGTTCGTGTCCTTCGGGGTATGTTTGGATGTGTGGTGGACTCGTGTCGCAAGTGTATCCTAGATTTAGTGGGATACGGGTGTGATACGCTCCATGGGTTTGTGCAATTTTTTTCTAGATCTATTTCTCAATTATTCTTGGTCATTGTGATATGTAATTATATGTGTGTATATATATTTTTATGTGTTAGTGTGTCATATATCTATGTATCTATGTGTTATATATATATGTAGCTATACTTCTACATATGTAATAGCTATTAAATATAATAGTATATATATATGTATATGTTATGAGTATATATATATTTATATGTTATATATATATATATATATATATGTTATGTATGATTATATATACGTGTACGTATATGTGATGTTATATATATATATATATATATATATATATATATATGTTACTATATGTGATGATACGTATATATGTATATGGATGAGCTTGTATATATATATTAATATATGTAGCAAGTACATATATATTAGTAGCTATATGATGTATATATTAATATATATAATTATGTATTTATCAGTATAAGAGTGAGAGAGGGGAGAGTAGCAGCTTTTAGTGATGGAAATAGTGACAGCAGCAGCATTAACAGCAGCACAGTAGCAGCAGCAACATTAGCGACAGCAACAACAAATAGCAACGGCAGCAGCAACAATAACAATGGCAGCAGCAGCGCATTAGCAACGGCAGCAGTAGAGATAGCAACAGCAGCAGCATTTGCAACAGCAGCAGGAAACCTTCGCAACAGCAGTGGTATCAGCAGTTTTAGCGACGGCAGCGATGGCGTTTAGCGACAGTTCTGCGTTTATATATATATAGTTATATATTATATTATATATATATATATATATATATATATATATATATATATATATATGTATATATATATAAGGTATTAGTATATATGTATATATATTCCTAATTGGTATTTATCCATTAGTATGCTATACTTTTAGTAGTGGGTTTTTAGCATATAGTTATTATGGGTAGTTAGTATATATATGAAATTGTGGCATTACCTGGAGATACCAAGGTAAGTATCAAGGTATTTATGGATAACCAAGGTATTGGGTTTGGGTATCAAGATGGAGGTTTAGTGTTGCGATACCAAGTTTGTTTGAAACCAAGCTATCCACATAACCTTTGGTAATTAGGATTTTATATTTAATATTGTTTGATATGTGTATGTGCGATATGTTATATCTCCTTTTGTATATCCTGAGATACGGTATTTAAGTATCCTATGTTGTAGCTTGTATGAACTAAATTCTTAGTGTATGAACCCTATATTTTTGATATAGACTCTTGCAACCTGAAAATAGGTAGTTTGACCTTAGTTTGACCGATTTGACTTAGAGTTGACATAGTTTGACTTTTTGACTTAGAAATGGCTTGTTGACCTAGAAGTTTACTAGTTTAACTTATTCTTTTCGAAACCTTGTATTGATGTTATATTCCATATCTAGGTCTTCGAGGTACCGTATCAGACATCTGTGAGAATATTTACCAGACTTCAGACAAGTACATTCTCTGATAGTTTCTCATTTATGATATCCTCTATGTTCATTGTATCTAGTATAGATATCCTTGTTTTCTTCATACGATGGTTACATAGATTGGTATATCCGGATCTCGTCACAAGATGTTATTCCTTGGTATATGGTATATCTTATGCAATCTTTGTTTCATTGATTATCTTGTACATATACAGACACTGATTCTTTGGAAGACTAGCTATCTTCTTGGGGAATCCCGTGCCATAGCATGCCATGGTTGGATCTACTATACTAGTCAAGGGTGGAGAGTATTTTAGTATAGATATGTGATCATACCCATCTTGTATCATGTCTTGTTCTTAAATAGTGTTAATCATACACCGCACGTATGATTAGCCAGGCCATAAATCTTGTATCAAGTTCCCAAGCCGATCACATATTAAAGCTATTACTCACATACTTAGTTATTAGTATTCTTGTTCATTGTCATATTGTTTATTATTATATTTATTCCAGTATTTCCTTATTGTATATCTCATGTATCTATTATGCATCTTGTATATTCATATCTATTTACAGTTACATAGTTTTTATCATTGATTAGAACTGCTGTTAGAGATGTACTCTGCTCTTTTCCTTAATGGATATATTTTTTTCCAGATGACACTGAGGAGTGGTACCCTACACATTATGGACCTCAGGATATTCTGGGCTTAGAGTCAGAGACCTTGGCTCAGGAAGGACTTATCAAAACTGAGATAGAAGATCCGGGATTAGTAGTTTCTTAGTATTCTTTTGTACTGGATTTGTCTCCAGCTTATTTTGTTAATATTCTTTCAGACTCATTGATGTTATTACTTTATACTCATTTATTGTATGTGACTATTCTATTCCTTATCAGATTCGTGCTCGTTTCCATCTTAGATCTATGATTGAGTATATTAATATTATTGGTGGTTTATTATATTGCTACATAGATTAACCAAACAGTGTTCTACCGCCGATTCTGCGGCGTAGGCTGGGCGTTGTTCCCGACTTGCATCCCTACATTAGGTGCGGATTATGACATCACGACCCGTACCCGGTATAGGGCCATAAGTAGTAAATAACGTCCAGCCTATGACGCAGCATCAGCGGTATAACGCTGTTTGGATAAACTATCTATCTAGCAATCAAGATATAATAATGCCACCAAAGACCTATGATTACTCAATAACAGATCTATAAGATGGAATAATCGCACGAATGTGATATAAAGAACTGAAGAGTCAAATACAACTCTCAAAACAAATAAAATCCAATGAGTCATCAAAATAAGAAGAAATGCTAATAACAAAAGCTGGAGACAAATTGTCACTACCATATTTTTTAGAAAAAGATATTTTGGTAATTTCATAATTAATTAAATATTGTGCATATTAAATAATTATTTGTTGTATTATTTAATTATTGTTAGATGTTAGTTATTTAGTTTGGACTTGTGTTAGTGGACCTAACTAGTTTAGTTTAGACTCATGGACCAACATATATTAATTGTTAGAATTTAGCCTAATTAGAAAGCCTATTGATTAGAAGGATGATTAAATTAATTAAACTATTAGACTAGAAACTTACCTCCTTAATTATTTTTTATGAGAGGCCCCAAGGGGTATAATGGACATTACATAATGGCTTGAGGAAGGGGTAGAGGGGTCCGACCTACTTAAAAGAGGGGAAAAAGTTTCTCTCTCCTCCTTTTTATTTGAAAACTAGATCTAGAATTTCCCTCAAACAAATTCTTTCATTCCATATTATTTCCCTACCAAATTTCATCCTAATTTCTTTCCACATCACCATTGGAGACTAGTGGAGCAAGAATCTAGAAGGAGGAAGCAAGGATCTACAAAGAGTAGTAAGGATCTACAAGTTGGAGGCCAATTTTATCACATTTGGAGGTTGCATTGGGAATCCATCTCTCAATTGGTACAATTCAGATTTTTTTTCTTAATTTAGGTTCTAAATCTGAGAATTAATTATGAGAAATCAATCCATATTCATAGGCTACCCATAGGATTTGGTTTTGAGTTTATATAGGGCCTATTGAGAAAGTTATGGTACTTTTTGTGTTAATTTTGGAGCAATTTCGAGATTGACACTTATTGTATTTGTTAATTGGTCCTATAGATCAATTTGGCATGTGCTTGTGTGTTTAAGGTTAGTGTCGTATCCACAATTGGGTACGTGTAGGTCGTATCCCAATAATTTGTTGATACGTATTAATTTGGGAGTTTTTCCTCCGACACAGGATTTTGTGCATGTCATATTTTGACATGGACACGTAGATTTGTGTTTGACTCTTTATATTATTTATAAATAATATATTAGACTTGTTTGTGCCCTTCAGGTTACGTTTGCATGTGTGGTGGACTCATGTCGCAAGCGTATCCTAGATCTAGTGGGATACGGGTGTGATACTCTCTATGTGTTTGTGCAGTTTATTTCTAGATCTATTTCTCAATTATTCTTGGTCATTGTGATATGCAATTATATGTGTGTATATATATAAATTTATGTGTTAGTGTTTCATATATCTATGTATCTATGTGTTATGTATACATGTAGCTATACTTTGATATATGTAATACCTATTAAATATAATAGTATATATATATATATCTTATGAGTATATATATATGTTGTCATATATATATTTATATGTTATGTTATATATATATATTGTTTATGATTATATATACGTATACGTATATGTGATTTTATATATGTTACTATATGTGAGGATACGTATATATGTATATGGAGGAGCTTGTATATATATATAAATATATGTAGCAAGTATATATATATATATTAGTAGCTATATGATGTATATATTAATATATATAATTGTGTATTTATTACTATAAGAGTGACAGAGGGGAGAGCAACAGCTTTTAGTGACGAAAATAGCGACAGCAGCAACATTAACTATAGCACAGTAGCAGCAGCAGCATTATCGATAGCAGCAGCAAATAGCAACGACAGCAGCAACAATAGCAATGGCAGCAACAACGCATTAGCAACGGCAGCAGTTTTCGCGACCGCAGCAGCAACAACATTTGCAATAGCAGCAAGAAACTGTCGCAACAGCAGCGGTATCAACAGCCATATCAACAGTTTTAGTGACGGCTTCGGTGGCATTTAGCGACAGTTCTGCAGTTATATATATAGTTATGTATTATATATATATATATATATATATATATAAGGTATTGGTATATATGTATATATATTCCTAATTGGTATTTATGCATTAGTATACTATACTTTTAGTAGTGGGTTGTTAGCATATAGTTATTATGGGTAGTTAGTATATATATGAAATTATGGCATTACCTTGAGGTACCAAGGTAAGTATCAAGGTATTTATGGATAACCAAGATATTAGGTTTGGATATCAAGATGGAGGTTTAGTGTTGCGTTACCAAGTTGGTTCGAAACCAAGGTATCCACATAGCTTTTGGTAATTAGGATTTAATATCTAATATTGTTTAATATGTGTATGTGTGATATTTCATATCTCCTTTTGCGTATCCTGAGATACGGTATTCTAGTATCCTAAGTTATAGCTTGTTTGACCTAGATTCTTAGTGTATGAACCCAATATTTTTGAGATAGACACTTGCAACCTAAAAATAGGTAGTTTGACCATAGTTTGACCGGTTTGACTTAAAGTTGACCTAGTTTAACTTTTTGACTTAGAAATGGCTTGTTGACCTAGAAGTTGACTAGTTTAACTTATTTTCTTTCTGAAATCTTATATAGATATTATATTCCACATATAGGTCTTCGAGGCACCGTATCAGACATCTTTAAGACTATTCACCGGACTTCAGGCGAGTACATTCTCTGATAGTTTCTCATTTATCATATCCTCTATGTTCATTGTATCTAGTGTAGATATTCTTGTTTTTTTGACACGATGATTACACGGATTGGTATATCTGGATCTCGTCATGAGATGTTATTCCTTGGTTTATGGTATATCTTGTGCAAGCGTTGTTTCATTGATTATCTTGTACATATACAGACACTGATTCTTCGGAAGACTAGCTATCTTTTTGGGGAATCCCGTGCCATAGCATACCATGGTTGGATCTACTATACCAGTCGAGTGTGGAGAGTATTTTAGTATAAATATATGGTCATACCCATCTTGTATCATGTCTTGTTCTTGAATAGTGTTAATCATACACCACAAGTATAATTAGCCAGGCCATAAATCTTATATCAAGTTCCCAAGCCGATCACATGTTAAAGCTAGTACTCACACACTTAGTCATTAGTATTCTTGTTCATTGTCATATTCTTTATTACTGTATTTATTCCAGTATTTTCTTATTATATATCTCATGTATCTATTGTGCATCTTGTATATTCATATCTATTTACTGTTACATAGTTTTTATCATTTATTTGAATTGTTGTTAGAGTTGTACTCTGCTCCTTTTTTTGACTGGATATATTTTTCCCAGATGACACTGAGGAGTGGTACCCTACACATTATGAACCTTAGGATGTTGTGGGCTTAGAGTCAGAGACTTTGGCTCAGGAAGGACTTATCCCAACTGAGACCGATGACCCAGGATTAGTAGCTTCTTAGTATTCTTTAGTACTGGATTTGTCTCCAACATATTTTATTAGTATTCTTTTAGATTTATTGATGTTATTACTTTAGACTCATGAGTTGTATGTGATTATTCTATTCCTTATTATATTCGTGCTCGTTTCCATCTTAGATCTGTGATTGAGTATATTGATATTGTTGGTGGTTCATTATATTGCTAGATAGATTACCTAGACAACGTTCTACCACCGATTCTATGGCGTAGGCTGGGCATTGTTCCCGACTTGCATCCTTACATCGGGTGCAGGTCGTGACATATTTTTAGTGGTGACCCATGCAGGTCTTATTCTTCGAGGTCGCAAAGCCTGTGTTAGGATATAGGATATATGCTATAGGCTGAGAATACTCAATCACATCTAGAAAATTTTTTTTAATTCATTCAACTATTCTCCTTTGATATTAATACTTAATCTTTAAACTGTCCTTTCCTTGAGTGTCTTACATCATGTGCCATATTGATTCTTTCTTTTGCTTTGTCTCAAGATGCCGCCTAAGACAAGATCGCAGCAGGGGAGAGCAGCTTCTGAGAGGTCTGCGACGTCCCGAGGGCCTGCACCAGTCACCTCTCCGGTGATTGGTGTGTCAGCTACTTTCGGAAGTGCACCACCTACTCAGAGGACTGTGGCAGCTGTATCTGAGGGGCTTCCACCTCCACCTTTCGTGCTAGCAGAGACGACGGAGATGTTTACACTATTTTATGAGATGCTCGAGGCACAAAGAGCTCAGTCAAAGGCACATCAGAGGCATACTGATATTTTATGGTAGGGCATCGAGAGTGCTCATCAGCTTGCTCGTACCATAGTCGAGAGAGGAGTTTCGGTCCAGCAGTAGGTTGCTCCTCAGGTTGCTCAGCTTCGGCCAGGCAATATTCAGGACTTCAAGAAGCTGGAGCCTAGGGTCTTCAAGGGGACGGATGGCATCATCTATGATGATGATTGGCTCGAGGATATTGAGCGTCTTATGAGGGTGTCCCATCTTTCTGAGGATCTGAAGGATGAGGCGGTAGGACTTCAACTGTTCGACATCGCGCGCACTTGGTTCAGGAATGAGCCGATTCTTGTTGATGCGGGACAGTCTTGGGAGGTATTAAAGGACCTTTTCAAGAAGAAGTTTTTCGCTCGGACAGATAGGCTAGACTTGGGAAGGCAGTTTGAGAGCTTCATTCAGGGGAGCATATCTGTGGAGTAGTATGCTGCGGAGTTCGGCATGTTAAGCCAATTTGCAGAGTATTTAGTTAGAAAGCCGGAGGTTCAGGCTATTCGTTTTCGTGACGGTCTAAACTGGGAAGTGAAGATCCTTATTCCGTCTTTTTATGAGACATACTCGAAGATACTTGCAGAGGCACGTAAGGTTGGGCTGGAGTTGGGTTTGAAGCCCAAGAGAGACCGTAATTCTTTTCTGGGGGCAAATAGCAGTATGGTATCTGCCAAACATCCTCATTTCTATTAGAGGCCTTTCCAGCAGCCTCAGCAGCACCAGACTCCAGATAAGGCACCGGTTCTCCAGGCATCACATCAGTAGAGACAGTTACAGCAAGTTTCCTGCCACTACTGCAAGAAGCCCGGTCATATCTGGGAAGTTTAAAGGAGAAGGTTGGGAGTTTGTTTATATAGTGGTACTGAAGGGCATCAGCTGAGAGAGTGTCCTCGTCGTTCAGTTCAGGAAGCAACTTCAGCTCTGAGGGCACATACGAGACCACCTGTAGTACAAACAAGGGGACCGCTTCCGACCCAGCAGCAGCGTTATATCCAGCATCAGCAGTAGGGAGGTGCACTTCAGGGACGAGCGTTTGCTATGACCGTCGAGGAGGATGAGCCCACTGGAGATATCATCGCAGGTTCTATTCTTCTTGATTCCATTCCAGCTTTAGCTTTGTTTGATACTGGTGCTTCCCATAGTTTTGTATCTATTTTTTTTGCTCTGAAGCATAGTTTGGTAGCTGAGTCTTTGCTTAGGACTTGTATGATCATGAATGGGGGAGACATTATCTTGGTTAATGATATTTGCAAGGATTGGAGAGTTACTCTAGGAGGCCAAGAGTTGAGAGTGTGTCTACTTGTAATGCCACTTTCGAGCTACGATATTGTACTCGGGATGGATTGATTGAGTAGGCACCGTGCTAGTATAGATTGTAGAGGAGGTAGAGTTTTGTTTGGTCCTCAAGGAGAGCCAGAGTTCGAGTTTGCTAGAGGAGCTGCAGAGCATGGAGAAGGCATTATTTGTGGAGGTATGGCAGAAGACAAGGAGTTATCACATCCGTTGATAGCAAAGTTCTTGGATGTGTTGTCACGACCCGCACCCGGTTTAGGGGCACGAGTGCATAGGTACGTCCAGCCTACGCCGCAGCATCGGCGGTAGAACGCTGTCAAGGTCTTGATACTATCCAGCCAATCTCACACAAGCATCCAATCTCCATAAGGAGGCACGGATGACACAACTAAAATAAATACATACTCAATCACAGGATTACAGCACGATAAGATAGCGAAACAAAATTAAATACAACACAAGTCTAAAGTAATAATCAAACTCAACAATATCCCAGTCATCAAAAATTGCCGGAGACAAATCCGGTACCAAATAGTCTACTTAAAGAACTAACAAACTAGTAATTTCTGGTTAGACCTCCCGGAATCACAACTAATCTACCAAGTCTGCAGCTACTCACCAAATGGTCCATAAAGTGTCGGACAGCGGTCCTCTAAGGCATAGTCTGGAAAAATATTTTCAGTCAGGAAGGAGCAAAGCACAATCTCAAATAACAGTTCCATTAAATTGATAAGGACTATTAAGCAATAAACATGTGATGCTAGCTACTGAGAAGACAGTGAAATAAATGCATTGGCAATTAAAGAGAGACAGGCAATATAAAGAGACAGGCAATAGGCAATATGATATAGTCAGTGCATGTATGAAAATGAAAGAACAAGGAACAGCATCATATACGGGTGATGTAGTATATGATTTAAAATAGGGAACTGTAATCTATTCTAAGTGTTTGAAATAGTAGTTTCAAAATGTGATCGGCTTAGGAACATGTACGATAGCTACAGGGCCTGGCTAATCATGGGTGAAGAGCATGATTAACACTTATATTATTCTACACTACAATAAAAGGTTATGATCATATTTCTTACAAACTACTTCCCCGCCCCCAACTAGTATTGTGGATCCAACCATGACACGTCACGATACACGAGCAAGTCCAATCTATCATGTACGATGTCTAATATACATGTCGTATATAATGTCAATACGATAATCAAGGTAACATCTCATGACTGCAGATCCAAGCTATACTAGTCCGTGTAACACAGTGTCAAGGATTCAGATGTAACATTTTATGATTATTTAATTTATAGAAATTATCAAGGAATTGGAAATTATCAGAGAATGTACTTGCCTTGGGTCCTTAGCTGGTATTTATGGATGTCCTGTTCCAAAGTATTCCCTGGGTGAACCAACAGTCCTATAGACATAACACAATATAACATTTGCATCAGAAGCTACGCTAACACACAGTCAAAATACTGGCCTCAGGGCCATGTCAGGCAGGGCACTAGTCAACTAGGGTCATCTGGCAGACAGACATCTAAAACACATTATATATTTAATCCTTAATACCTACCATATATATATCAAGTAAACATACCTTGAAAATATGCTAAGTATATATATATAAAATACATATAGTAGAACACGTATTTATATATATATCAATCATATATATATATATATAAATATATTAAATGTATGTACAAAATATATATACAAATACCTATACATTAGTTATACATATTTGAAAATATATTAAGTATATATATATATATACAAAATATATACATATACCAATCTTTATATATTTATACTAGAATACATACATATATATATTAGATGAAATGCACGTACTATTCACCAAAATACGTTCATATATATACTAAAAACATTTTCATATATCATTTATATATATATATATATATATATATATATATATACATTAATACATACACACCCTAAAGTATATATATACATATACTAAATGTATATACATATATACCTATTTATATAAAAACATACTAAGTATATACGAAATATTTATATCTATATAATCATAATAAATATATATACATACATATACTGTTGAACATTAAATTAAATACGTAATTACATATACATGCTAATATATACATATACATACTATTAGATATACACTATACATATTTGCGTATTAACATAAATTAAATAGATAATATACATTCACATTATTAAATCATACATTACCATTGTATTTATATACTATACATATTAATTAATATATATACAAATACCTATACATTAGTTATACATATACATATATATATACATAAATATATATATACATATATATATATATAAAGAAGGAGGGAGAAGAAGAAGGACTTACAGAGGGTTGCTGGCCGGAAAATGGCCGGAGGGAGGCAATGGCCGGCCTGTGCACGCAGAGGGAGGAGCAGCGGGCTTCGGGGTCAATGGCTCGGGGAAGTTGTAGATGCCGGAGTGCTGGGCTCGGTCGGGGACTCGAGCGCGGGGGGCTGCTGCCAGCGGGTTCAGAGGGGGCCGCCGGACTTGATGGGGGAGGCCGGACACAGCAGCGGCGAGGGGAGGATGCTCGGGGTCGGGCTCGGCCGCCGGGCTGGAGGAGCGAGGATGGGGGAGAAGCACGGTGGGGAGTCTGGGCCAGAGGAGTCGGCCGTCGGAGTGTAGACAGTGGCCGCCGGAGGAACTGTGCTCGGCCGGGAAGCACAGTAGGGAGGAACAGTGTTCCCAGTTTCCCCCCCTTTTAATTTTAAAGTTAAATTCAAATAAAAATAAGGAAGGAGAAGAAAAAGAAAGAAGAAGAGAAGAAAAGAGAAGAAGAAGAAAGGAAAAAGGAGAAGAAGAATTACATACGTAGGAGAGAGGGAGGAGGCTTGAGGAGGGTGGTATTTCCTAGGTTGTCTAGGGATTAGGGTTTGATGTAGATAGGACATTAAATAGGATGAGGGTGTGGATAAATCAAAGGTGAGGATGCTCCCAATTAAATGGGTGGTCCAGATTAAACATGAAGGAAATTTCATGTGGGGGAAAAATGCAATTTGGTCCACAAATAATTAACCTTTCCATTTGGTCTTGGACAATGGGGTGATGACACCTACAATTGAATAATTACAACTTAGCCCCTTAAATTCGGGAAATTGCACAAACACATAAAATGACAAAAATTTGGCGGGCGATTCGGTGTCCGGTGTTTTGTAGGGTCAGGGGGCGCTGTAAAATCGGTACGAGCTTAATTTGCAGGGCACTAGAATTAAATTGGGATTTCAGAATTGGTTAAAATAGTATCCTGAATTTAATTAGAAATAAATTTAAGTTGTGTTCAAAAATTAATTAGGAGTACATGGGGCCAAAATCAGGTCAGGTCATCAATATCAATAATGAAGAAGACTCGGAACAGAATATTACCCTAATTTGGGCCGCACGAAAAATAGGTCAAGATTGCCTCCAATTTCAATTGGAACGCACAACGATACAAAATAGGGATTTATTAAATAACGTCCGCGACGATTTTTGTGCGACTAAAAATAATGCACAGAGAGCATAATTATGAGTTGCAAAAATAGCAACATGGAAGGCGGGCATGTCTAGGGCAAGATTGTGAAATTTGTTGGAAGACAAAAGTCAGGATAGCGCTCCAAATATTGAAGCAAAGGTAATGCGCAATAATTAATAAAAATACGGTAATTAATTAAAATCTCCAATAAATAAATTCTAGATAAAATAATAAAATTCAGAATTCTATAATTCGGACAGGTGGTCATCTACTGGGCTTCTAGATCTAGTCTGCTAGCAAAAAAATAAATGAGCACTGCATCTAATACTATATTTAATTAAATATCACACATAATTATTCAAATTAAATATACTATCATGCAATTATTTAATTGTAACAACAATATTATTAATTATAAAAACTCAAAAATACCCCTATTTTCGGAACGTGGTAGTGACAAGTCTACCCTCCTTAAAAGAATTTCGTCCTCAAAATTTAAAATCCTCAAAGTAGCGTTTAATCATACACATTATTATTTTCCTCAAATTTTAAATTCATCATCCATGAAATTAGTTAATAATCCACAATGTCCTCTCACAATTTTCAAAAATCCTGAACTATTTGCATTCCTGAAAAATCCTCGAAATAAAAATCAAAGTCCATTTTTATTGAAAATTTTCCCCGAATTTTTTTTTTTGTTACTAATTCAATACTCAGAATTTAATATCCACTCCTCAATTTGATTTTTAATCGATGCACATATATAAAAATGTAATCTCGTCCAAAAAGTTTGAATTCAAACATCTATCCATCAAAATTTTATTCCTCGATTTCCTCTTTCCTCAAAATACTTAACAATGCGATACTTAAGGGTTCTCCAACTGCAACATCCAAATATAATATTTTAAAATTCATAACTTATAATTTAATAAAAATGCTAATAAATCTCCCAAAATTTCCAAATTTAATAACCAATTTAAACACGTCATATTCTTCCTGAAATTAATAAACCACCAATTATGCAATGTTAATTTCTTAACCCTCTATTTAAATCAATGGTTATCCTCGAATTTAATCATCTTGCCTCTCTTGTCAAGTCATAACCCCTTCAGAGATCTTCGTCATGGTCAACCCCAATAATCCTGGTCTAAAAATCTTTCCTATAATCATACAACATGCAACCTAAGGGATATGTATGGTCATGGTGTCTTGTCATGGTATTACAGTCTCTATATCAGGGGTACTACTAACTACATTATAACAAGAAAATCATGCATTCAACTTGTATTAAGGAATCAATCAATCAATTAAAATGGAGAGGGACAGAAGGAAGGAAAGAACAGAACCTGCTAACACATTACCTGTAGTATCGATCTCCTCGACCGTCATCGCAAATGCCCCGCCCTGCTGGGGTGGTTCCCTTCGCGGGTGCTGAGCAATATATGGTTCCACAGGTAGCCTAACTGGATCTCTATAATCTGAAGCTGCACGCTGGCCGGGAAGATAAGGGGCTAGAAGACAATCCCTTACTCGATGTCCCGTAGCGCCGCAATGCAAACAAAGTCCTAGCCTCGTTCTACAGCTCTCCCAAAGATGACCTGGCTTCTTACAGAAATGACAAGTCTGTTGTGTCTCTCTTGGAGGCTGTTGCTGATTCTGTTGAACATGGACTGGTGCCTGGTACTGTTGTTGATACTGATACGCCCATGGATATTGCTGGATAGGAACTGGTGCTAGGTACTGTGGTGGATGCTGAAATATCCATGGTTGTTGCTGAATATGAAATGGTACTTGGTACTGTTGTTGGTGCTGAATACGGAGATGCTTGGCCGGTCCTGTGTTACCATTCGTATCTCCAAAAGTATTGTGACTCCTCTTAGGCCTGAGATCCAGATCCTCTTCTGCGATCTGAGCATCCATCAAGATAGCCTCAAAGGTAGCGGTACGCTGACCAGAAGTGCTCGACCTAATCTCTCTCGTCAGCCCCTTTCTAAATTTCCGGACTCGATCTCCTGGGTCCCGAATCATAGATGATGCAAAACGGCTCAATCTACAGAATTCTGCAGCGTACTCGTCGACCGACATGTTTCCTTGAACCAAGTCATGAAACTGACTTTCCAAGGTTCCCAATGCCACGTCGGGAAAGAACTTCTCCTTGAAGAGCTCCTTGAAGGTCTCCCAAGTAAGTCCTTGTGCAGTAATTCTCGGCTCCGTACGATACCACATGAGTGCGATATCGAACATCTGACTGCCAGCGGCTTCTATCTGCAAGTTCTCCGGAATCTGGTTCAATCGCAGGCTCCTCTCTATATCCTCTAGCCAGTCATCAGCGTAGAGTATCCCTTCGGTGCCTTTAAACTCTCGAGGCATAATCCTCTTGAAATCCACTATAGTGCCTGATCTCTGTTGCTGCTGGCCAGGAAACTGCTGGTACTGTGCTACTCTCTCCAAAGCTTGGAGAGTCACCTGATGAGCATTCTCCATATTTTCTCTCATCAGCTTGGTTTGTGCCTGGTGCGCTTCTGCTTGCACCCTCTGAGCCTCAGCTTAAACTCGCTGAGCATCTGCCATCACTCTCTGGGCATCTACCATGCCCTGGATTAAGGTAAACATCTGCGTCCCGTCAATGGGCAAACCTCCGAGAATCGGAGTCGGTGGAGGAGGAAGGTTGTCCGTCACAGCTGCGGCAATCCTCTGAGCAGGTGGGGGAGGAGGATCCCCGAAAAGTGCAGACACTCCTACGTGTACCGGAGATGTAGGAGGAACTACTACTGTCTGTCCCTCAGGTGGAGAGGTGGCAGACCCCTCTAAAGCTGATGTTCCCGCTCTCATAGACCGTGTCTGCGGTGACATCCTGAAGACAGATCCCAAGGAATCAATTTAGGCAAAATGCGATATCATCAAGGAAGGACAGTACAGTTCTAAAGAAGCAACATTCAAGATAAATAGATTGAAAAGAAAAAATCCTAGTTATGATTGCATAAGTCAAAGATGCATCCAAGGTTTGATACCTCTATCCCCTAGGTACCACAGTTCTACTTGAAACATACTCACTGCTAGCTTCCTTACCTACTGCAATTGATGATACTAGTTATCCTTATCACTCAAGTCCATATCAAATGCAACACACCATACTAAGTACTGCTCTCTCCAATACAATCCTAGATGAACACCTAAGCCAGTTGGCAGTGAAATCTCAATCATGCTCAAGCCAACATATCCTTACATATGTACCTCATCTATTATATACTAATATATCTCTCCCACTATAAGATCTTATCCTCAACAAAGTCCTCGAAACTAACTCCTCGAAAAATTTTAAAGTAAAAATGCATATACTTTCCTCAAGACCAATTATCTAAATACTGAAGTAAAAATTTTATCAATTCCAAAAATCCTTATAGCTTGTCTAGGTTCATCAAATTGAATCTGAATTCCTTAAAGTTTTAATGACAATATCTTAACTTCTCAAAATTTCAAGAATTTGAAATTCATTTTCAATCCTCAATTTAAAATTTAAATCCACCTTCTGTAGTCCAATAGCTCTAATGTTAATCATTTTCACTGTCCTCATCGTCATGCGTCATTAGTTAATACCATAAATTAGTCTGCAATTTCATCTTGATATGAAATCAAACCCTACTATAAAACCAAAATCCTAATTTAATACCTAATTAACAACAATCAAATTCAACATCAATAAGTGAGAATGGACGGAACAAGGGAATGATTTTAAATTGGAATTAAAATAAGATTCTCAGGGGTCATCCCAGGAATCTCTCAAGAAATTATGATTGAGTATTTGCTCTCGTCTTAGTATCCTATGTCCTAGATCCTATCGCAGGCACGCAGTAGTATAACAAGGATGCCACACTAATACGACATCGCACATCTCGCGAAGTCTGACCTGCATGGGCCACCACTAAAAACGTATCACGACCCGCACCCGGTTTAGGGGCACGAGTGCATGGGTACGTCCAGCCTACGCCGTAGCATCGGCGGTAGAACGCTGTCAAGGTCTTGATACTATCTAGCCAATCTCACACAAGCATCCAATCTCCATAAGGAGGCACGGATGACACAACTAAAATAAACACATACTCAATCACAGGATTACAGCACGATAAGATAGCGAAACAAAATTAAATACAACACAAGTCTAAAGTAATAATCAAACTCAACAATATCCCAGTCATCAAAAATTGCCGGAGACAAATCCGGTACCAAATAGTCTACTTAAAGAACTAACAAAATAGTAATTTCCGGCTAGACCTCCCGGAATCACAACTAATCTACCAAGTCTGCAGCTACTCACCATATGGTCCATAAAGTGTCGGACAGCGGTCCTCTAAGGCATAGTCTGGAAAAATGTTTCCAGTCAGGAAGGAGCAAAGCACAATCTCAAATAACAGTTCTATTAAATTAATAAGGACTATAAAGCAATAAACATGTGATGCTAGCTACTGAGAAGACAGTGAAATAAATGCAATGGCAATTAAAGAGAGACAGGCAATATAAAGAGACAGGCAATAGGCAATATGATATAGTCAGTGCATGTATGAAAATAAAAGAACAAGGAACCGCATCATATACGGGTGATGTAGTATATGATTTAAAATAGAGAACTATAATCTATTCTAAGTGTTTGAAATAGTAGTTTCAAAATATGATCGGCTTGGGAACATGTACGATAGCTACAGGGCCTGGCTAATCATGGGTGAAGAGCATGATTAACACTTACATTGTTCTACACTACAATAAGAGGTTATGATCACATTTCTTACTAACTACTTCCTCGCCCCCAACTAGTACTGTGGATCCAACCATGACACGTCACGATACACGAGCAAGTCCAATCTATCATGTACGATGTCTAATATACATGTCGTGTACAATGTCAATACGATAATCAAGGTAATATCTCATGACTGCAGATCCAAGCTATACTAGTCCGTGTAACACAGTGTCAAGGATTCAGATGTAATATTTCATAATTATTTAATTTATAAAAATTATCAAGGAATTGGAAATTATCAGAGAATGTACTTGCCTTGGGTCCTTAGTTGGTATTTATGGATGTCCTGTTCCAGAGTATTCCCTGGGTGAACCAACAGTCCTATAGACATAACACAATATAACATTTGCATCAGAAGTTACGCTAACACACAGTCAAAACACTGGCCTCAGTGCCATGTCAGGCAGGGCACTAGTCAACTAGGGTCATCTGGCAGACAGACATCTAAAACACATTATATATTTAATCCTTAATACCTACCATATATATCAAGTAAACATACCTTGAAAATATGCTAAGTATATATATATAAAATACATATAGTAGAACACGTATTTATATATATATATCAATCATATATATATATAGAAATATATTAAATGTATGTACAAAATATATATATATATATATATTTATACTAATTATACATATTTGAAAATATATTAAGTATATATATATATACATAATATATACATATACCAAACTTTATATATTTATACTAGAATACATACATATATATATTAGATGAAATGCACATACTATTCACCAAAATACGTTCATATATATACTAAAAACATTTTCATATATCATTTATATATATATATATATATACATTAATACATACACACCCTAAAGTATATATATACATATACTAAATGTATATACATATATACCCATTTATATAAAAACATACTAAGTATATACGAAATATTTATATCTATATAATCATAATAAATATATATACATACATATACTGTTGAACATTAAATTAAATACGTAATTATATATACATGCTAATATATACATATACATACAATTAGATATACACTATACATATTTGCGTATTAACATAAATTAAATAGATAATATACATTCACATTATTAAATCATACATTACCATTGTATTTATATACTATACATATTAATTAATATATATACAAATACCTATACATTAGTTATATATATACATATATATATACATATATATATATACATATATATATATATAAAGAAGGAGGGAGAAGAAGAAGGACTTACAGAGGGTTGCTGGCCGGAAAATGGTCGGAGGGAGGCAATGGCCGGCCTGTGCACGTAGAGGGAGGAGTAGCGGGCTTCGGGGTCAATGGCTCGGGGAAGTTGTAAATGCCGGAGTGCTGGGCTCGGCCGGGGACTCGAGCGCGGGGGGCTGCTGTCAGCGGGTTCAGAGGGGGCCGTCGGACTTGATGGGGGAGGCCGGACACAGCAGCGGCGAGGGGAGGATGCTCGGGGTCGGGCTCGGCCGCCGGGCTGGAGGAGCGAGGATGGGGGAGAAGCACGGTGGGGAGTCGGGGCCAGAGGAGTCGGCCGTCGGAGTGTAGACAGTGGCCGCCGGAGGAACTGTGCTCGGCCGGGAAGCACAGTAGGGAGGAACAGTGTTCCCAGTTCCCCCCCCCTTTTAATTTGAAAGTTAAATTCAAATAAAAATAAGGAAGGAGAAGAAAAAGAAAGAAGATGAGAAGAAAAGAGAAGAAGAAGAAAGGAAAAAGGAGAAGAAGAATTACATACGTAGGAGAGAGGGAGGAGGCTTGAGGAGGGTGGTGTTTCCTAGGTTGTCTAGGGATTAGGGTTTGATGTAGATAGGACATTAAATAGGATGAGGGTGTGGGTAAATCAAAGGTGAGGATGCTCCCAATTAAATGGGTGGTCCAGATTAAACATGAAGGAAATTTCATGTGGGAAAAAAATGCAATTTGGTCCACAAATAATTAACCTTTCCATTTGGTCTTGGACAATGGGGTGATGACACCTACAATTGAATAATTGCAACTTAGCCCCTTAAATTCTGGAAATTGCACAAACACATAAAATGACAAAAATTTGGCGGGCGATTCGGTGTCCGGTGTTTTGTAGGGTCAGGGGGCGCTGTAAAATCGGTACGAGCTCAATTTGTAGGGCACTGGAATTAAATTGGGATTTTAGAATTGGTTAAAATAGTATCCTCAATTTAATTAGAAATAAATGCAAGTTGTGTTCAAAAATTAATTAGGAGTACATGGGGCCAAAATCAGGTCAGGTCATCAATACCAATAATGAAGAAGACTCAGAACAGAATATTACCCTAATTTGGGCCGCACCAAAAATAGGTCAAGATTGCCTCCAATTTCAATTGGAACGCACAACGATACAAAATAGGGATTTATTAAATAACGTCCACGATGATTTTTGTGCGACTAGAAATAATGCACAGAGAGCATAATTATGAGTTGCAAAAATAGCAACATGGAAGGCGGGCATGTCTAGGGCAAGATTGTAAAATTCGTTGGAAGACAAAAGTCAGGATAACGCTCCAAATATCGAAGCAAAGGCAATGCGCATTAATTAATAAAAATACGATAATTAATTAAAATCTCTAATAAATAAATTCTAGATAAAATAATAAAATCCAGAATTCTATAATTCGGACAGGTGGTCATCTACTGGGCTTCTAGATCTAGTCTGCTAGCAAAAAAATAAATGAGCACTGCATCTAATACTATATTTAATTACACATCACACATAATTATTTAAATTAAATATACTATCATGCAATTATTTAATTGTAACTACAATAATATTAATTATAAAAACTCAAAAATACCCCTATTTTCGGAACGTGGTAGTGACATGTGTTTCCTGAGAAATTGTCAGGATTGCCACCAGATTGAGATATTGAATTCTCTATAGACTTGGTGCCAGGTGTAGAACCAATTTTGCAACATATCTATAGAGTAAATAACAACGAGCTGGTTGAGCTGAATAAGCAGGTGGACGAATTGCTGGATAAGGGGTTTATCAGATAGAGTTCTTCACCGTGGGGAGCTCCGGTATTGTTTATACTGATGAAGGATGGATCGGTACGCATGTGCATTGATTACAGGGCATTGAATAATCTCACTATCAAGAATAAGTACCCTTTGCCACGGATTAATAATCTGTTCGATTAGTTGAGTGGTGCCAAGGTATTTTCTAAGATAGATTTGAGATCAGGCTACCACAAGGTGAAAGTGAAACCGGAGGACATACCGAAGACTGCTTTTAGAACTCGGTATGGTCAGTATGAGTTTATGGTGATGCCGTTTGGGTTGACTAATGCACCGGCAATATTTATTAACTTGATAAACAAGGTGTTCCATTAGTACCTTGACAAGTTCATGGTGGTGTTCATGGACGACTTACTCATATACTCGAAGACACCGGAGGAGCACGAGGAGCATTTGCGGATTGTGTTGGAGGTACTGAGGAAGGAGAAGCTATATGGAAAGATGTCCAAGTGCGAGTTCTTCCTAGACAAGGTAGAGTTCTTGGGGCATGTTGTGACTAGTGATGGTATTTCAGTGGATTCGAAGAAGATCGCAGCAATAGAGTCTTGGAAGACCCCGAGTTCGGTAGTAGAGATCAAGAGTTTATTGGGATTGCCAGGCTACTACAGGAAGTTTGTGCAAGATTTTATGAGGATTGCCGAACCGATGACTAGACTCACCAGAAAGGATGTAGAGTTTGTTTGGACGGAGGATTGCCAAGTTGTTTTTGAGGAATTAAAGAAGAGGTTGACGTTTGCTCCTATTTTGACGTTGCCATCAGGGTCTAGAGATTTTACTATTTATAGTGATGCATCGGGGAAAGGTTTGGGTTGTGTTCTTCAGCAGAATGGGAAAGTGATTGCCTACGCATCTAGACAATTGCATCCTCATGGGAAGAACTATCCTACCCATGATTTGGAGTTGGTGCATGTCGTATTTTGACTTGGTGATACGTGTTGATTTGGGGGGTTTTCTTCCGACACGGGACTTTGTGCATGTCGTATTTTGACACAGACACGTAGATTTATGTTTGATTCTTCATATTGTTCATAAATAATTTATTAGACTTGTTCGTGTCCTTCGGGGTACGTTTGGATGTGTGGTAGACTCGTGTCGCAAGCGTATCCTAGATCTAGTGGGATACGGGTGTGATACGCTCCATGTGTTTGTTCAATTTATTTCTAGATCTATTTCTCAATTGTTCTTAGTCATTATGATATGTAATTATATGTGTGTATATATATATATATATTTATATGTTACTATGTCATATATCTATGTATCTATGTGTTATGTATATATGTAGCTATACTTCTATATATGTAATAGCTATTATATATATATATATATATATATATATATATATATATATATATATATATATATATACTCATAACATATACATATATATATACATATATATATATATATATATATATGTTATGAGTATATATATATATATATATATATATGTTATGAGTATATATATATATATATATATATATATATATATATATATATATATATGTATATGTTATGAGTATATGTATATATATATATATATATATATATATATATATGTTACGTGTATGATTATATATACGTGTACGTATATATGATGTTATATATATATAAATATATGTAGCAAGTATATATATATTAGTAGTTATATGATGTATATATTAATATATATAATTGTGTATTTATTAGTATAAGAGTGAGAGAGGGGAGAGAAGCAGTTTTTAGTGACAGAAATAGCGACAACAGTAGTATTAACAGCAGCACAGTAGCAGTAGCTGCATTAGCGACAACAGTAGCAAATAGCAATGACAGCAGCAGCAATAGTAATGGCAGCAGCAGCACATTAGCAACGGAAACAGTTTTAGTGAAAGCAGCAGCATTAGCAACAACAGTAGAAAACCGTCGCAATAGCAGCGGTATTTGCAGCCGTATCAGCAGTTTCAGCGACGACAGCGGTGGCTTTTAGCAACAGTTCTGAGGTTATATATATATAGTTATGTATTATATTTTATATATATATATATATATATATATATATATATATATATATATAAGGTATTAGTATATATGTATATATATTCCTAATTGGTATTTATGTATTAGTATACTATACTTTTAGTAGTGGGTTGTTAGTGTATAGTTATTATGTGTAGTTGGTATATATACGAAATTATGGCATTACCTTGAGATACTAAGGTAAGTAACAAGCTATTTATGGATAACCAAGGTATTGGGTTTGGATATCAAGATGGAGGTTTAGTGTTGCGATACCAAGTTGGTTCAAAACCAAGGTATCCACATAGCTTTTGATAATTAGGATTTAATATCTGATATTGTTTGATATGTGTATGTGTGATATTTTATATCTCCTTTTGCGTATCCTGAGATACGGTATTATAGTATCCTAAGTTGTAGCTTGTATGACATAGATTCTTATTGTATGAACCAAATATTTTTTAGATAGACTCTTGCAACCTAGAAATAGGTAGTTTTACCATAGTTTGACCGGTTTGACTTAGAGTTGACTTAGTTTCACTTTTAGACTTAGAAATGGCTTGTTGACCTAGAAGTTGACTAGTTTAACTTATTTTCTTTCTGAAATCTTGTGTTGATGTTATATTCCATACCTAGGTCTTTGAGGCATCGTATCAGACATCTCTGAGACTATTCACCAGACTTCAGGCGAGTACATTCTCTGATAGTTTCTCATTTATGATATCCTCTATGTTCATTGTATCTAATGTAGATATCCTTGTTTTCTAGACACGATGGTAACACAGATTGGTATATCCGGATATCGTCATAAGATGTTATTCCTTGGTATATGGTGTATCTTGTGCAAGCCTTATTTTATTGATTATCTTGTACATATATAGACTAATTCTAGGAAAGACTAGCTATCTTTTTGGGGAATCCCGTGCCATAGCGTATCATGGTTGGATCTACTATACCAGTCAATGGTGGGGAGTATTTTAATGTAGATATGTGATCATACCCATATTGTATCATGTCTTGTTATTGAATAGTATTCATCATACACCGCACGTATGATTAGCCAGGCCATAAATCTTGTATCAAGTTCCCAAGTCGATCACATGTTAAAGCTAGTAGTAACATACTTAATCATAAGTATTCTTGTTCATTGTCATATTGTTCATTATTGAATCTCAGGATGTTGTGGGCTTAGAGTCAGAGACCCTGGCTCAGGAGGGACTTATCCCAACTGAGACAGATGACCCAGGATTAGTAGATTTTTAGTATTCTTTAGTACTGGATTTGTCTCCAGGTTATTTTGTTAGTATTCTTTCAAACTCATTGATGTTATTACTTTAGACTCATGAGTTGTATGTGACTATTCTATTCCTTATCATATTCATGATCGTTTCTATCTTAGATCTGTGATTGAGTACATTGATATTATTGGTGGTTCATTATATTGCTAGATAGATTACCCATACAGCGTTCTACCACCGATTTTGCGGTGTAGGCTGGGCGTTGTTCCCGACTTGTATCCCTACATCGGGTGCGGATTACGACACAAATCCTGTACAAATAAATTTATCAACTGAGCTACAGGTACTGGGTCATCTGTCTCAACCGGAATGAGACCCTCCTCAGCCAAAGTCTCTGGCTCTAGGCCAACTACGTCCTGGGGCCCGTAGTGAGTAGGATACCACTCCTTAGTGTTATTTGAGAAAAATATATCCAGTGAGGAGAGGAGCAAAGTATACCTCTAACAACAGTTCCAATGACTGATAAAAACTATGTAACAATAAACAGAGTGAATATACAAGATGCAAGATACAAGTACAAGAGATATGCACAATAGGAATACTGAAAATAAATACAAGAATGAGGATCATGAATATAAGCAAGAAATACTACTACTAAGTAAGTGAGTATCATCTTCAACATGTGATCAGCTTGGAAACTTGCACAAGGATTATGGCCTGGTTAATTATACGTGCGGTGTATGATTAACACTATTCAAGAAACAAGACATGCACAAGGAGGGTATGATCACATATCTACACTAACACTCTCCGCCCCGACTGGTATAGTGGATCCAACCATGGTACATTATGACACATGATTCACTGGGTAGGTAGCTAGTCTCCCCAAGAATCAATGTTTGTACATGTACAAGAAGAACAAGGAATAAGTCTTGCACAAGATACACCATAAAAATCAAGGAATAATATCTCATGATGAGATCTGGATATACCAATCCGTGTAACTATCGTGTCAAAAAATGAAGGATATCTACACTAAATACAAGAAACAGAGGGGATATCATAAATGAGAAACTATCAAAGAATATACTTGCCTGGAATCTGGTGAAAAGTTTCAAAGATATCCAAAATGATGCCTCGGAGACCTAAATATGGAATATTATATCAATACAAGATTTTGGAATAAAAATAAGTAAAACTAGTCAAATTCTAGGTCATAAAGCCATTTCTAAGTCAAAATAGTCAAACTAGGTCAACTCTAGGTCAAACTAGTCAAACTTATTCAAACTAGCTATTTTTAGGTGGTATGAGTCCATATCTAGAATATTGGGTCCATACACTTTGTATCTAGGATATACTAGCTATGTTAGGATAGTAGAGTATCGATACTATTCTGTATCATAAGATACGTAAATTATTAGATATAAAAATAGAATAATATATATACAAGATAAAAATATATAGTATCCCTAGCTAAATTATTGCTAAGTAGATACCTTGGCTTTTAGCCAAATACGGTATCACACCACCGACACACCCCTCTTGATACACAAACCCAATACCTATACTAATTAATATAGTATTAATATCTATATATATATAAATTATACAATACTATGAACCATAACTTAACACCAATATATATCTAATACCATAGTACTAACAATTACCTTTGTATTTTAATAGCTTAATACCCTCAACGACAATATCATATATCTTAATGATTACCTAGCAACTTAGACCAATACCTTAACTAGATCAAATAGCTATATTGAGTATACTAGCTAATACCTTACAATATAAAACTTACCTTAACTATAAACTAATAGTTATCCTATCTTTCCCTAATACTTAACTCCTATACTCTTGGTATCATACACAAAAGTTGATACTCAACCTTACTACACTTGTTCACATATTACATTAGTACTCCTACACATTCCTCATCTCTTGGATACCCCTCCTATTGAGTACTGCAACTGCTACTATATACTGCTTACTGCTGCTTCTCACTGCTGCTGCTGCTTCTTATTGCTGCTGTTTCTTATTGCTGATGCTTTTTGCTTATTCGACATCTCCCCCTAGCACAAATACACACACCTATATATATATATATATATATATATATACAAAGTATCAAACACGTGGAGTGTACCGCACCCGTATCACACTCAATCTATGATACGCTTGTGATACGGCTCCACCACACAACCAAACTTATCTTAAAGGACACTAGAAAGTCTAGAATCATAATTAGAAGCAACACAAAGTGTTAGCTACTCATCTACGTGCTAGTGTCAAAATATGATATGCTCAAACCCCCGTGTCGGAAAAAAATCCCCAAATCAACCCGTATCGCCAAATTATCGTGATACGACCTACACGTATATAATTATAAACATGACACTAGTCACACACAACCAAACATATGTCAATTTGATCTAGTTAACCTATTGACAAACACAAGATGTGCCAATCTCAAAATTCTCCCAAAAATTGATAGAAAATACCACATAACTTTATCCATAGGCCTCCTATGAACCTAATTCTACTTTCTATGGGTAGCCTTAGTACATGGAAGGGTTCCTAATAATTAAATTATAGATTTAGAGTCTAATTAGAGAGAAAAAACTTAATTTTACCTATTGGAGGATGTATTCCTAATGTAATTCTCCAAATGAGTGTCAAGAGCCTTCAACTTGTGCTCCTTCCTCTTCCTTGTAGATCCTTGCCTCCTCCTTGTTCCAATAGCCTCCAATGGTGAGTAAAAAGAGAATTAGGAAGGAATTTGGGTAGGATTGGTGTAGGGATGAAAAAATTTGGAAAAGTTTGGAAAAGGGAAATTCTAGATCTAGATTTATAATGAATGAATAAAGAGAGAGAGAGAGAGAGAGTCTCTCTCCTCCCCCTTGCTATGGCCGGTCTAGCCCCTACTCTAAGTCACCATAAAAATTCCACAATACCCTTTGGTTCTTGTCATGAAGGAATTAATTAAGAAAGGAAAGTTCTAATCCAATTGGTTTAACTAATTAAGTTATCCCCCTAATGAATGGGCTTGTTTGTTGGGCTCAAACCTAACTAGAACTAATATTGGTCCAAGAATCTAATCTAAACTAGTTAGGTCCACTAACACAAGTCCAAAAATAAAATCTAACATCTAACAATAATAAATAATATAATAAATAAATATTCTACAACCACATAAGTTATGAAATGACCAAAATACCCATTCCTAGAAAATATGGTAGTGACAAGTCTACCCCCCTTAAAATAATTTTGTCCTCGAAATTCAAAGACGAAAATACCCCCAAAAAATAAAATAAAATCAGGAAAGAACATACCTCAACTTAAAACTTAATCTATCGAGTTTTTATGGTAGTGAGTGAGGGAAGGGGGGTCCTAGGGGGGAAACCATCCACCCCAGGTCAGCGAGCGAGCGACTAATAAGGAAAGGGGGGGTCCCTACAGGGTCCCAAATAAATTGGCTTATTTGAAAAAAGCCTTGTGATGCGACAACATGGTTGGACCCCGTAAACCCAATAAGGAATTGGGAGCTGCCAGAGCAAGTGCAGGCGAGCGGAGTGAGGAGATAAGGGATTGGGTTGGCCCCTTTGGTACTATTGTACCTAAAATAGTAAATTTTTATTATCTTTTCATTTAATAACTCATAATCAGGTCTTGTTAAATAGATATTTGAAACTTGACAATTTGAAACAGACGTTCCAAGAGTCAGAATCGTATATAGAGCGCCCAAGCACTTTTTGGGCCAGCTCAGTTCTCTTATCCATCGGTCCAATGCACTGGGCTCATCTTATTGAGGGAAAAAGAAGTAGTTGTATTGTTGTTCGCCGCCTCGACGCATTCTCCGGCATCAAATCAATGGCCGGTTCCATTTGATTGGGCACCTGAATTCGCACCCGAAGGCGCAATATAATATTGAAAGGTTGTTTAGTCATTCTTCAATTTTCTCCTAGTCGTGGCTAATCCACGATCATTGCGGAGGTAGAGGTCCATAGGACCTAGTCCCACCAAACTCGTCAACCTATACAGTTCAAAAACTATTTACATAAACTCTCTCTCTAGGTATAAATATTTATACGTAGAGAATAGTGGGTTCATTTATTTAACCTAACTCCCTTGGGTCCTAGCAACAAGACAATCAGGGTAGGAGGGATGCCTGTCTCGGAGGTAGCGGAATTGCCTTGAAGGCGCGTCTGCTGTTTCTCTTATTTTGTTCCTAGGCCCATTGGAAGCCTTTTTATGGCAGTCTTTGCCGAACTCTTCTAGATTTGAGGTTCAAATGAAAGATTCTTCTCAATGGAACTGGCCATATAATCTATGAAGATAGGCTGCACCAGACAAATCTAACTCGGCTACCTACTTTTAGCTGTCAGTCAGATCTGGGTTGGGGGGTTCCTTCGCCATTTCAAGTATTGATCCTATTAGACTTCTTATGTCAGGATATTGATCGAATAATAAATATTCCTTTTCGGGTGGTCTACGAGCTGCTGCTCAATCTATTAGTTATGAAATACCATTAACTCTAGGAAGGAAAATCCATGGACCGACCCCATCGTCTCTACCCCATAGGAACTACGAGATCGCCCCAAGGACGCCTTCGGCATCCAGGGGTCACAGAGCAACCATAGACCCTGAACGACCGACTAAGACTTACGTATCTACAACTACATCCCCGAGCGGCAGTCAAACGGGGGCGTGAATGCGAGATACCAGCGGAATGATCGGCCGGACAGCGTCAATCCCACAAGCCTCTGTTCTAATAACGAATCATTGGTTTAACTTTATAACTAAAGAAAATAGACCGAATAAAGTATTTTCTACGGTAGCGCCATGAATAGTGCATAGCAGAGTAGCGCCTAATACTCCGACAAATCTTGATAGTTGGAAGTTCTCCAAAAGTATGAAAAGCTGGAGGACTTTGTACAATCCATTCAAGTGTGGTTGGATTCTGTTCAACAGCCCAAGGACTTGGAGCACCTATTTTGTAAAAAGTTTGCTTTTAGTTCAAAATGATCAATATGTAGAATCAGAACAAGTGATTGCTGAGATTCATGTCGGAACGTCCACTTTTTATTTTAAAAAGAGGGTTCGAAAACATATTTATTCTGAATCAGAGGACGTTCTTCTCCCATTAGACTTGTAAATCCTTTGTTCTCACTTCGCTCGCCTTCTATCCTCCAGAACAAACACATATGGATAACGCTTTCGCATTTTATCCTCCCTCTCCCAAGTAGAATCACCCGGAGAGTGATGCCTCTATGCGATGCGTACCAAGGAAATGTTCTAGTTCCTCAGCACCTTCTCTCTCAGATCCAGAATCTCAAATGGCTGCTCTGGTTAGCTAAGAGTAGGGCCCACCTCTATCTTTGAGTGATCTAATACATGACTAGGATCCGCTACGTATCATCTCAATTACGATACATGAAACACGTTGTACACTCTCTTCCAATACAGGTGGCAAGTCTAGTCTGTAAGCAACTGCACCGACCCTCTCGAGAATACTAAAAGGTCCGATGAATCATGGACTAAACTTTCTGCCTCCATCGAAATAAATCGTGCCTCGTATTGGAGAAATCCTCAGAAATACCAGACCACAAACCTAGAATAAAACATAATCTTAAGAACTTAATCTATAACAACAACCAATACCAAGCACAAAAAAAATATCTAAAACTATACCTCAAACTCCAAAGGTCTCCAGTGGATATAGGCCAAATATCGTTATCTATCCTGCGCCATTCGAAGTCTGTTAATGATCAACTTAACCTTCTCCGCTGCATCCACAACCATCTCTGGCCCTACTAAAGCTCTCTCTCCAACATCATCCCATTACAAGGGAGTACGACATCTCCGACCGTACAGAGCCTCAAATGGTGACATCTCTATACTAGCCTGGAGGCATAGGCAATCACTTTCCCATTCTGCTGAAGAACACAACCCAGCCCTTTCCCCGATGCATCACTATAAAGAGTGAAACCTCCTGACCTTAATGGCAACGTCAAAGTAAAACAAACGTCAACCTTGTCTTCAATTTCTCAAAAGCAACCTGGCACTCCTTTGTCCAAACAAACTCTGCGTCCTTCTTGGTGGGTCTAATCATCGGCTCGGTAATCCTTGAAATTTTTTGCACAAACTTTCTGTAGTAGCCTGCCTGACCAAAGAAACTTCTGATCTCTTCCACTGAAATCGAGGTCTTCTAAGATTCTACTACTGCGATCTTCTTACGATCTACTAAAATTCTATCACCAATTACAACATGTCCTAAGAACTCCACCTTGTCCAGGAAGAACTCACACTTGGACAACTTCCCATACAACTTCTCCTTCCTCAGCACATCCATCATAATCCGCAGATGCTCCTCGTGCTCCTCTGGTGTCTTAGATTATATGAGTATGTCGTCGATGAACACCACCATAAACTTGTCAAGGTACTGGTGGAACATCTTGTTCATCAAATTCATAAATATCGCCGGAGCATTAGTCAACCCAAACGACATCACCATGAACTCATACTAGCCATACTGAGTCCTAAAAACAGTCTACGAAATATCCTCCAGCTTCACTTTTGCTTGGTGATATCCTGATCACAAGTCTATCTTGGAAAATACCTTGGCGCCACTCAACTGATCGAACAGATCATCAATCCATGATAATGGGTATTTATTATTGATAGTGAGATTATTCAATGCCTTGTATTCGATGCACATGCGTACCGATCCATCCTTCTTCGATAGAAATAATATCAGGGCTGCCCACGGTGAAGAACTGGATCTGATAAACCCCTTATCCTGTAATTCATCCACTTGCTTCTTCAGCTCGACCAGCTCACTGTTGTTCACTCTATAAGCATACATTAAAATTGGTTCCGCACCTGGCACCAAGTCTATAGAGAACTCAATATCTCGATCTGGCGGTAATCTTGGCAATTCCTCTGGAAATACATCCAAGAATTCTGCTATCAACGGATGCGGCAACTCATTGTCTTTCAATATAGCTCCACAAATAATTCCTTCTCTCTGCTCTGCAGCTTCTCTAGCAAACTCAAATTTTGGCTCTCCTGGCGGGATAAACAAAAATTTACCTCCTATGCAATCTATACTAGCATGGTGCCTACTCAACCAATATATCCCGAGTACAATATCGTAGCTCGAAAGTAGCATTACAAGTAGACACGCACTCAGCTCCCGATCTCCCGGAGTAACTCTCCGGTCCTTATAATTATCACTAACTAGGATAATGCCTCCCCTGGTCATGATCTTGCAAGTCTTAATCAAAGACTCAGCTACCAAATGATACTTCAAAGCAAAAGAAATAGATACAAAACTATAGAAAGCACCACTATCAAACAATGTTAAAGCTGGAATAGAATCAAGAAGAACAGAACCTGCGATGACATCTCTGATGGCCTCGGCCTCCTCGATTGTCATAGCAAATGCTCATCCATGATGTGCACCTCCTTGATGCTGGTGCTGGGCATAACGTTGCTACTGGGTCGGAAGTGGCAGTCCCCTCGGCTGTACTGCAAGTGGCCTCGACTGTGTTCTCAGAGCTGGAACTGCTCCCTGAACTACACGACGAGGGTTGGAATAACAATCTCTTAACTGATGCCCCTTGACACCATAATACAGACAAACTCCTAACCTCTTCCTATAAACTTCCCAAACGTGGCCGAGCTTCTTGTAGTAGTGGCAAAAAGCTTACTGTGATTATCTCTGCTGCTGTGGTGCTTGGTGAAATGGCCCCCTAGCTAGAGTCTGGTGCTGTTGTAGCTGTTGAAAAGGCCTAGACTGAAAATGAGGATGCTTAGCAGTCACTGCGCTACTACTAGCCCCCAGAAAAGAATCGCGGTCTCTCTTGGGTTTCAAGCCCAACTCCCGCTCAACCTTGCGTGCCTCCGCAAGTATCTCTAAAAATTTCTCATAGAAAGACGAAATGGGGATCTTCATTTTCCAGTTCTGACCCTCGCAGAAACGGATAGCCCGAACCTCTGGCTCCCTCACCAAATACTCCATAAAATGGCTAAGCTTACCGAACTCTGCGGCATACTCTTCCACCGATATGCTCCTCGGATTAAGGCTCTCAAACTGCCTTCCCAAGTCCAATCTATCCACCCGAGAAAAGAACTTCCTCTTGAAGAGATCCTTGAACCCCTTCCAAGACTGTCCTGCATCAGCAAGAAATGGCTCATTTCTTAACCAAGTACGGGCAATGTCGAATAGCTGAAGTCCTACTGCCTCAACCTTCAGATCCTCAGCAAGAAAAGACACCCTCATGAGACGCTCGATATCCTCGAGCCAATCATCAGTGTATATGATTCCTTCGATTCCCTTGAAGACCCAAGGTTCCAACTTCTTGAAGTCCTGGATATTACCCTTCCGAAGCTGGGCAATCTGTGGAGCAACCTGCTGCTGGACCAAAGCTTCTATCTTTACTACAGCAAGGGCAAGACGATGAGCACTCTCAATACCCAGCCGTAACACATCGGTCTGTCTCTGGTGAGCCTATGACTGGGCCTTCTAAGCATCTATCATCTCACGAAATAATGCGAACACCTGAGTCACAGAAGGTGGAGGTGGAAGTGTCACTACCATATTTTCTGTAAAAGGATATTTTGGTCATTTCATAATTAATTAAATATTGTGCATGTTGAATAATTATTTATTCTGTTATTTAATTATTGTTAGATGTTAGTTTATTATTTTGGACTTGTGTTAGTGGACCTAACTAGTTTAGTTTAAACCCATGGACCAATATTTATAATTAGTTAGAATTGAGCCAAATTAGAAGCCCATTTATTAGGAGGAGGATTAATTTAATTAAACCCATTAGACTAGAACCTTCCCTCCTTAATTATTTTTTCATGAGAGGCCCCAAGGGGTATTTTAGACTTTACATAAAAACTTGAAGAAGATGTTATGTGACCGGTCTAGAATTTCCCTCAAGATCTAGAATTTCCTTCTCCTCTTTAGAATTTCCTTCAAATGAGGGGGTAAATTTTTTTCTCCTCTTTTTATTCCAAATCAAGATCTAGAATTTCCCTCAACCAAATTCATTCATTCCCATATCAAATCCCTACCAAATGTATTCCCAATTTCTTTCCAAATTATCATTGGAGGCTAGTAGAGCAAGGATCTAGAAGAAGGAAGTAAGGATCTACCAAGAAGAGCAAGGATCTATAAGTTGAAGGCTCATTTCATCAATTTTGGAAGTTGCATTGGAAATCCATCTCCCAATAGGTAAAATTCAATTTTTCTCCTTTAATTAGGTTCTAAATCTAGATATGTATATATCTAGATGTGTGAGTAGATGTATGCTTGTGTGTGTGTGTGATGTGTGTGAGGGGTCGGGACAACAAACCAGTAGATCAGTTTCAGCTTGCAAGCTACAGGCAACAACTCCAGCAGTAGCTAGCATACAGACAGGGAGCAATGTCAGGCAACAACAAGCACAACAAAGGATGCAACAAGGTATAGTGCGAGCAGTAGCAACTCAGTGTATGCATCAGTGGCAATATCTTATAGCAACTGTAGCAGCAATTTAACACACAACGAGCTCCAGTATCAATAGCAGTTTCAGCATGGGCAGCTAGGTAAGTAGCTAGTTCTTGATTGTTAGCTTTATTGGTTAGATAGTTAGTTTGATATCTAGTTATTAATTATCTAGTTTAGTTAGTTATCTATATGTATAGACTTATTAATTAGTTAGTAAGTTAGATCTACATTTATATGTTTATGTATCTCTGGCTATGTGTATGGATGTATATATGTGTATATGTATTAGTTTGCATTGATAGTTAGTATAGCATGGTAGTTAGTATTTAATATTCATATTAGTATATACTAGTAGTTGATATTAGTGAATACTAGAAGTTATATTAGATTGATATATATATATATATATATATATATATATATATATATATATATATATATATATATATTAGTATATAGTTAGTGTTGGGTAGTTAACTATATGCTAGAGTGACATTACCTTGAGATACCAAGGTAAATGTCAAGGTATGGGGTAAATACTTAAGGTATTGGATTTGAGTATCAAGATGAGGGTTTAGTAGTGCGATACTGCATTGATTCAAAGCCAAGGTGTCCACTTAGCAGTATATTAGTTCGAATATATAATTATTGATGATTATATATGCATAAATAATATTTCCATATCTTTTTAGTACGTATCTTGAGATACGGTATCTTAGTGATTTCTAGTATCATAGTTTAGCTTGTATGGCCTATTTTCATAGTGTATGGACGCAATATCCTAGAGATAGACTCGTACAACCTAAAAATAGGTAGTTTGACCAAGATTGACCAGTTTGACTTAGGGTTGACCCAGTTTGACTATTTTGACTTAGAAATGGCTTTTTGACCTAGATGTTGACCAATTTAACTTATTTTTATTCTAAAATTTTGTATTGATGTTATATTCCCTATCTAGGTCTTCGAGGCACCGTATCGGATATCTGTGATACTGTTTACCGGGTTTCAGGTGAGTACATTCTTTGATAGTTTCTCATTTATGATATCTTCTATGTTCATTGTATCTAGTGTAGATATCCTTGATTTCTCGACACGATGGCTACACTGATTGGTATATCCGGATCTCGTCATGATATATTATTCCTTGGTATTTATGGAGTATCTTCTGCAAGCATTGTTTTATTGTTCTTCTTGTACATATACAGACATTGGTTCATAAGAAGAGTAGTACCCTTCTTGTGGAAACCCGTGTCATAATGTACCATGGTTAGATCCATTATACCAGTTGGGGGTTAAGGAGTATGTAGTATAGATATGTGATCATACCCTTCTTGTATTAAGTCTTGTTCATTGAATAGTGTTAATCATACACCGCACGTATGATTAGCCAGGCCATTAATCTTGTATCAAGTTTCCAAGCCGATCACATGTTAAAGCTGGTGCTCACTCAATTAGTCATTAGTATTCTTGTTCATTGTCATATTATTCATTATTATATTTATTTCCAGTATTTTCATTATTGTATATATCTTGTATCTATTATTGTATCTTGTATATTCATATCTATTTACTATTACGTAGTTTATATCATTTATTAGAACTGTTGTTAGAGATGTACACTGCTCCTTTCCTGACTGGATATATTTTTCCCAGATGACATTGAGGAGTGGTACCCCACTCATTACGGTCCTCAGGATGTTGTGGGCTTAGAGTCAGAGACCTTGGCTTAGGAGGGTCTCATCCCGACTGAGACAAACGACCTGGGACTTGTAGCATCTTAGTTATTTCTTTTGTACTGGATTTGTCTCCAACTTACTTTTATTAGTTTCTCTGACTCAATGATGTTATTATTTGACTCATGAGTTGTATGATGACAATTCTATTCTTTTATCATATTTGTGCTATTCTCCATCTTAGATCCTGTAATTAAGTATATTTATATTGTTGGTGGCATTGTTATGTCTAGATTATAGATAGATAGTTTACCCAAACAATGTTCTATCATCGATGCTGCGGCATAGGCTGGAATTGTTCCTGACTTGCATCCTTACACCGGGTGCGAGTCTAATATTTTTAGTGGTGGCCCACTCAGGTCTTCGAGGTCGCAATTAGTGCGATTTGTTGTGGTGCTCTGAATTGAGTGCTATTATGAGCCTGTTTCAGTATATAGGCTATAGGCTGAGAATACTCAATCACATCTAGAAAAAATTCTTTTGTTTCAATTCAACTATCTTCCTTGATATTGATATTTGATCTTTAACTGTGCTTCCTTTGAAAGTCTTATATCATGTGCCATATTGATTCTTTCTTTCGTTTTATCTCAGGATGTCGCCTAAGACTAGATAACAGCAGGGGAGAGCAGCTTCTGAGAGATATGCGACTTCCCAAGGACCTGTACCAGTCATTTCTTCGATGATTGGCATGTCAGCGACGTTCGGGGGTCTACCTCCTAATCAAAGGACTGTTCTGGCTATATCTAAGGGACTTCTACCTCCATCTTCCGTGCCGACAGATGCGACACAAATATTCACACTGTTTTACGAGATATTGGAGGCGTAGAGGTCTCAATTTAAGGCACACCAGAGGTAGAACGACGTCTTATGGAAAGACATCGAGAGTGCTCATCAGCTTACTCGTGCCATAGTAGAGAGAGTAGTTTTGGTCCGACAACAGGTTGCTCCTCAGGTTGCTCAGCTTCGGCTAGGCAACATTCAGGACTTCAAGAAGCTGGAGCCTATAGTCTTCAAGGGGATGGAGGGCATCATCTATGCTGATGATTGGCTTGAGGATATTGAGCGTCTTATGAGGGTATCCCATCTTTCTGAGGATCTGAAGGTTGAGACGATAGGACTTTCGCTGTTCGACGTCGCCCGTACTTGGTTCAGGAATGAGCCAATTCTTGTTGACGCAGGACAGTCTTGGAAGGTATTCAAGAAACTTTTTAAGAAGAAGTTCTTTGCTCGGGCAGATAGGTTAGACTTGGGGAGGCAGTTTGAGAGCCTCATTCAGAGGAGTATGTCTGTGGAGTAATACACCACAGAGTTTGGCAGGCTGAGCTAATTTATGGAGTATTTGGTGAGAGAGCCGGAGGTTCGAGTTATTCATTTTTGTGAGGGTCTAAACTGGATAGTGAAGATCCTCATTCTATCCTTTTATGAGACCTACTCGAAGATACTTGCGGAGGCACACAAGGTTGAGCGGGAGTTGGGTTTGAAGCCCAAGAGAGATCCCAATTCTTTTCTAGGGTGAAACAGCAGCACAGTGACTGCCAATCGTCCTTATTTCCAGTCTAGGACTTTTCAGCAGTCACAGCAGCACCAGACTCCAGCTAGGACACCTTCTCAGCAGGCACCGTAGCCGCAGAGATAGTTACAGCAAGCTTTTTGTCACTACTGTAAGAAGCCCGACTACATCTGGGAAGTTTGTAGGAGGAGGTTAGGAGTTTGTATGTATTATGGTACTGAAGGGCATCAGCTGAGAAAGTATCCTTCCAATCCTCGTCGTGCAGTTCAGGAAGCAGCTCCAGCTCCGAGGTCACCGGCGAGACCACCTGCAGTACAGCCGAGGGGAACGCCGCTTCAGATCCAGCAGCAGCATTATGCCCAGCACCAACATCAGGGATGTGCATGTCCGGGATGAGCGTTTGCTATGACAGACGAGAAGGCCGAGCCCACCGGAGATGTCATCGCAGGTTCTGTTCTACTTGATTCCATTGCAGCTTTAGATTTGTTTGATAGTGGTGCATCCCATAGTTTTATATCTGTTTTTTTTTGCTCTGAAGCTTGGTTTGGTAGCTAAGTCTTTGCTTAGGACTTACAAGATCATGACCGGGGGAGGCATTATCCTTGTTAATGATATTTGCAAGGATCAGAGAGTTACTCTGGGAGGCCGTAAGCTGAATGCGTGTTTACTTGTAATTCACTTTCGACCTACGATATTGTACTCGGGATGGATTGGTTGAGTATGCACCGTGCTAGTATAGATTATAAATGAGAAAGAGTTTTGTTTAGTCCGCCAGGAGAGCCAGAGTTTGAGTTTGCTAGAGGAGCTACAGAACAGGAAGAAGGCATTATCTATGGAGCTATGGTGGAAGACAAGGAGTTGTCGCATCCGTTGATAGCAGAGTTCTTTGATGTGTTTCCTGAGGAATTATCAAGATTACCACTAGATCGAGATGTTAAATTTTTTATAGACTTGGTGCCAGGTGCATAATTAATTTTACAGCATATCTTTAGAATAAATAACAGCGAAATGGTCGAGCTGAAGAAGCAGGTGGACGAATAAGGGGTTTATCAGATCGAGTTCTTCACCGTGGGGAGCCTTGATATTGTTAGTACTGAAGAAGGATGGATCGGTGGGCATGTACATTGATTAAAAGGTATTGAATAATCTTACTATCAAGAATAAATATCCTTTGCTAAGGATTGATGACTTGTTCGATCAGTTTAGTGGTGCCAAGGTGTTTTCTAAGATAGATTTGAGATCTGGCTACGAACAGGTAAAAGTGATGCCGTAGGACATACCGAAGACTGCTTTTAGGACTCGGTATGGCTAGTATGAGTTTATGGTGATGCCGTTTGGGTTGACTAATGCCCTGGCGGTATTTATGAATTTGATGAACAAGGTGTTCCACCTGTACCTTGACAAGTTCGTGGTGGTGTTTATCGATGACATACTTATATACTCGAAGACATCGAAGAAGCACGAGGAACATTTACGGATTGTATTGGATGTGCTGAGAAAGGAGAAGCTGTATGGGAAGCTGTCCAAGTGTGAGTTCTTCCTAGACAAGGTAGAGTTCTTGGGACATGTTGTGACTGGTGGTGGAATTTTAGTGGATCCGAAGAAGATCACAGCAGTGGAGTCTTGGAAGGCCCCGAGTTTAATAGCAGAGGTCAAGAGTTACTTGGGATTGGCAGGCTACTACAGAAAGTTTGTACAAGATTTTTCGAGGATTGTCGAGCCGATAACCAAACTCACCAGGAAGGATATAGAGTTTGTTTGGACAGAGGAGTGACAGGTGAGGAATTGAAAAAGATGTTGATGTCCGCTCCTATTTTGACGTTGCCATCAGGGTCTAGAGGTTTCACTATTTATAGTGATGCATTGGGGAAAGGTTTGGGTTGTGCACTTTAACAGAATGGGAAAGTAATTGCCTATGCATCCAAGCAATTGCGTTCTCATGAGAAGAACTATCCTACCCACAATTTGGAGTTTGCAGCAGTCATCTTTGCCCTAAAGTTTTGGAAATACTATCTATACGGAGAGCGTGTGGAGATCTTCACAGACCACAAGAGCTTGAAGTACATTTTTACATAATGAGTTGAACATGAGGCAGTGTCGGTGATTGGAACTGATGAAAGATTTTGACATATCTTTGTAGTATCTTCCTAAAAAAGCTAATATAGTTGCAGATGCCTTGAGAAGGTATCTAGTAGCTATGTTCTTGACGCAGGATCAATATTTTTTGGAGGACTTGGAGAGCTTGGGCATTGAGATGATAGTTCCTGATTTTGTTATGCAGATATGGGGGTTACAGATACACTCAGAGTTGATGGATAGGATCAAGGCAGCCCAGTATGAGGATGTATCTCTAAGGAGCATCAGAGCTCAAGTGAGAGCAGGATTGGAGGATGATTTCACCATTACTGAGGATGGTTCTTTGCGGCATGGTGTTATTGTGTGTACCTAGTAAACAGCTCCGTGAGGAGGTATTGTAGGAAGCGCATCGCTCTCAGTATTTCATATATTCAGGTGCCAACAAGACGTATCATTATATGCGAGAGAGTTTGTGGTGGTATGGCATAAAGAGGGAAGTGGCACAGTTTGTATCCAGATGCTTAGTATGCCAGCAGGTGAAAGCCGAGAGGCAGAGGCCAGACAATTTATAACTATTCCAGAGTGGAAGTGGGAGCACATTACTATAGATTTTGTGTTCGGACTTCCACGATCTCTAGGAGGAAAAGACGCGATTTGGGTCATCGTTGATAGGCTAACAAAGTCGGCCCACTTTTTGCCTTTCAAGGTGGGTTTGTCTTCGGAGAAGCTAGTAGAGATGTATGTGAGCCAGATCGTCAAGATATATGGGGTTCTCGTCAGCATAGTCTCAGATCGGGATAGTCGTTTTACTTTTCATTTCTGGAGGAGTTTGCAGGTGATTTGGGCACCCAGCTTAAGTTTAGTACTGCATATCATCTCCAGACAGATGGGCTGTCAGAGAGGACTATTCAGACTCTCGAGGATATGATGCATACTTGTGTACTAGATTTTGGGGGATCTTAGGAGGACCATCTCCATTTGGTAGAGTTTGCTTACAATAACAGTTACCAAGCTAGTATAGAGATATCACCATTTGAGGCTCTGTATGGTCGGAGATGTCGAACTCCCTTGTCATAGGACGATGATGGAGATAGAGTTTTGCTAGGGCCAGAGATGGTTGTGGATGTAGCAGAGAAGGTTAAGATGATCAGATATAGACTTCGAGTGGCACAGGACAGACAACGACATTGGGCCAATAGCCATCGGAGATATTTGGAGTTTGAGGTATAGTTTTAGATTTATTTTGGTGCTTGATATTGGTTGTTTGTTATAGATTAAGTTCTTAGGGTTATGTTTTATTATAGATTGGTGGTTTGGTGTTTCTGAGGATTTCTCCAACACGGGGCATGATTCGCTTCGGTGGAGGCGGAAAGCTTAGTCCACGATTCATCGGACCTTTCACTATTCTTGAGAGGGTCGGTGCAGTTGCTTACAGATTGGTCTTGCCACTTGTATTGGAGGGAGTGAACAACTTATTTCACGTGTCACAGTTGAGACGGTACGTGGCGGATCTTAGTCACAAGTTGGATCACTCAGAGATAGAGGTGGGTCCTACTCTTAGCTAACGAGAGCAACCAGCTGAGATTCTGGATCAGAGAGAGAAGGTGCTGAAGAACTAGACTATTCTCTTGGTATGCGTCGCATGGAGACATCACTCTCCAGGGGAGTCTAGCTGGAAGAGAGGATGAAATGCGAGAGCGTTACCCAAATTTGTTTGTGCCTTGAGGTATGTTCTTTTCTGATTATGTTCAGCTCTTTTTGTTCTATTCTATTATTTTCTAGGGTAGTTTTTGTCTTTGAATTTCAAGGACGAAATTATTTTAAGGGGGTAGACTTGTCACTACCATATTTTCTAGGAAAGAGTATTTTAGTCATTTCATAATTAATTAAATATTGGACATGTTGAATAATTATTTATTATATTATTTAATTATTGTTAGATATTAGTTTATTGTTTTAGACTTGTGTTAATGGACCTAACTAGTTTAGTTTAGACCCATGGCCCAATATTTATAATTAGTTAGAATTGAGCCCAATTAGAAGCCCATTCATTAGGAGGAGGATTAATTTAATTAAACCCATTAGATTAGAACCTTCCCTCCTTAATTACTTCTTCATGAGAGGCCCCAAGGGGTATTTTAAACTTTACATAGAAACTTGGGGAAGGGGTTATGTGGTCGGCCTATTTAAAATGAGGTGAGAAATTTTTCTCTCCTCTTTTTATTCCAAATCTCGATCTAGAATTTTCCTCAACCAAATTCTTTCATTCCAAATCTCGATCTAGAATTTCCCTCAACCAAATTCTTTCATTCCCACATCAAATCCCTACCAATTTTTTATCCAATTCCTTCCCAAGTCACTATTGAAGGCTAGTAGAGCAAGGATCTAAAAGGAGGAAGGAATAATCTACCAAGAGGAGCAATGATCTACAAGTTGAAGGCTCATTTCATCAATTTTAGAGGTCGCATTAGAAATCTATCTCCTAATAGGTAGAATTCAATTTTTTCTCTTTAATTAGATTCTAAATCTGTGTGTTAACCATTAGGAACCATCCCATATAATGAGGCTACCCATAGGAGTTGAAATTAGGTTCATAGGAGGTTTATGGAGATGTTATGGTGTATTTTGTGTCAATTTTGGAGAAATTTCTAGATTGACACATATTGTATTTGTCAATTGGTCAATTAGACCAAATTGATATGTGTTTGATTGTTTGTGACTAGTGTCGTGTCCACAATTAGATATTTGAGGGCCGTATCCCAACAATTTGGTGATACGTGTTGATTTGGGATTTTTCTCCGACACGGGGCTTTGTGCATATCACATTTTGACACAGACACGTAGATGTATGTTTAATTCTTCGTATTGTTCATAATTACTATTTTAGACTTGATCGTATCCCTCAGGGTATGTTTGGTTGTGTGGTGGACTCGTATTGCAAGCGTATCATAGATATAGTGTGATACGGGTGCGATACACTCCACGTATTTGTTGTATTACATTTCTAGAACTAATTCCCATTGTTCGTAGCTATTGGTAATATATATATTCATATGTGTATCTGTGTGTGCGTATATATATATATATATATATATATATATATATATATATATATACTAGTGTATAGATATCTATATTTCTATTTGTAGTGTACATATGTATATGTATGTTTATATATATATATATATATATATATATATATATATTGATGTGTATGTTATATATATATATATGTACATATGAATATGTATGCATAGTTATATATATATAAATGTAGTGTGATTTATATTTATATATACATAAGTAGTTATCTATATGTAAATGTGTATGTTTATATATATGTATATGTATGTATGGACGAGAGTGTATATATCTATTAGTATGTGGTGTTATATATATATATATATATATATATATATATATAGAGAGAGAGAGAGAGAGAGAGAGAGAGAGATGTGTGTGTAGTTGTATGCTTGTGTGTGTGTGATGTGTGTGAGGAGTCGAGACAGAAAACCAGTACAGCAGTTTCATCTTGCAAGCTGCAGGCAGCAACTCCAACAATAGCTAGCATGCAGGCAGTGAGCAATGCCAGGCAACAACAAGCACAGTAGAGGATGCAACAAGGTACAGTTGGAGCAGTTGCAACTCAACGTATGCATCAGTGGCAGCATTTCCTAGCAACTGCAGTAGAAGTTTAACACACAGCGAGCTCTAGTATCAACAGCAGTTTCAGCATGGGCTTGTTCTTGGTAGTTAGTTTTATTGGTTCGCTAGTTAGCTTGATATCTAGTTTAGTTAGTTATCTATATGTATAGACTTATTGATTAGTTAATAAGTTAGATCTATATATATATGTTTATGTATCTCTGGCTATGTGTATGGATGTATATACATTAGTTTGCATTGATAGTTAGTATTTAATATTCATATTAGTATATACTAGTAGTTGATATTAGTGAATACTAGAAGTTATATTAGATTGATATATATATATATATATATATATATATATATATATATATATATATATATATATATAGTGCTGGGTAGTTAACTATATGCTAGAGTGACAATACCTTGAGATACCAAGGTAAATGTCAAGGTATGGGGTCGATACTCAAGGTATTGGATTTGAATATCAAGATGAGGGTTTAGTAGTGCGATATAGCATTGGTTCCAAGCCAAGGAGTCCACTTTGCAGTATATTAGTTTGAATATTATATTATTAATTATTATATATGCATAAATAATATTTTTATATTATTTTAGAGCGTATCTTGAGATACGGTATCTTAGTAATTTCTAATATCCTAGTTTAGCTTGTATGGCCTAATTTCATAGTGTATGGACCAAATATCCTAGAGATAGACTCGTACAACCTAAAAATAGGTAGTTTGACCAGTTTGACTTAGGGTTGATCTGGTTTGACTATTTTGACTTAAAAATGGCTCTTTGACCTAGATGTTGACCAATTTAACTTATTTTTATTCTGAAACTTTATATTGATGTTATATTCCCAATCTAGGTCTTTGAGGCACCATAACGGACATCTGTGATACTGTTTACCGGGTTACAGGTGAGTATATTTGTCATGACCCGCACCCGGAATTGGGGTACGAGTACGCGAGTACGTCCAGCCTACGCCGCAGCATCGGCGGTAGAACGCTGTCAAGGTCTTGATACTATCTAGCCAATCTCACGCAAGCATCCAATCTCCATAAGGAGGCACGGATGACACAAATAAAATGAACACATACTCAATCACAGGATTACAGCACGATAAGATAGCGAAACAAAATTAAATACAACACAAGTCTAAAGTAATAACTTAACTCAACAAATATCCCAGTCATCAAAAATTGCCGGAGACAAATCCGGTACCAAAAGTCTGTTAAAAGAACTAATCAGAAAACTAGAAAAATTAGTGATTCCGGCTAGACCTCCCGGAATCACAACTAACTATCAAGCCCAAGTGCAGCTACTCACCATATGGTCCATAAAGTGTCGGACAGCGGTCCTCTAAGGCAGAGTCTGGAAAAATGTTTCCAGTCAGGAAGGAGCAAAGCACAATCTCAAATAACAGTTCCATTTAATTGATAAGGACTATAAGCAATAAATATGTCATGCTAGCTACTGAGAAGATAATGAAATAAATGCAATGGCAATAAAGAGAGACAGGCAATGTAAAGAGACAGGCAATAGATAATATGGTATAGTCAGTGCATGTATAAAAATAAAAAGAACAAGGAACAACATCATATACGGGTGATGTAGTATATGATTTAAAATAGGGAACTGTAATCTATTCTAAGTGTTTGAAATAGTAGTTTCAAAATGTGATCGGCTTGGGAACATGACGATAGCTATAGGGCCTGGCTAATCATGGGTGAAGAGCATGATTAACACTTACGTTGTTCTACACTACAATAAGAGGTTATGATCACATTTCTTACCAACTACTTCCCCGCCCCCAACTAGTACTGTGGATCCAACCATGACACGTCACGATACACGAGCAAGTCCAATCTATCATGTACGATGTCTAATATACATGTCGTGTACAATGTCAATACGATAATCAATGTAACATCCCATGACTGCAGATCCAAGCTATACTAGTCCGTGTAGCACAGTATCAAGGATTCAGTTGTAACATTTCAAGATTATTGAATTTATAGAAATTATCAAGAAATTGGAAATTATCAGAGAATGTACTTGCCTTGGGTCCTTAGCTGGTAATTATGGATGTCCTGTTCCAGAGTATCCCCTGGGTAAACCAACAGTCCTATAGACATAACACAATATAACATTTGCATCAGAAGCTACGCTAACACACAGTCAAAATACTGGCCTCAGGGCCATGCCAGGCAGGGCACTAGTCAACTAGGGGCATCTAGTGGATACGTAAACACATTACACTTATTAATACTTACAATATTTATACATGCACCAATTTAAATGTATATACAATATATATATATATATATATGCCTTTAAATACATATTTGATTTATACTAGTTGAACATTATATATGTATACTCATACATATGCTAAAAATACATTTTAAAATATATATATATTGTCAATGTTATTATTAAAATATATACTAATACTAGTACATCACATTAAATACATATACAATACATTAATCGTATGCACAAGATACCTATATATACATTTATACTAATTATACATATTTGAAAATATATATTAAGTACATGTATATACAAAATATATATATACATATACCAAACATTATATATTTTTATACCAAAATACATACATATATATATTAAGGGAAATACACATATACATATTCATTTAAATATGTATATATATATATTAATCATATTAAATGTATATACATATACATATACACCAAAATACGTTTATATATATATGTATACTAAAATATATATATACTATGCTTATACAAGCGTATTAACATTAATTAATAATAATACTATACACATACCTACACATTAATATATACAAATACATATACACATGGCACTCACATTAATTTAATAAATGCTATACTTATATATGTCTTTATATACTCAAAATACATTATGCTTCATTTATTTATATATGTCAAATTATGTTTTTATTAAACACATACCAACTAACATATACTAATTAGAATTAAAACATACTCCTAATACATACCAATATACGTATACGCATTTATATACACATACATATATCTACCCATTAATTAATATATACTAATAGATTTTCAATAATACATTCATATACTTATACATATATGCGTATAAAACATTGATTAAATAAATGCTATACATTTTTACGTATTTAAAACATTAATTAGACAACTATTATACATATACATATAGTATATATATACTCATACGTATATGTACGTATATATATACATATATATATATATATATAAATATATATATATATATATATATATATATATATATAAAGAGGGAAGGGGTGAAGAGAACGAAACTTACACAGAGATGGATCGGGCTTGGCCAGCTGGACGGAGGGAGAGCAGCCGGCCGGAGAGCAGCGAGGATGGGGAAGTGGGAGCAGCGGCTGCCAGCGGGCCGGAGTTGGCAGCGCCGCCGCAGTGGGGGACTCGGTCGCCGGCTGACGGGACTGATGGGGTGGCACCGACGTTCGCCGGAGAGGATGGATGGATGGATGGATGGATGATGGGAGGAACACAGCGGGGAGGAGGAGTTGCAGCGGTCGCCGGCCGGAGGGACTTTGTGAGGGGTTGGCCGGGGACTGCTACGGGCCGCTGACCGGAATGCCGCAGGGGTAGCCGCCGGCGCCGGAGTTCGCAGAGGAGTTGGCCGAGCAGTGCAGCCGGCGGTTCGGTGGCCTGGCTGGGCCGCTCGCCGGAGGCGGGGTCGCCTGGGTGCAGGCGCGGCCGGGGTCGGGCTCAGTCGTCGGCCGGTGCACAGGGGATGGCCGGGAACAGTTGTGATGGTGGTGATGATGAATGCTTCCCCCCCCTTTTTCTTTATTTCAAAATTCAAAATAAAGGAGGAGAAGAAGAAAAGAAGAAGAAGAAGAAGAAGAAGAAGAAGAAGAAAGGAAAGAGAAGAAGAAAGGAAGAAGGAGAAAAAGAAAAGAAGGAGGTTTCCTACGTTGGAGTTGAGGATGGAGGAGAGAGAGAGGTGGGGGCTTGCTTGGGGATTAGGGTTTTCTAGGGAAATGTGTTGATGTGACATTATATATGGGAGAGTGTGTGGAATAAAGGGTTAGGATTTGCCCATAGAATGAGTGGTCCAGATTGGACATGAAGGAATTTTATGTGGGGATGAGGGTGAGAGGCTAGTAAAATATTAGGAATTCCTCATTGGCTTAAACAATTGAGGTGTTGACAAAAATGCAAATTTGCAAATTAGCCCCCTTAACTTGGGTATTTGCACAGACGCATAAAATAACGAAAATTTGGCGGGCGATTCGGGGTCCGGTATTTTGTAGGGTCAGGGGGCGCTGTAAGTTTGGTGTGGGCTCAAATAGCAGGGCGCTGGAATTAAATTGGGATTTTCAGAATTGGTTTAAATAGTATCCTCAATTTAATTAGAATAAAATGCAAGTTGTGTTCTAAAATTAATTAAAAGTACATGGGGCCAAAATCAGGTCAGGTCATCAATACCAATAATGAAGAAGACTCAGAATAGAATATTACCCTAATTTGGGCCGCACAAAAAATAGGTCAAGATTGCCTCCAATTTAAATTGGAACGCACAACAATATAAAATAGGGATTATTTAAATAACGTCCGCGACGATTTTTGTTCGGCTAGAAATAATGCACAGAGAGCATAATTACGAGTTGCAAAAATAGCAGAATGGAAGGCGGGCATGCCTAGGGCAAGATTGTAAAGTTTGTTGGAAGACAAAAGTCAGGATAGTGCTCCAAATATCGAAGCAAAGGCAATGCACAAAAATATTAAATAAAATACGGTAATTAATTACAATCTCCAATAAATAAATTACAAATAAATAATTAAATACAAAAATTCCATAAATATTTAAATTAAAAATATTATCATGCAATTTAATTAATTGTAACTATAAAAATATTAAATATTATTAAAGTCGAAAATACCCCTGTTTTCGGAACGTGGTAGTGACAAGTCTACCCTCCTTAAAAGAATTTCGTCCTCGAAATTTAAAATCCTCATAGTAGTATTTATCATACATATTATTTGTTTCCCTCAATTTTTAAATTCATCATCCATGAGATTAGGTAATTATTCACAATGTCCTTTCACGATTTTTTTCAAAAATTCTGAATTACTTGCATTCCTGAAAAATCCTCGAAATAGAATCAAAGTCCATTTTTATCAAAAATTTCCTTGAAAGTTTTAGTTAAATAATTCAATACTCAGAATTTAATATTCACTCCTCAAATTTGATTTTAATCAATGCACATATATAATCTCGTCCAAAAAGTTTAAATTCAAACATTTATCCATCAAAAATTTTATTCTCGATTTTTCTCTTCCTCAAAATACTCAACAATGCGATACTTAAGGATTTTCTAATTGCAACACCCAATATAAAAATTCTAAAATTCATAACTTGCAATTTAATAAGTATATTGATAAATCTCCCAAAATTTCCAAATTTTAATAACCAATTTAAACATGTCATAATCTTCCGGAAATTAATAAACCACCAATTATGCAATGTTAATTTCTTAACCCTGTATTTAAATCAATGGTTATCCTCGAATCCTAATCATCTTGTCTCTCTTGTCAAGTCATAACTCCTTCATGAATCTTCGTCATTGTTAAACCCCAATAATCATGGTCTGAGGAAAATCTTCCTACAATCATACAACATGCAACCTAAGGGGATATGTACGGTCATAGTGTCTTTGTCATGGTATTGCAGTCTTTGTATCAGGGGTACTACTAACTACATTATAACAAGAAAATCATGCATGCAAGCTACGGTACTAAGGTATCAGTCAATCAATCAAATAGATAGGAACAGAAGGAAGGAAAGAACAAAACCTGCTAACACATTACCTGTAGTATCGGTCTCCTCGACCGTCATCGCAAATGCCCCGCCCTGCTGGGGTGGTTCCCTTCGCGGGAGCCGAGCAATATACGATTCCACAGGTAGCCTAACTGGATCTCTATAATCTGAAGCTGCACGCTGTCCGGGAAGATAAGGGGCTAGAAGACAATCCCTTACTCGATGTCCCGAAGCGCCGCAGTGCAAACAAAGTCCTAGCCTCGTTCTACAGCTCTCCTAAAGGTGACCTGGCTTCTTACAGAAATGACAAGTCTGCTGTGTCTCTCTTGGAGGCTGTTGCTGATTCTGCTGAACACGGACTGGTGCCTGGTACTGTTATTGATACTGATACGCCCATGGATGTTGCTGGATAGGAACTGGTGCTAGGTACTGCGGTGGATACTGAAATGTCCATGGTTGTTGCTGGATATGAAATGGTACTTGGTACTGCTGTTGGTGCTGAATACGGAGATGATTGGCTGGTCTTGTGCTACCATTCGTATCTCCAAAAGTATTGTGACTCCTCTTAGGCCTGAGATCCAGATCCTCTTCTGCAATCTGAGCATCCATCAAGATAGCCTCAAAGGTAGCGGTACGACGACCAGAAGTGCGCGACCTAATCTCTCTTGTCAGTCCCTTTCTGAATTTTTGGGCTCGATCTCCTGGGTCCCGAATCATAGATGATGCAAAATGGCTCAATCTACAGAATTCTGCAGCGTACTCGTCGACCGACATGTTTCCTTGAACCAAGTCATGAAACTGACTTTCCAAGGTTCCCAATGCCACGTCGGGAAAGAACTTCTCCTTGAAGAGTTCCTTGATGGTCTCCCAAGTAAGTCCTTGTACAGTAATTCTCGGCTCCGTGCGATACCACGTGAGTGCGATATCGAACATCTGACTGCCAGCGGCTTCTATCTGCAAGTTCTCCGGAATCTGGGTCAATCGCAGACTCCTTTCTATATCCTCTAGCCAGTCGTCAGTGTAGAGTATCCCTTTGGTACCTTTAAACTCTCGAGACATCATTCTCTTGAAATCCACTATACTGCCTGATCTCTGCTGTTGCTGGCCAGGAAACTGCTGGTACTGTGCTACTCTCTCCAAAGCTTGGAGAGTCACCTGATGAGCATTCTCCATGCTTTCTCTCATCAGCTTGGTTTGTGCCTGGTGTGCTTCTGCTTGCACTCTCTGAGCTCCAGCTTGAACTCGCTGAGCGTCTGCCGTCACTCTTTGGGCATCTACCATGCCTTGGATCAAGGTAAACATCTGCGTTCCGTCAATGGTAAACCTCCGGGAATCGGAGTCGGAGGAGGAGGAAGGTTGTCCGTCACAGCTGCGGCAATCCTCTGAGCAGGTGGGGGAGGAGGATTCCCGAAAAGTGCAGACACTCCTATGTGCATCGGAGATGTAAGAGGAACTACGACTGTCTGTCCATCAGGTGGAGAGGTGGCAGACCCCTCTAAAGCTGATGTTCCCCCTCTCATAGATCGTGTCTGCGGCGACATCCTGAAGACAGATCCCAAAGAATCAATTAAGGTAAAATACGATATCATCAAGGAAGGACAGTACAGTTCTAAAGAAGCAACATTCAAGATAAATAGATTGGAATAACATTCCTAGTTGTGATTGCACAGGTCAAAAGATACATCCATGGTCTGATACCTCTATCCCCTAGGTACCACAGTTCTTCTATAAGCACACTCACTGCTAGCTTCCTTACCTACTGCAATCGCTGATACTAGTTATCCTTATCACTCAAGTGTATATCAAATGCAACACACCCTACTAAGTACTGCTCTCTCCAACATAATCCTAGATGAACACCTAAGCCAGTTGGCAGTAAAATCTCAATCATGCTCAAGCCAACATATCCTTACAAATGCACCTCATCTATTATATACTAATATATCTCTCTCACTATAAGATTTTATTCTCCAAACAAAGTCCTCGAAACTAAGTCCTCGAATAATTTAAAGTATAATGCATATTCCTTCCTCAAAGGTTAATTATTTAAATACTAAAGTGAAAATTTTATCAATTCCAAAAATCCTTATAGCTTGTCTAGGTTCATCAAATTGAATCTGAATTCCTCAAAGTTTTAATGACAATATATCAACTTCTCAAAATTCAAGAATTTGAAATTCATTTTTAATCCTCAATTTAATTATTTAAATCCACCTTCTGTAGTCCAATAGCTCGAATGTTAATCATTTTCACTGTCCTCATCGACATGCGTCATCAGTTAATACCATAAATTAGTCTACAAATTCATCTTGATATGAAATCAAACCCTACAATGGAACCAAAACCCTAACTTAATAACTAATCAACAACAATCAAATTCAATATCGATAAGTGAGAATAGACGGAACAAGGGAATGATTTTTAAATGGGAAGTTATAACAAGATTCTCAAGGGTCATCCCAGGAATCTCTCAAGGAATTGTGATTGAGTATTCGCTCTCGTCCTAGTATCCTATGTCCTAGATCCTATCGCAGGCACGCAATAGTGTAACAAAGATGCCACACTACTACGACATCGCACAACTCGCGAAGTCTGACCTGCATGGGCCACCACTAAAACATGTCATGACCCGCACCCGAAATTGGGGCACGACTACGCGAGTACGTCCAGCCTACGCCGCAGCATCGGCGGTAGAACGCTGTCAAGGTCTTGATACTATCTAGCTAATCTTACGCAAGCATCCAATCTCCATAAGGAGGCACGGATGACACAAATAAAATGAACACATACTCAATCACAGGATTACAGCACGATAAGATAGCGAAACAAAATTAAATACAACACAAGTCTAAAGTAATAACTTAACTCAACAAATATCCCAGTCATCAAAAATTGCCGGAGACAAATCCGGTACCAAAAGTCTGCTAAAAGAACTAATCAGAAAACTAAAAAAATTAGTGATTTCGTCTAGACCTCCCGGAATCACAACTAACTATCAAGCCCATGTGCAGCTACTCACCATATGGTCCATAAAGTGTCGGACAGCGGTCCTCTAAGGCATAGTCTGGAAAAATGTTTCCAGTCAGGAAGGAGTAAAGCACAATCTCAAATAACAGTTCCATTTAATTGATAAGGACCATAAGCAATAAACATGTGATGCTAGCTACTGAGAAGATAATGAAATAAATGCAATGGCAATAAAGAGAGACAGGCAATATAAAGAGACAGGCAATAGGTAATATGGTATAGTCAGTGCATGTATAAAAATGAAAAGAACAAGGAACAACATCATATACGGGTGATGTAGTATATGATTTAAAATAGGGAACTGTAATCTATTCTAAGTGTTTGAAATAGTAGTTTCAAAATATGATCGGCTTGGGAACATGTACGATAGCTACAGGGCCTGGCTAATCATGGGTGAAGAGCATGATTAACACTTACATTGTTCTACATTACAATAAGAGGTTATGATCATATTTCTTACTAACTACTTTCCCGCCCCCAACTAGTACTGTGGATCCAACCATGACACGTCACGATACACGAGCAAGTCCAATCTATCATGTACGATGTCTAATATACATGTCGTGTACAATGTCAATACGATAATCAATGTAATATCCTATGACTGCAGATCCAAGCTATACTAGTCCGTGTAGCACAGCGTCAAGGATTCAGTTGTAACATTTCAAGATTATTGAATTTATAGAAATTATCAAAAAATTGGAAATTATCAGAGAATGTACTTGCCTTGGGTCCTTAGCTGGTAATTATGGATGTCCTGTTCCAGAGTATCCCCTGGGTAAACCAACAGTCCTATAGAGATAACACAATATAACATTTGCATCAGAAGCTACGCTAACACACAGTCAAAACACTGGCCTCAGGGCCATGCCAGGCAGGGCACTAGTCAACTAGGGGCATCTAGTGGATACGTAAACATATTACACTTATTAATACTTACAATATTTATACATGCACCAATTTAAATGTATGTACAATATATATATATATATGCCTTTAAATACATATTTGATTTATACTAGTTGAACATTATATATGTATACTCATACATATGCTAAAAATATATTTTAAAAAATATATATATATTGTCAATGTTATTATTAAAATATATACTAATACTAGTACATCACATTAAATACATATACAATACATTAATCGTATGCACAAGATACCTATATATACATTTATACTAATTATACATATTTGAAAATATATATTAAGTACATGTATATACAAAATATATATATACATATACCAAACATTATATATTTTTATACCAAAATACATACATATATATATTAAGGGAAATACACATATACATATTCATTTAAATATGTATATATATATATTAATCATATTAAATGTATATACATATACATATACACCAAAATACGTTTATATATATATGTATACTAAAATATATATATACTATGCTTATACAAGCGTATTAACATTAATTAATAATAATACTATACACATACCTACACATTAATATATACAAATACATATACACATGGCACTCACATTAATTTAATAAATGCTATACTTATATATGTATTTATATACTCAAAATACATTATGCTACATTTATTTATATATGTCAAATTATGTTTTTATTAAACACATACCAACTAACATATACTAATTAGAATTAAAATATACTCCTAATACATACCAATATATGTATACGCATTTATATACACATACATATATCTACCCATTAATTAATATATACTAATAGATTTTCAATAATACATTCATATACTTATACATATATGCGTATAAAACATTGATTAAATAAATGCTATACATTTTCATGTATTTAAAACATTAATTAGACAACTATTATACATATAGTATATATATACTCATACGTATATGTACGTATATATATACATATATATATATATATATATATATATAAAGAGGGAAGGGGTGAAGAGAAGGAAACTTACAGAGATGGATCGGGCTTGGCCGGCTGGATGGAGGGAGAGCCGCCGGCCGGAGAGCAGCGAGGATGGGGAAGTGGGAGCAGCGGCTGCCAGCGGGCCGGAGTTGGCAGCGCCGCCGGAGTGGGGGACTCGGTCGCCGGCTGACGGGACTGATGGGGTGGCACCGACGTTCGCCAGAGAGGATGGATGGATGGATGGATGGATGATGGGAGAAACACAGCGGGGAGGAGGAGTTGCAGCGGCCGCCGGCCGGAGGGACTTTGTGAGGGGTTGGCCGGGAACTGCTACGGGCCGCTGACCGGAATACCGCAGGGGTAGCCGCCGGCGCCGGAGTTCGCAGAGGAGTTGGCCGAGTAGTGCAGCCGGCGGGTCGGTGGCCTGGCTGGGCCGCTCGCCGGAGGCGGGGTCGCCTGGGTGCAGGCGCGGCCGGGATCGGGCTCAGTCGCCGGCCGGTGCACAGGGGATGGCCGGTAACAGTTGTGAGGGTGGTGTTGATGAATGCTTCCCCCCCCCCTTTTCCTTTATTTCAAAATTCAAAATAAAGGAGGAGAAGAAGAAAAGAAGAAGAAGAAGAAGAAGAAAGGAAAGAGAAGAAGAAAGGAAGAAGGAGAAAAAAAGAAGAAGGAGGTTTCCTTCGTTGGAGTTGAGGATGGAGGAGAGAGAGGGGTGGGGGCTTGCTTGGGGATTAGGGTTTTCTAGGGAAATGTGTTGATGTGACATTATATATGGGAGAGTGTATGGAATAAAGGGTTAGGATTTGCCCATAGAATGAGTGGTCCAGATTGGATATGAAGGAATTTCATGTGGGGATGAGGGTGAGAGGCTAGTAAAATATTAGGAATTTCTCACTGGCTTAAACAATTGAGGTGTTGACAAAAATGCAAATTTGCAAATTAGCCCCCTTAACTTGGGTATTTGCACAGACGCATAAAATGATGAAAATTTGGCGGGCAATTCGGGGTCCGGTGTTTTGTAGGGTCAGGGGGCGCTGTAAGCTTGGTGTGGGCTCAAATAGCAGGGCGTTGGAATTAAATTGGAATTTTCAGAATTGGTTTAAATAGTATCCTCAATTTAATTAGAATAAAATGCAAGTTGTGTTCTAAAATTAATTAGAAGTACATGGGGCCAAAATCAGGTCAGGTCATCAATACCAATAATGAAGAAGACTCAGAACATAATATTACCCTAATTTAGGCCGCACGAAAAATAGGTCAAGATTGCCTCCAATTTAAATTGGAACGCACAACGATATAAAATAGGGATTATTTAAATAACGTCCACGACAATTTTTGTGCGGCTAGAAATAATGCACAGAGAGCATAATTACGAGTTACAAAAATAGCAGAATGGAAGGCGGGCATGCCTAGGGCAAGATTGTAAAGTTTGTTGGAAGACAAAAGTCAGGGTAGTGCTCCAAATATCGAAGCAAAGGCAATGCACAAAAATATTAAATAAAATACTGTAATTAATTACAATCTCTAATAAATAAATTCCAAATAAATAATTAAATACAAAAATTCCATAATTATTTAAATTAAAAATATTATCATGCAATTTAATTAATTGTAACTATAAAAATATTAAATATTATTGAAAGTCAAAAATACTCCTATTTTCGGAACGTGATAGTGACAATATTCTCTGATAATTTCTCATTTATGATATACTCTATGTTTATTGTATCTAGTATGGATATCCCTGATTTCTCGACACGATGGTTACATGGATTAGTATATCCGGATCTCATCATGAGATGTTATTCTTAGGTATTTACGATGTATCTTGTGCAAGCATTATTTTATTGTTCTCTTGTACATGTACAAACATTGGTTCATGAGGATAGTAGCACCCTTCTTGTGGAAACCCATATCATAAGGTACATGGTTGGATCCACTATACCAGTCGGGGTTTGGGGAGTATGTAGTATAGATATGTGATCATACCCTTCTTGTATCAAAACTTATTCATTGAATAGTATTAATCATACACCGTACGTATGATTAGCCAGGCAATTAATCTTGTATCAAGTTTCTAAGCCGATCACATGTTAAAGCTGGTACTCACTCACTTTGTCATTAGTATTTTTGTTCGTTGCTATATTGTTCATTTTTTTATTTATTTCCAGTATTTCCTTTATTATATATCTCTTGTATCTATTATTGTATCTTGTATATTCACATCTATTTACTGTTACATAGTTTGTATCATTTATTAGAACTGCTGTTAGAGATGTACTCTGCTCCTTTCCTAACTGGATATATTTTTTTCAGATGACACTGTGGAGTGGTACCCCACTCATTATGGTCCTAAGGATATTGTGGGCTTAGAGTCAGAGACCTTGGCTTAGGAGGGCCTCATCCCGACTGAGATAGACGACCCGGGACTTATAGCATCTTAGTTATTCCTTTTGTACAAGATTTGTCTCCAATTTACTTTTATTAGTTTCTCTGACTCATTAATGTTATTATTTGACTCATGAGTTATATTGTGACTATTCGATTCTTTTATCATATTCGTGCTATTCTTCATCTTAGATCCTGTGATTGAGTATATTTATATTGATGGTGGCATTGTTATGTCTTGATTGTAGATAAATAGTTTACCTAAATAGCATTTTATCGTCGATGCTGCGACGAAGGCTGGGCTTTGTTCTGGACTTGCATCCTTACACCGGATGCGGGTCATGATAGGAAGTTCCTTGAACACAGCAGGAACAGTCCTCTGAGTTAGAGGTGGACCCCCGAAAGAAGTTGATATGCCAATCATCGAAAAAGTGACTGGTATAGGCCCTCGAGAAATTGCAGATCTCTCAAAAATTGCTCCTCTATTTTGTGATTGAGTCTTAGGCGGCATCCTAAGGCAAAGCGAAAGAAAAGAATCTATATGGCACATGATATAATGCATTCAAAGAAGGACAGTTAAAGATCAAATATCAATATCAAGAAAGAATAGTTAAAGTGAACAATAGAGTTTTTCCTAGATGTGATTGAGTATTCTTAGCCTATAGCCTACATCTTATATCCTGAAACAGGTTCATAATAGCACTCAAATTAGAGCACCACTATGAATCGTACTACTTGCGACCTCGAAGACCTGCATGGGCCACCACTAAAAAATGTGTCATGACCCGCACACGGTGTAGGGGCACGAGTAGTGAACAACGTCCAGCCTACGCCACAGCATCGGCGGTAGAATGCTGTTTGGGTAAACTATTTATCTGGTAATCAAGATATAATAATACCACCAATAAAATATGAATACTAAATCACATATCTATAAGATGGAACAATCACACGAATATGATATAAAGAACTAAAGAGTCAAATACAACTCTCAAGATAAATAATATGGAGTAAGTCATCAAAATAAGAAGAAATGCTAATAACAAAAGCTGAAGATAAATACAGTACAAATAAATCAATCTACTGAGATACAGGTATTGGGTATCTGTCTCAACCGGAATGAGACCCTCCTGAGCCAAAGTCTCTCGCTTTATGCCAACTACGTCCTAAGGCCCGTAGCGAGTGGGATACCACTCCTCAATATCATCTGAAAAATATATATCGAGTCAGGAAAGGAGCAAAGTACACCTCTAACAACAGTTCCAATAAATGATAAAAATTATGTAACAGTAAATAGAGTGAATATACAAAATGCAAGATACAAGTGTAAGAGTTATGCACAATAGGAATACTGGAAATAAATATAAGAATGAGCATCAAGAATATGAGCAAAAAATACTACTACTAAGTGAGCGAGTACCAGCTTCAACATGTGATCGGCTTGGAAACTTGTCCAAGGATTATGTCCTGTTAATCATATGTACGGTGTATAATTAACACTATTCAAGGACCAAGACATGCACAAGGAGGGTATAATCACATATTAATACTAATACTCCCCGCCCCGATTGGTATAGTGGATCCAACCATGGTATGTTATGACACGGGATTCACTGGGTTGGTAGCTAGTCTCCCCAAGAATAAAATATATGTACATGTACAAGAAGAATAAGGAACAAGGCTTGCATAAGATATACCATAAATACCAAGGAATAATATCTCATAACGAGATATGGATATACCAATTCGTGTAACCATCGTGTCAAGAAATCAAGGATATCTACTCTAAATATAAGAAACATAGGGGATATCATAAATGAGAAAGTATTAGAGAATGTACTTGCTTGGAATTCGGTAAACAATATCAAAGATGTCTGGAACGGTGCCTCAAAGACCTAAATATGGAATATTACATAAATACAAGGTTTTGGAATGAAAATTAGTTAAACTTGTCAAATTCTAGGTCATAAAGCCATTTCTAAGTCAAAACAGTTAAACTAGGTCAATTATAGGTCAAACTTGGTCAAACTAGCTATTTCTATATGGTATTAGTCCATCTCTAAGATATTGGGTTCATACACACTGTATCTAGGCTATACTAGCTATGTTAGGATACTAGAGTATCGATATTGTTCCTATCATAAGATACATAAATTATTAGATATAAAAATATAATAATATATGTACAAGATGATAATATATAGTATCCCTAGCTAAACTAATGCTAAGTGGATACCTTGGCTTTGAGCCAAATACGGTATCACACCACCTACATACTCCTCTTGATACACAAACCGAATACCTATACTAATTAATATAGTATTAATATCTATACATATATAAATTATACAATACTATGTACCATAACTTAATACCAATACATAACTAATAACTTATTACTAACAATTAACTTAGTATTTTAATAGCTTAATACCTTCAACGACAATATCATTAATCTTAATGATTACCAAGCAACTTAGACCAATCCTTAACTAGATCTACAAGCTATATTGAGTATACAAGCTAATACCTTACTATATAAAACTTTCCTTAACTATAGACTAATAGTTATCCTACCTTTCCCTAATACTTAACTCCTATACTCTTGGTATCATACACAAAAGTTGATACTCAACATTACTATACTTGTTCACATATTACATTAGTACTTCCACACATTCCACATCTCTTAGACACCCCTCCTATTGAGAACTGTAACTGCTACTATATACTGCTTACTACTGCTTCTTATTGCTTCTTACTAGTGCAGCTGTTGCTTCTTATTGTTGTTTACTATTGTTGCTGCTTCTTATTGCTGCTACTGCTGCTTATTGCTTGCCCGACACCTCCCCCTAGCTCACATACACACACCTATACATACACACACACACACACACACACACACACACACACACACACACACATACATATATATATATATATATATATATATGCTTACATATATCAATACTAATGGTGCACATGAACTTTTCTACTCTCCAAAGACCACCAACACATCACAAATGAAATAGAAACATAGCTATAACTATAACTATAACTATATATATATATATATATATATATATATATATATACATCATATAACAACTATAAATACAATATTCTAATGGTGATAACTAGGGTAAATTGAATTATAATGCAAAGTATCAAACACGTGGAGTGCACCACACCTGTATCACACTCAATCTATGATACGCTTGTGATACGGCTCCATTACACCACCAAACCTATCTCGAAGGACACGAGCTACTCATCTACGTGCCCGTATCAAAATATGACATGCTCAAACCACCGTGTCTGAAAAAAATCTCTAAATTAATCTGTATCACCAAATTATCTTGATACCACCTACATGTATCCAATTGTAGACACGATACTAGTCGACACAACCAAACACATGTTAATTTGGTCTAATTGACCTATTGATAAATACATGATGTGACAATCTCGGAATTCTCCTAAAATTAACACAAAATATCATAAAAAAATTTCTATATGCCTCCTATGAACCTAATTCCACTTCCTTCGGTTAGCCTTAGAACATAGAAGAGTTCCTAATAATTAAATTATAGATTTAGAGTCTAATTAGAGAGGTAAAAATGAATTGTACCTATTGGGAGATGGATTCCCAATGTAATTCTCCAAATGAGTGTCAAGAGCCTTCAACTTGTGCTCCTTCCTCCTCCTTGTAGATCCTTGCATCCACCTTGTTCCAATACCCTCCAATGGTAGTAGAGAAGGAATTGGAAAGAAATTTGGGTAGGAATTGGTATAGGGATGAAGGAATTTAGAAAAGAAAAATTATAGATCTAGGATTGTAATAAATAAATAAAGAGAGGGAGTCTCTCTCTTCACCCTTGCTATGATCGGCCTAGCCCCTAATCCAAGTCACCATTAAAAGTCCATAATCCCCCTTGGTGGTTGTCATGAAGGAATTAATTAAGGATGGAAAGTTCTAATGCAATTGGTTTAACTAATTTAGTCATCCTCCTAATGAATTGGCCTGTTTGTTGGGCTTAAACGTAACTAGAATTAATGTTGGTCCAAGAATCTAATATAAACTAGTTAGGTCCACTAACATAAGTCCAAAAATCAAATCTAATATCTAACAATAAAGTAATGTAATAAATAAATATTCTACAAGCACATAAATTATGAAATGACCAAAATTCCCTTTTCTGAAAAATATGGTAGTGACATGCCTGTTGATGGGGCACAGATGTTCGCACTGAGCCAAGACATGGTTGATGCTCAGAGGATATCAGTAGAGGCTCAGTGAGTTCAGGCTGAGGTGCAGAGGGTGCAGGCTGAGGCACACTAAGCGGAGACTTAGCTGATGAGGGAGAGCATGGATAATGCTCATCGGGTGGCTCTCCAGGCAGTGGAGAGAGTCGCATAGCAATATCCCGGCCAGCCGCAGTAGCAGAGGCCAGGCACTATAGTGGACTTTAAGAGAATTTTACCTCGGGAGTTTAAGGGTGTTGAGGGTATACTCTACGCCGACGACTGATTGGAGAACATAGAGAGGAACTTGTGCTTGGATCAGATTCCAGACAGTCTGAGGATCGAGACCGCCTGTAGCAAGATGATCGATATCATATTAAGTTGGTTTCATACGGAGCCAAGATTTACTACTAGAAGACTTACTTGGGTGGCTTTCAAGGAGATTTCCAAGAAGAAGTTCTTTCCCGACGTGGTCCTGGGAGCCTTGGAGAGTCAATTCCATAACTTGGTCCAAAGGAACATGTCGGTCGACGAGTACATCACAGAATTTTGCTGCTTGAGTCATTTCGTACCGTCGATAATTCGGGACCCAGGAGACCAAGCCCGAACGTTCAGGAAGGGGATGATGAGTGAGATCAAGTCTCGTACTTCTGGATGTTGGACTGCTACCTTTAAGGGCATTCTGATGGATGTCCAGATTGCTGAGGATAATCTGGACCTCAGGCCCAAGAGATGGCATGACGTGTCTGGAGGAACGAGTGGTAGCGTGATACCAGCCAAGCCTTCCCACTTTCAGCAGAAGCGGAGGCCGTATCAGCACCAGCAGCACTAGGCATTATCTCGAGGACATATCCCGCAGCTGTAGAGGAATACCCAGCCTGCTGTCCAGTGTGCGTACTACGGAAAGAAGGGACACACGAGAGATATCTGCAGGAAGAGGCTGGGTACATATTTGTTTTATGGATCTTCAGCACACCAGTTGAGGGTTCGCCCGTCTATTCAGACTTGTCCAGGTCAGGGTGGAGCAACCGCTCATAGGGAACCTGATAGAGTACCAACTACACCAGGAGGCCAGCTGAGGAGACCTCTACTCCTACCATAGCAGCAGAGGTTTGCCTAGCACCAGCAGTAGCAGAGAGGTGCACCCCAGGGACGAGCGTATGCAATATCGGTCGAGGAGGTCGAGCCAGTTGGAGACGTGATATTAGGTTCAGTTCTTCTCGATTTCATTCCAATATTTGTATTATTCAATTCTGGTGCTTTCTATAGTTTCATATCTGTATCTTATGCTCTTAAGCATCATTTAGAGGAGGAATCCTTAAATAAAATTTGTAAGATCATGACCGGGGGAGGCATTATCCTAGTTAGTAATTTTGTAAGGACCAGATAGTTTAATTGGAAGGCCGAGAGTTAAGTGTGTTCTTAATCGTAATACCACTTCCGAGATACGATATTGTACTCGGGATGAATTGGTTTAGTAGGAACCATGCTACTATAGATTATCGTAGAGTAAGAGTGATATTTCGACCGCCAGAAGAGTCAGACTTTGAGATTGCCAAAGGAGCAGCGGAGCGGAGCAAGGGCATCTTTGGTGGAGCCAGGGTAGAAGAGAAGGAATTGCCACATCCTTTAATAGCAGATTTCCTGGATGTCTTTCCAGAGGAGTTGCCAGGATTGTCGCCAGAAAAAGATGTCGATTCCTCTATAGACTTGGTTCCAGGCGTAGAGTCAAAATCACAGCATATTTATAGGGTCAACAATAGAGAACTGGCAAAATTAAAGAAGCAGGTTGATGAGTTATAGGACAAGGGCTTCATCAAATCATGTTCATCACCATGGGGTACTCCTGTATTATTTATACCGAAGAAGGATGGGTCGGTATGCATATGTATTGACTGCATGGCTCTGAACAACCTCACTATCAAGAACAAATACTCGCTGCCGAGGATAGATGATCTTTTTGATCAGTTGAACGGTGCAAAAGTATTCTCGTAGATAGACATGAGGTCAGGCTATCACCAGGTAAAGGTGAAGAAGGAAGATATTCTGAAGACAATATTTCAGACTCGGTATGACAAATTTGAGTTTATGGTGATATCGTTTGGGTTGAGTAATGCCCCGGCGGTATTCATGAACCTGATGAACAAGGTATTCTACCAGTACCTTGACAAGTTCATGGGGGTGTTCATCAACGACATTCTTGTGTATTTACCCCAAAGGAGTATGAGGAGCACCTGAGGACGGTTTTGGAGACCCTCAGGGAGGAGTATCTTTATGGGAAGCTTTCAAAGTGCGAATTCTTCCTTGATAAGGTTGAATTCCTTGGGCATGTGGTGACATACGACGGGATCTCAGTTAACCAGAAGAAGATCGTGGCAGTAGAGTCATGGACTACCCGCAGTTCTGTGGCTGAGATCAAGAATTTTTTGGGACTAGCAGGTTACTACAGAAGATTTGTACAAGACTTCTCCAGGATTGCAGAGCCGATAACTAGGCTGACTAGGAAGGATATGAATTTTGTTTAGAAGGAGGATTGATAGTCCGTATTTGATGAGATGAAGAAGAGATTGATGACAGCTCCAATTTTGACGTTGCCATCAGGGACAGGTGGATTCACTATCTATAGTGATGCTTCAGGAAAGTGTTTGGGTTGCGTTCTTCAGTAGCACGAGAAGGTAATTTTCTATGCTTTCAGGCAATTACGTCCTCATGAGAAGAACTGTCCCACCCATGATTTGAAGTTGGTAGCAGTCATCTTTGTTCTAAAGTTGTGGAAATACTATATGTATGAAGAGTGTGTGGAGATCTTCACAGACCACAAGAGCTTGAAGTATGTGTTTACCCAGAAAAAGCTGAACATGAGACAAAGGAGATAGTTGGAGTTGATGAAGGACTTTGATATTTTATTACAGTACCCCTTAGGAAAGGACAACGTAGTCGCCGATACCTTGAGCAGGTATCCGATGGCTATGTACTTGATGACAGACAGACACTTGTTGGCCTATCTTGAGAGCTTGGGAATTAAGGTAATAGTTTCTGGTATTGAGATTCAGATGTGGGAATTGCAGATGAAGTCCGAGCTAATGGACAGAATTAGAGCCACGAAGTATGATGATGAGGCTCTGAGAAGTATCATGGCACAGGTTCGGACAGTATTATCAGAGGACTTCACTATTGCTGCTGATGGATCGTTGTATTATGGTACTAGGATATGTGTGCCGATCGAAGAGCTACACGAGAAGGTTTTGTAGGAGGCGTATCGCTCTAAGTACTCGAGGCATCCAGGTGCCAACAAGATGTATCGAGACTAGAGGGAGCATGTTTGGTGGTATGGTATAAAGCATGAGGTAGCACGCTTCGTATCCAGGTATTTAGTGTGTAAGAAGGTAAAGGCAGACAGATAGAGGCCAGTAGATTGCTTCAGCCTATACCCATCCCAGAGTGGAAGTGGGATTATGTGACTATAGATTTTGTTTTGGGGCTCCCACATTCTCCAGGAGGGAAAGATGCAATTTGGGTTATCGTAGACAGGTTGACCAAATTAGCCCACTTCTTACCTATCAAGGTGGGTACGTCGATAGAGAAGCTAGCGGAGATGTACGTATGGAAGATTGTCAGATTATATGGAGTTCTTCTAAGCATCATCTTGGATTGGGATAGTCGTTTCACTACCCACTTTTGGAGAAGTCAGAGAGGACTATTCAGACTCTCGAGGATATGCTTGGGCACTCAGCTCTAGTACGTGCGTGCTAACTTGGGCACTCAGCTCAAGTTCAGTATCGTATATCACAACCAGACAGACGGGCAGTCGGAGAGGACTATTCAGACTCTTGAGGATATGCTTCGCACTTGTATTCTGGATCTCGAAGGTTCTTGGGAGGATCATTTCCACCTGGTATAGTTTGCTTACAACAACACTTGCCAGTCCAGTATTGAGATATCACTATTCGAGGCTCTATATTGACGGAGGTGTCACACTCCATTATCTTGGGATAATATCAGTGAGAGAGCCTTGTTGGAACAAGAGATGGTCGTAGATGCAGCTGAGAAGATAAAGCTCATCATGGATAGACTTCGAGTGGCATAGGACAGACAGTGGCATTGGGCCGACAACCACCGAAGACCTTTGGAGTTTGAGGTATAGGTTTTATTATAATTTCTTGTGATTGCTTTGTCTTAGATTATGTGTTAAGGATGTATTTTGTTCTAGGTTGGCAATTTTGTGTTCTTACAGATTTTTCTGACATGGGACATAATTTGCTTTAGTAGAGGCGGGGAGCTTAGTCCACGGTATATCAGACCTTTTCGGTATTCTTTCGTAGGTTGGTATAGTGGCCTACAGACTAGACTTACCGTCTGTACTAGAGGGAGTACATGACGTATTCCACGTGTTGCATCTGAGATGGTACATAGAAAACCCTAGTCACGTACTGGATCATTCGAAGATCGAGGTTGGTCCGACTCTCAGCTATCCAGAGCAGCCAGTAGAGATTTTGGATCGCACGAAGAAGGTACTGCGGAACCAGACTATTCCTTTAGTTTGTGTCGCGTGGAGACATTACTCTCTAGGTGAGTCAACCTGGAAGAGGGAGGATGAAATGCGCGAACAATACCCATATCTCTTCGACCCTTGAGGTATTTATCTTATTGTTCTGATTATGTTCTTGTGCTAGTTTAGTTCAATTTTGAGGACAAAATTATTTTAAGGAGGGTAGACATGTCACTACAACATTTCTAGAATAGGAAAATTTTTGTTATTACAATATTTATATATATATATTATTTATTAGCCTAAATAATATGTATTGTATATATGTTATAATTATTAATAATATGGGTTAATGGGATAAACTTGATGTGACAATTAGACCCAAAACTAGACTCGCCACTTTTGGGACCTAACTAGTCAATCCTCTTCATTAAATTAGAAATTTGATTAAGTTTCCATTAGGGATGAAAACCCCACTTATTGGAAAATTCTTCATGAAAATCCTAGAGGGAATTTTGGTCATTGTGCCTTAGCAAACCTTAGGTCACTAGTGGCCGGCCCTATAAGGAGGGGGGAAGCCTCCCTCAAGCCTCATTAAATGTTCATAAAAATACTAGTTTGAGTTCTTCCCTAAACTCCCTCATTCCTCCACCAAATTTTATAAAATCAAAACCCAATCTCTCTCATTTCTCTCATCTAAGAAGCTTAGAAGCTTAGGTTTTAAGGAGCTTTAAAGGAGATGAAGTTTGGCTAGAGAATTCTTGGTTTTGCATTGAAAATCCATCTCCTAAGAGATAAATTTCTGAAACATCTCTTTTAATTTCTATTTTTTTTGCTTTGTGGACAATTGGGAGCCCATCCATAGTTTAGGAATAACCACAAGGGGGAGAGAATGAGTCTCTATTAGTTCCATAGTGTTTTCTTCATGGAGTTGTGCTCATAGTTTGGAATTTTTATGTTCATGGGCGCGTTTTATCTATTCTTCATTATAACTAATTAAAATAGTTGTAAATAGATGCATTTAATATGTATTGAATTATTAATAGAGTATTTGAGGGTTTTGCATAAAGGTTGATAGAGTATCATGACACTAAAGAGAGTATCCTATGGGTGCCCTCAAAGTATTTGAGGAAATGACTACTAGATTGTGTTTTGAGTATCATATGAGATGGAAGTTGGTATCACAGTATATTGCATGTATCCTTGGGAAGTCATGAGTGTGTGTGTGTGGATTAGTGTGTGGAGTGTGTTAATCTAGTGTGGGTACAGATTTGGACCTGTGAGGGGAAGTGTATAAGTGCATCAGAGGGTGTAAAACGCTATGTGTATTGATCTGTGCACTTGGTGTTGCTGTGATTATGTTTACAATGTTCCAATATTTGGAACCACAAATATAGCAGTGCTTGTTGTTACAGAGCATCAGCAACTTGAGGACTGAACTGCAATTAGTTCTCAATTTTGTAATGAGCCGCCAGTGAGGGAATGAGGAATGGTAGCCTGATAGATGAGTCGGGGTGAGGTCTATAGGGTGATCCTGAGATGTGAACTTGTACATTGTATACAGCAAAGAAATAGAGAGGAATCAAGTTTAGCAGTGAGAGATTTAAGTTAAGGGATCTCTAGTTTAGTCCAGGCACTGTTGTTCAATTCAATTTCGAGGACAAATTTTTTTTTAGGAGGGTAGACTTGTCACTACCACATTTCAAGATTAGGGCATTATTGTTAATTGCCATATTTAATTTATTGTGTAAATAAATATGTATGATAAGTTTATTAAATAAATGGTTGGGTGTTCTTTCATGCATAGGTTAATGGGCTTGACCTAAAAAAACCTATTAGGTTTAACCCTTGAGACAAAAGCCTAATTAGTATTTTTAGTTTTAATTAAACCCTAGATGAATGACTAAAACCCCTTATTAAATTAAGTTCTTCATGACAAATCATGAAGGGCTAATTAGGCACTTGGCATTAGAAGCCCTAACCCCAACCCTAGTCCTATATAACGAGGGGGAGCCTCCCTCAAGCTTCTTCATTCATGAAGAAAACCCTAAACCTAGCCTCCACTTAGAAAACCACTTCCTTCCTCAAAATTTCAAAAATTTATAGCCCTAAAACCCTCTTCCTTCTCCATCAAGAGAGATATAGGATCTTGGACCAAGGAGGCTTGAAGAAAGATGAGCTACATTAGGAAACCATCTTCCAATATGTGAGAATCCGAATTAAAACCCCATTGGCTCTTTCATTTTTTTAATGGATTCCTAAGTGATTCTAGGGTTTGTGGTTTCAAACGATGGTTTTCCCTAAATTTGTTAGCCCTAATCAGGGGGGGATATGTATTTATAACTGATTACATCACATACGTATAGGTTGATCTCAATTTTAGGATTTTGATTTGGGTATTCAGGAGTTCTTAGTGTGGAACCCAATTTTCAGCCCTAGGTGTTCGATGAAATGCTCCATAGGGGTTTACCTATCTAATATATTATAATACTGCATGTTTTGATATATAAATATATACATATATATATTTGCATATGTATATAGATAGGTTTGTGTGATTTGGAGAAGGAGATGCACCATGGGGAGGTTACTGTACAGTCGGGTTCATGTGCTAGGGTTCAGTGTATCAGTATTTTGGGGGTTTTATTAGTGTGGGTGATGTGTCGTGTCTGTGGGGAGTTTACTGTGCAGAGTTGGATTCTTCAGTTCCTGTGTGTATCAGCAAGGCAACCTATGCAAATTCATCAGTAGTGTGTGTATATGTGCCTATGTGTGATGTATCAGTGTGTTTAGTGAGATAGAGTATCTGTATCAGTGAGTTGATACTGTGTATCAGTGTGTTTAGAGAGATAGAGTATCTGTATCAGTGAGTTGATACTGTGTATCATTGTGTTTAGTGAGATAGAGTATCTGTATCAGTGAGTTGATACTGTGTATCAGTGTACCAGTATTTGGAAAATATTGGTTTAAGTTTAGGTATATCACAGTACCAAAGCAGTGGTTAAGATGACTGTGTGATTGTGATCTTAGTTCTCAGTGATCTCTAAAATTGTGTGATAGGTATATTGGTGAACTAAAATTTCCTGTATGTGCCTCAGTGAGAGAGAAGGTGTTGCAGGTCGTGACAGTGCTCGAGTTTGACAGTTCTTCAATTAATGCTTAGGCTAGTTGGTGAAGGATTTTGAGAGTCTGTAGGTGTATTTAAGGAATTGTGAGTGTGGTGTGGGTGAATTGGTCGAGTTAGCTCGAGTATTATAAGTTTATACTTGATTACCAATAGAGTTATAGTGTATAAATGTGTTAGTTTGGAGGGGTGTGACTGCATTTGTTTCCTACAACAAATGGTTGCTGTCAAGCACTATACAGTTTCATGTAGAGCAACTGTATGGCCTGGGCTTGGGTTGGACTATTGGGGCTCGAGCAGTGCTCTATTGCAGGTTTATATGAGCAAATCATCAACAAGTGTGTAGTTGAGGAGAAGATTAAGATAGGTTGCAGGTAAATGGAGTTAGGCAATGTGGACCGGGTTTTGGGCAGAGACTGATACACTAGATATCGGTCCCAAGTGCATCAGATAGTTAATTATGTGGGGTTTTGGTTTCAGTAAGTGTAGTGCTGGGTTAGTCTTCTTGTGTGTGTGTGCATATATAGATTAGTTGGTGTGTGCAGTGGGTATGGTGACTGTGACAGAGAAGTACGAGAAAACTGCCTGATACTTTGTATGTTAGAGTTGTAAGGGAGTATCAGGTAACTGATACTAATAACAAGGGGCACACTCTAGCAGGGATGGTAATCTGCTGGTAGTAGATGTGTGGGTTCGGACCATAAGGGAATTATACTAAGGTGTTTGCCTTGTGTATCAGTGGGATAGAATAGTGGACTGGATATCAAGTAAAGTCTAGTGGGTTGAGTATCTTGGGTAGGTGTTAGCAGTTAGATATACATTTCAGTGAGGTATATCAGGAAAGGGTGTTTGGTATCCTGAGTATCAATTTAGGGTGAGTACAGGTAATAGTTGAGTGTAATCTAGAATATCAGTTAGGTAATGTATAGTATCAGTTAGCCTACACCCATGGTCATAGGTATTTAGTATAGTTATTTAGTTAAGGTATGATATGAGTAGTGTTTAATATTAACTAAGTATTAGAGATAACTAGTTACTAGGGTATTGTCAGGCTAAGCTATTAGAATTAAGATAATATAAGTATTAGGGTACTAGTTAAGATATCAACTAGTATAAGATAGTATACTTAGTATAACCAATAATTAGTTAGTAGAAGTCTATTATTGACTAATTTACCTAATTATAGGCTCTAACCAAGGTTTTGACCTAGAAATATCCTAACAACATCGTATCAATCTACTTAACCACTCTTATCATTCCAAACATGAACTAACACTAATATTTTATAGTTAGGTCATTGTGAGTTCATTTTGGATCGTGATCCTTACACCTTACTCAGGACAACAGGCGAGTACATTTCCTGAAAGTTTTAATTATTTTGATCATGATTATAATTCTAGTTATAGTGTATACTTGATTTTGCCACAGTGGATACACATGCTAGTATCATAGATACCTGTCATGAGGAGTCATGATTGAAATCTATCGTATTAGCTAGAGACAGGGAAATATTAGCATGTTATGTGATCATACCCCATCTTATGTGGATCATAGCTCACCCCATATATCACGTAGGGTGTAGCCTCACCATTTACATACCTCATAGCCTGTTATATATGATTAGCCTGATTATTACTTACATCATAGCTAACCAGATGGTTAGCCTAATCTCACATGTATCATAGCCAATCATATATAACAAACCTGATCTTGCCCAAACCTGATCACATAGCAAACTGATATTTTATAGCACTTAGCCAGTATTTCTTTTCTTATTCCAGTACATTCCTTTCTATCATTCATATATACCTGTTCACTAGTAGTTATTTTCATATAATGATTACATATCTCTCTAGTTTTTCTTATATTCTAGTATTTTATTTCATCATGTATTTATTTATATTGTTTTATAGTCTTTATCAATATAACTGAAATTACTGTTAGTGTTTGTGCTTCGCTCTAATCCTGGCTGGATAATATTTTATAGAGGATCTTGAAGACTCCTGTCCTACACATTATGGTCCCAGAGATTCCAGAAGAGCCACTCCATATAGAGGAGACACCAGCCGCAGTTGTTTAGTCAGCACTTAGTTTATTTTTATGTATTGGATTCATCTAAACTTATAGACTTGAGTTATATTATGTTGAGACTTATTTGTGTTAAGATAGATAGACTCTTAGACTCTATCTTGTTTAAGATATATATTATTTTGTCTCTCATATTTCTTTACATCTTTATCGTGCCATTTACCTTCTTAACTAGTTGTATTAGTAAGATTGATAGCTAGATATTGATGACCTAGACAACGTTCTACCGTCGATGATCCGGCATAGGCTGGATGTACCCGCGTAATCATGCCCGATCATGCGGGTGCAGGTCGTGACATATTTTATGGTGACCCGTGCAGGTCAAGATTAGCAGCTAGTGCGATGTCGTGGTAGTGCAACGGCTTAGTTGTACTACTGCGAGCCTGTGATAGAATATATGATACAGGATGAAAGAATACTCAATCACAAATTAGGATTCCCTTAGAGATTCCTGGGACGACCCTTGAGAATCTTACTATAAACTCTACATCAAAATTTGTTTCCACTTATTTTCGTTCACTCTTACTTATTATTGTTGAATTTGATTCTTTAAGTTCATTGTTGAATTTGATTCTTTTATCGAGATTACTTTTATGGACTGAATTAGGTTATATTTTGATGACATATTTTGATGAGGACAGTGAAAAAGGTAAATGTCTGCTTTAGTTATGAAGTTTAGAGTTTATCGCAACCATATTAGCTAGCATAGCAAAAACATAGAGCCGAATTTGGGTTATACTTATCTTGGTCATGTCATGCCCAGTCCCAAAAATATAGGGTCAGGTATACGTATAAATGCCTGTTATACGAACAAGTATAGGAATCACATTTAATGGACCTAACTAGTCGTAGTATATTGTAGAATATAGGAACCAAATTTCATGTGTTAATACTCTAGTATCCTAATAAGAGCTTCAACTACATTTTAACTCAGGTGGAGCTAAATATGAGGTAGCGTCGATAGTAGGAACTGATGAAAGATTTTGATATATCCTTACAGTATCATCCAGGGAAGGCCAATGTAGTTGTCGATGCCTTGAGCAGGTATCCGAAAGCTATGTTTTTGTCGAAGCCCAATATGAGGATGTGTCTATTAGGAGCATATGATGCCCCAGTCCCAAAAACATAGGGTCGGGTATACGTATATATGCCAACTGTACGAACAAGTATATATCCTTACTTGAGAATATATCTTTACAGTATCAACACATACGACTTAAGAATATATCCTTACAGTATCATCCTTACAGTATCATATTGTCGAAGCCCAATATGAGGATGTATCTCTGAGGAGCATGTCATGCCCTAGTCCGAAAAATGTAGGGTCAACTATACGTATACATGCCAGCTGTACGAACAAGTATAGGAACCGAATATAATGGACCTAACCAGTCGTAGTCTGCTGTAGAATATAGGAACATAATTTAATGTGTTTGGAGATCTTTACAGACCATAAGAGCTTCAAGTACATTTTTACTCAGATGGAGCTAAACATGAGACAGCGTCGATGGCTGGAACTATTAAAAGATTTTGATATATCCTTACAGTATCATCCAGGGAAGGCCAATGTAGTTGTCGATGCCTTGAGCAGGTATCCGGTAGGTATATTTTTAACGAAGGATTGGTATTTGTTGGAGGATCTAGAAAGCTTAGGCATTAAGATGATAGATCCTAGGATTGTGATCCAGTTATGGGGTTTGCAGATACATTCAGAGTTGATGGACAGAATCAAGGAAGACTAATATGAGGATGTGTCTCTAAAGAGCATGTCACGCCCCAATCCCAAAAATGTAGGGTCAGGTATACATATACATGCCAGCTGTACGAACAAGTATAGGAACCAAATTTAATGGACCTAACCAGTCATAGTATGCTGTAGAATATAACTAAGTCACAATATTACAGGCAAGTAATAATCTAGTCTCATCCACAAATATCACTGAATAGGAAACTGAATGAATAGATAAAGTCTCAGAAACCACTACAAAATAAAGTCTAGTGGAGAAGAATCCACAAAATATAAGTATGAAAGAATACAGAAAAATTCAACTAGATAATAATCAAATAGTCTAAGTGCCAGCTAACTAGATAAGGACACCCAAGACACTAAACAACTATCATCCATAACGCTCAGGAAAACTCATGTGGCTCTACCTCAAGGTCCTCATTGGCAAAATCTGCAACTCCGTAGTCCGTAGGGTACAAGTGCTCGTCTGGATCTAAAAAATATGCCAGGTTGTCACTACCACATTCTAAAGATAGGAATAATTTTATCATTTTATTTATTATAAGTATTGGGTGTATTTATTTTAAATAATTGCATGATATGTGTATAGATATATATTATATATATAATGTTCCTTAAATACATGAGTTAGTGAACTGGACCTAGAGACCCACTAGATGAAACCCTTACCAAATTATATGATTATGGATTTAATTCAAATTATTCAGGATTAATTATTGAGGTTGTAATTTATTATTATGATTTTATTGTTGTGCCTTACCGTTGCTTCGATATTTAGAGCACTACCCTAGCTTTTGCCTCCCAACAAATTTTATACCCTTGTCCTAGACGTGCCTGTCTTCCATTCTGACCTTTGTGTAACTCATAAATATGCTCTCTTGTGCTTCATTTTAGTTGCATAATATTCATTACGGACGTTTATTTTTAATTCCAAATAAATCCAACTTTGTATCCTCGTACGTTCTAACCAAAATTGGAGAAACAATCTTGATCTATTCTGAGCAACCCAAATTATGATAATATTCTATTCTGAGTCTTCTATATCCATGACACTTGTGTTCCACCAAATTTTAATCCCATGTACTTCGAATTAATTTTAGAACACCTTTTACATCAATTTTAATTAAATTGGTGTAAGGACCCAACTTAACCCAAAACTAGATTCAACACAAAACCAAACCTCCACTCATACCCTCAAGACTCATACTAGACACCACATACCCTTTTTAGCCACTACATCACACCAAACATGGTATTTTCTCTCATTTAATCCAAATTCCCACTTCTGTGCAATTTTCTAATTTTTGGGGGCTTTTATGCAAAAGTGCAATTAGGTGTCACCATCCTATTGGTCAAGGCACATGAAGAACCAACCCCCTCCCTCATTGACCGATCGAACCCTCTCCCCCTCTCCTTTTTTTTGTACACTTCCTTCATGATTAATCTTGGCTATCCATTCAAATTGGAGCATTATCCTCACCACACACACTTCTCTCTCTATATATATCACACATCTAACCCTTTTCCCAAAGCCATCCCCCATACCAAATCCTACCTTGCTGTGCCAAAATCCCTAGGGTAATATCACCATAATTCTCTACATATATAAACATATTTTTCTCCATAATTTTTATCACCTCCACCCATAACCGAACCCAAAACTTAAACCTAATTTGCCAAGCCGCTGGACTTCCCACCACTGTTGTCTGCCACCGCCAGACCTCGCCTGAGCCACCTCCATCAGCCCCTCATCTCACACCGCCGGACCTCGCCTGAGCCATCGGACTCGCCACCACAACCACCATCTCCACCATTAATACCACTGCCACCACCTCGCCAACCCGACGATAAGCCAGCCGCCTGAGCCTTCGTCCTCGACTCAACCTCACCGGACTATCATTACCGCCAAACCTCGGCCATCCACGATGAGCAGTCACCTTCCCCACGCCGAGCTCCCCCACTGTCAACAACTCTGACATCTTTCCGAGTAACACAGCGGCCAACCCGACCCTGAACAGATCTCCATCTCCGGCCAGCCCATCCTGTCAGCCAACACCCTCCACCACTACGACCGTCTCTGAGCGTCCTCCTCGACTTATCTCTTCTGTCAACTACCTCATCGGACCCCTCCATAGAGCCACCGTCTCTCCCTCACGAACACGATATCTCTCAACTTCCCTAGCAGCCGACTTCCCACCACCTCACCCACAGCCCCTACTTTCTCGCCTCCTCCTTTGTTGAGCAAGCCGCTCACCACCACCATATCATGACCCCGACATCCTCCTCCACCGTCCCCGTTCACCTCTCCTCCCGGAGAGCCTCTGAACCACCGAGCAACCCCGCCTCCATTTTTTTCCACTGCCCCTCGACTACCCCACGGCCATCACAGCCCCTCCATCTTCCCCATCCTGCCTGAGTTCTCCCCTCGATAGCAGCCCTCCTGGCTGAGCCTCCTCCGGCAGCATCATCAATATCATCATCATCACCTTCATCATCATCATCATCATCATCATCATTATTATCACCATCATCACCATCAGCACCATCATCATCATCACCATCATCATCATCATCATCATCACCATCGACCTTGTAGATCTCCTTCCCGGTGAGCAGCAACCCGACAATAGTTGACCACCCTCCCCGGAGACGACCTACAGCAGTCTTTCTCGACCTCGTGGAAGTACACGATGACGCGCAGGTTCGACTTGCCTTCATCCATGATAGTATGTATGTGCATTTATGAATAGTAATTAGGGCTTGCGTGTTATTTCATGAAAGTTTTGGTTGATAGGATTAAGTTTTGGAACCTAATAACTAGTGTGCGTGTGCGTGCATTTATACGTATAATATTTAGTTATTATATATATATATTCCATGGAAAATAATTTCTAGTACTATGTATAGCAGTATTATAGATATTGTATGACCATAAGTTATAACTGTGGGTATCTCGTATTTCTATATGACTATGTGACCCTGAGAATTAGTGAGTTGACTGCCTTATGTACACCGACTAACTGGCTAGACATGTGTTAGTGATTGACTGTCTGATTATGCACAGTAATCAAGGATATGACACCCGTGTATTTAGACGCACGCTTGACCCTGCTAGATGACCAGTATCACCCTAGCGTAGCTTCTGAGTTCAGTGTAATTGTGTTTGTATGAGTGCTAGTATAACGACTGATATTGTATTGTATTATATTATTTATATATATAGGACCATTGGATTGTTCTGCAAGACTTCAGGAGCAGGACATTGGTATTGCCAGCTAAGGACCACATACGAGTACATTTTTTGATAATTTTTGTTATTTTATAATTTTTATAATTCAAGTATTTAAAAATATTAAATCTGATTCTTGACACTGTACTACACAGACTAGTAAATAGATTGGATCTTCAGTCATGTGATGTTACATTGGTTATCGTATTTACATTGTACACAACATTGATATTAGACATTGATATTAGACCTTGTACATAATATATTGGATATTGATCGTGTATCATGACATGTCATGGTTGGATCCACTGTACTAGTTGAGGTTGGGGAAATTGTTAGTGAGAGATGTGATCAAATCCCTATCGTACAAGTATAGATATTATTAGTGTTAATCATACACCTCACGTATGATTAGCCAGGCCTTGTAGCTATCGTACAAGTTCCAAAGCTGATCACATTTTGAAACTACTATTTCAGATACTTAGAATAGTTACAGTTCTTCATTTCAGTTCATATACTACTTCACCCCGTATATGATATTGTAGTTCTTTCTTTTCATTTCATATATGTACTGACTGTACTATATTGCCTATATTGCATGTTCTCTTTATTTTGCCATTGCATTTATTTGTTGTCTTCTCTCAGTATATAGCATCATCTATTTATTGTTTTATAGTCCTTATCAATTAACTGGAACTGTTATTTGGGTTATACTTTGCTCCATCCTGACTGGAAATATTTTTCCAGACTGCAACTTAGGGGACTGGTGTCCGACATATTATGGACCACAGGGAGAGTAGTGCAGCCTTGGACCTTGTAACTCAGGTGAGATTTCTGGGAGGTCTAGCCGAGATCACTAGTTATTCAGTTAGTTTCTTTCAGCAGTTATGGTATCGAATTTGTTTCCGGCATACTTTGAGACTTGGATGTTATTGTTTGAGTTAGACTATTTTGTTTAGACTTGTGTTGCATTTTGATTATTTATTTTCTTCCATACCTAATTGTGCTATAGTTCTGTAGTTGAATATTTACATATTATATTGTGATATCTGTGTCTTCTTATGGAGTTGGATACTCGTGTGAGATTGATTAGCTAGTATTGTGACCTAGACTTCGTTCTACCACCGATGCTGCGGCGTATGCTGGACGTACCCACGCACTCGTGCCCAAAATTTCTGGTGTGGGTCATGACATATTTTAGTGGTGGCCTACGCAGGTCAGGATTCACAAGTTGTGTGATGTCGTGGTAGTGCGACATCTTAGTTGTACTATTGCGTGCCTGCGATAGGATCTAGAATATAGCATACTAGGATGAGAGCGAATACTCAATCACAACTAGGAACATTTCTAATCTATTTATCTTGTTATCCTTATTCCTTCTGAATATTGCTTCCTTTAGAATTTTTACTGTCCTCCCTTGATGATATCATATCTATTGCCTTAATTGATTCTTTTCGGTCTGTCTTCAGGATGCCGCCGAAGACAAGATCTATGAGAGTGGAAGCATCAACTTCAGAGGGGTCTGCTGTGACGGAGCACCTTCCACAACCACCGACTCTGTTTCCCGGAGGTCTGCCCGTTGACGGGGCACAGATGTTTACTTTGATCCAAGGCATGTTAGATGCCCAGAGAGTGACGACGGAAGCTCAACGAGTTCAAGCTGAGGCTCAGAGGGTACAAGAAGAGGCACACCGGGCACAAACTGAGCTGATAAGAGAGAGCATGGAGAATGCTCATCAGGTGGCTCTCCAGGCTGTGGAGAGAGTAGTACAACACCAGCAGTAGAGACCAGGTACTATAGTGGACTTCAAGAGGATGATGCCTCGAGTTCTCAAAGGCACCGAAGGGATACTCTATGCTGACGAATAGCTAGAGGATATAGAGAGGAACTTACGTTTGGCACAGATTCCAGAGATTCTTCAGATCGAGGCCGCTGGTAGTCAGATGTTTGATATCGCGCTGACGTGGTATCATACAGAACCGAGACTCACTGACAAAAGACTTACTTGGGAGACCTTCAAGAAGCTTTTCAAGGAGAAGTTCTTTTCCGATGTGGCCTTGGGAGCTTTGGAGGGTCTGATTCATGACTTGGTCCAAGGAAACATATCGGTCGACGAGTACGCTGCAAAATTCTGTCAATTGAGCCATTTTGCATCATCTATGATTCGGGACACAGGAGATCGAGCCCAAAAGTTTAGAAAAGGGCTGATGAGAGAGATTAGGTCGTGCACTTCTGGTCGTCGTACCGCTACCTTTGAGGATATCTAGATGGATGCCCAGATTGTAGAAGAGGATCTGGATCTCAGGCCTAAGAGGAGTCACAATATTTCTGGAGATACAAGTGGTAGTGCAGGACCGGCCAAGCGTCTCAATATTAAACAATAGCCGAGGATGTTTCAGTATCAACAGTAGCACTTGGCACCAATTCGTGTTCAACAGGATCAACAACAGCCTCCGAGAAAGACACAACAGACTTGTCATTTCTGTAAGAAGCCAGGTCACCTTTGGGAGAGCTGTAGAGCGAGGCTAGGACTTTGTTTGCACTGTAGTGCTACGGGACATCGAGTGAGGGATTGTCTTCTGGCTCCTTATCTTCCAGGCCAGTGAGCAGCTCCAAATCATAGAGATTCAGTTAGGCCACCTATGGAACCGCAGATTGCTCAGCACCCGCGAAGGGAGCCACCCCAGCAGGGCGGGGCATTTGCGATGAAGGTCGAGGAGACCGATACTGCAGGTGATATGTTAACAGGTTCTGTTCTTTTCTTTCCTTCTGTTCCTTTCCGTCTATTTGATTGATTGATTGATTCCTTAGTACCGTAGCTTGTATCAGTAATTTTTTTGTTAGAATGTAGTTACTAGTACACCCTGACAGAGACTGCAATACCATGACAAAATAGACCATAACCATGCATGTTTTCTCTAGATTGCATGTTATATGACTGTAGGTAGAATTTTCTTAGACATTAATTGTTGGGCGTATGACCGTAGTGAAGATAAATGAAGAGTTTATGACTGGACTGAGAGAGACAAGGTGCTTTAAATTTTGAGGATAAACATTAACTTAAATAAAGAGTTAAGAACTTAATATGGCAGAATTAACGATTTTGTTAAATTATTAATTTTTATAAAGATTAAAATATGATTGAATTTGTCATTAAATTTTAAGGAATTTAAGAAGATTATCATTATATTTATTTGACTGCAAGATATAAATTTATTTTTGAATGTTGTATTTAAAGATTTCATAAGTATTATATTATTTGATTATTGTGTGGAAAAAGAAATCGAGGAATAAGATCACTAATGGATTAGTGTTTGAATTCAAATTTTTGGGATGAGATTTTAAATTTTATAATTATGCATTGATTGGATTTAAATTAGAGGATTGGATATTAAATTTTTTGAGCATTTAGTTATTAACTTAAAATTTTGGAGGAGATTGTGATAAGAATGGAATTTGATTTTAAATTTAAAGATTTTTTGGAACATGATAGTTATAGAATTTAGAAAATTTTGTGAAATAACAATATGGATTTACTTCATGATTATATGGTTTGATGAATTTAAAAATAAATATATATAACTATTGAGGATCTTAAATTTTGAGGATGAAATTTTTCTAAGGAGGGTAGAGTTGTCACTACCACTTTCTAAAAATAGGTGTAACTTTGTGATTTTATTTATTACAAGTATTGGGTGTATTTATTTTAAATAATTGCATGATATGTGTATAGATATATATTATATATATAGTGTTCCTTAAATACATGAGTTAATGAACTGGAACTAGAGACCCACTAGATGAACCCCTGATCAAATTATATGATTATGGATTTAAATCAAATTATTCAGGATTAATTATTGAGGTTGTAATTTATTATTGTGATTTTATTGTTGTGCCTTACCGTTGCTTCGATATTTAGAGCGCTACCCTAGCTTTTGTCTCCTAACAAATTTCACACCATTGTCCTAGACGTGTCCGTCTTTCATTCTGACCATTGTGTAACTCATAAATATGCTTTCTTGTGCTTTATTTTAGTCGCACAATATTCGTTATGGACATTTATTTTTAATTCTAAATAAATCCAACTTTGTACCTTGTGCGTTTCAATCGAAATTGGGACACAATCTTGATCCATTCTAAGCAACCCAAATTATGACAATATTCTATTCTGAGTCTTCTATGTCCATGATACTCGTGTCCTACCAAATTTTAATCCTATATACTTACAATTAATTTTAAAACACCATTTATAATAATTTTAATTAAATTGGTGTAAGGACCCAACTTAACCCAGAACTAGACCAAACACCAAACCAAACCCCCACTCACAACCTCAAGACTCATACTAAATACCAAATACCCTTTTTAGCCAGTACAACACACCAAACATGGTATTTTCCCTCATTTAATCCACATTCTCACTTCTGTGCAATTTTCTAATTTTTAGGGGCTTTTCTGCAAAATTGCAATTAGGTGTCACCATACTATTGGTCAAGGCAGATGAAGAACCAACCCCCTCCCTCATTGATCGGTCTAACCCTCTCCCCCTCTCCTTTTTTTTGTTTGTACACTTCCTTCATGATTAATCTTGGCATCCATTCAAATTGGAGCATTATCCTCACCACACACACTTCTCAATATATATATATATATACCACACATCCTAACCCTTTTCCTAAAGCCATCCCCCATCCTAATGCATACATGGCCGGCCCAAATTCCTAGGGCAACATCACCCTAATTCTCCACATATAAACATATTTTTATCCATAATTTTTATCACCTCCACCCACACCGAACCCTAAACTTAAACCTAATTTGCTAAGCCGTCGGACTTCCTACCACTATTGTCAGCCACCGCCGGACCTCGCCTGAGCCGCCTCCATCAGGCCCTTGTCTCACACCGCCGGTCCTCGCCTGAGCCACCGGACTCCTCACCACAACCACCATCTCCACCATTAACTCCACCGCCACCACATCGCCAATCCGACGATGAGCCAGTCGCCTGACCCTTCGTCCTTGACTCAACCTCGCCGAACTTTCATCACCGCCGAACCCCGGCCATCCACGACGAGCAGTCACCTTCCCTACGCCAAGATCCCCTGCTGTAAGCAACTCCAGCATCTTCCCGAGCAACATAGCGGCCAACCCGACCCTAAACCGATCTCCATCTCCGGCCAGCCCCGCATGTTAGCCAACACCCTCCACCACCACGACCGTCTCTGACTGTCCTCCATGACTCATCTCTTCCGTCAACTACCTCGTCGGACCCCTCCAAAGATCTACCGCCTTTCCCTCACGACCAGACCCATGTCGACTTCCCGAGCAGCCGACTTTCCTCCACCTCACCCACAGCCCCGACTTTCTCTCCTCCTCCTCGGCTGAGCAAGCCGCTCACCACCACCACATCATGACCCCGATATCCTCCTCCACCGTCCCCGTTCACCTCTCCTCCCTGAGAGCCTCTGAACCACCGAACAACCCCGCTACCGTTCTTCTCCACTTTCCTTCGACTACCCCACTGCCATCACAACCCCTCCATCTTTCCCATCCTGCCTGAGTTCTCCCCTCAACAGTAGCCCTCCTCGCCTGAGCCTCCTCCGACAACATCATCAATATCATCGTTATCACCTTCATCATCATCTTCATCATCATCATCATCATCATCACCATCATCACCATCATCACCATCATCATCATCAACATCATCATCATCATCACCATCGACCCTGTCGATCTCCTTTCCAGCGAGCAGTAACCCGGCAACAGTCGACCACCCTTGTCGGAGATGACCTACGACAGTCTTCCTCGACGTCGTGCACGTGCACACTGATGCACAGGTTCGACTTGCCTTCATCCATGATTGTGTACATATGTATATATGAATAGTAATTAGGGCTAGCGTATTACTTCATGAAAGTTTTGGTTGATAGGATTTCAAGACCCATATCGGTGAACCTAATAACTAGTGTGCGTGTGTGTGCGTGTATGCATATAATATTTAGTTGTTATATATATATATTCCATGGAAATTGATTTTTAGTACTATGTATTGCAGTATAATAGATATTGTATGACCATAAGTGATAATTATGGGTATCCTGTATTTATATATGACTATGTGACCCTAAGAATTAGTGAGTTGACTGCCTTGTGTACACCGACGTACTGGCTAGACATATGTTAGTGATTGATTGTCTTATTATGCACAGTAATGAAGGACATGACATCCGTGCATTTAGACACACGCTTGACCCTGCTAGATGACCAGTATCACCCTAGCATAGCTTCTGAGTTCAGCGTAATTGTGTTTGTATGTGTGCTAGTGTAACGACTGATGCTATATTGTATATTATTTATATATATAGGACCATTGGATTATTCTGTGAGACTTCAGGAGAAGAACATTGATATTGCCAGCTAAGGACCACAGGGGAGTACATTCTTTAATAATTTCTGTTATTTGATAATTTTTATAATTCAAGTATTTAGAAATATTATATCTGTTTCTTGACACTGTGCTACACAGACTAGTAAATAGATTAGATCTTCAGTCATGAGATGTTATATTGGTTATCGTATTCACATTGTACACAATATTGATATTAGACCTTGTACATGATATATTGGACATTGATCATGTATCGTGACGTGTCATGGTTGGATCCACTGTACTAGTTGGGGGTAGAAAATTTGCTAGTGAGAGATGTGATCAAATCCCTATCGTACAAGTATAAATATTGTTAGTGTTAATCTTAAACCTCACGTATGATTAGCCTGGCCATGTAGCTATGTACAAGTTCCCAAGCCGATCACATTTTGAAACTACTATTGCAAACACTTAGAATAGTTACAGTTCTCCATTTCAGTTTATATTCTACATCACCCCGTATATAATATTGTAGTTCTATCTCTTTATTTCATATATGCACTGACTGTACCATATTGCCTATATTGCCTGTTCTCTTTATTTTGCCATTACATTTATTTAGTCTTCTCTCAGTATATAGCATCATCTATTTATTGTTTTATAGTCCTTATCAATTAACTGGAACTGTTATTTGGGTTGTATTTCGCTCTATCTTGACTAGAAATATTTTTCCAGACTATGACTTAGAGGATTGGTGTCCGACATATTATGGACCACAGGGAGAGTAGCAGCCTTGGACCTTGTAGATCAGGTATGATTTTCAGGAGGTCTAGTCGGGATCACTAGTTATTCAGTTAGTTTTTTTCAGCAGTTATGGTACCAGATTTGTTTTCAGCATACTTTGAGACTTGGATGTAATTGTTTGAGTTAGACTATTTTGTTTAGACTTGTGTTGCATTTTGATTATTTATTTTCTTCGATATCTTATCATGCTTTAGTTCTGTGGTTGAGTATTTACATATTGTATTATGATATCTGTATCTCCTTATGGAGTTGGATACTTGTGTGAGATTGATTAGCTAGTATTTTGACCTAGACCGTGTTCTACCGCCGATGTTGCGGCGTAGGCTGGATGTACCCACGCACTCGTGCCCTAAATTTTGGGTGTGGGTCGTGAGACAGGTTCTCAGGGGGAAATAATAAGTATACAAAAAATTGACATGAATAAAAGTAAATCAGTAAATAATAAATAGGGTAACTAAACCATCTATGTGATATGCACTCGAGATGTCTCCAGTAGTGCATGAGGGGGAAAAATATAAGAACCAGTTATCCCACCAGGCGTTCAACAGAACTAGGGGGTATCTTCTGGAAGAAGAAGTTATAAGAAACAGAAATCCCATACGCTCACTAGTAGATTCTCCCCTACCAATATACTACCCGAACCGTATACGCGGTGCAGACGTAATGCAACAACGTCAGTAAAATTTAGAAAAGTAGTCCACATACTAACAACTAAAATAAGACGCAAACTCACGTATCGATGTACGATCGACACACTAGTACATGCACTCAGTTACTCACCCCGTGAACGTGTTGAATAAGTGTCAGGTCAGAAGATACCACGTACCTTCATAATATACCAGGTAAGTCTGCTACTCTAAGACGCGTGCACAAAACTAGTAAATAAAACTAGGCATAATGTAAACAGAACAATATAATCAAGCAAGGTGTACTTGCCTTCTGAGCGAAACTACAAGCACAACAAGTCTGCTCCGGAGCACTTCACATAAAAGTATCGAACACCTACCAATTAATTATTCCACTAATTAGACTCTAATTTTCTAGTTAAATTATGTTATTATCTAGTTATTAATTCTACATTTGTTGCACATTCAAATAGCTACACACTAGAATATTACTAGTCATTAAATATTTTTAAAACTATTTTTAAATAATTAATTATTAAAAACTTTTAATTCTGAAATTGTTTATAATTATATGAAATTAACCAACCCAATATCATTGCATGAAAAAAGTCTCTACGGACGACAACTAGTGATTCCTAGCAACTACGCTACGTAGTTTATGCATGCAACTACCCTATTTGCATCAAAAAAATCAAACAATAATAAAATAATATATTAAATTTTTTGTAATTATAATATATTAAATTTTAGAATTTATTTAAATAGTCAAAATATGGCAACCTTGAAAGAACTACAACTAGTATTGATGCATTGTGTCCGTGTCTAGATTGTTCAACAATTAGGGATAGTTTTTTACATAAAAATATGGTTTCACATTCATTAAAATATTTCTAATCACTACCTATCATTAACATGGTTCTACATGAGTTTTATTTCATAAAAAATAGGAAGGAGATTTGAAGTTGGAAAACTTACCCGTACGCGATTATGGCGGGGACCTTCTTCGCCACTACGGCTAAACGGAGTACCAAACGGACTCCAAATTTTGTGCCACTTGATGGGGTGCTAGAGAAATTAAAATATATGAAAGGGTTTTTAGAGAAATTTTTGTCGCTTTTATTAGAAGCAATAAGCAACAGTAGCAGCCAACATAATATGGGGGTGTTCGGGTGAAGGATTGGACTTGGGGTCGGCCTTGGGATGCTCGTGGGGGTGCATGAAGGTGTGGGAAAGGGAGAATAGGAAGAGAAGATGTTAAAAAGGGAGGAGGCTCCTGTTGTGGTCATTTATAAGAGTGGAGAGGCGGCTAGGGCTAGGTAGAGGAGTGGGTTTCATGTTTATATATACTTGTTGGTGGGGCTTTTGAGTGTTGGTTGCTTGGAGTTGTGTTGGGACCAAAAGAAATTTTGGTTAAGGGTCTATGTGGGTTTGTTAGGCTTCTAATGATCCTTGGTATATTATATAATTAATTATTTTAATTTAAATAAAGTGCACAAAAGATATGCAAGATACGGTTTCCTAAAATAAAAAACTAGATATTTAAACTAGGATTTAAACCATGTGATATTTATTAAGCATGTAGGGATTTAAATGAATGTGACACCCTTAATATGAACATGTTAGGTCTAGTTAGGCTCATGGATGTGAAATTGTTTAGATAAAAAGGGTTAATGTTCTGCATTAAAATCATACACAACGACAAAGTGCTAAATTATCAATATCTAGATTTTACGTTGCGAAAGTTGTGTGAAAAAAATGAAGCATCGCGATACGAATTTATGAGTGACATTCATTCGATGAACCTAATTTGGATCGTCTAAGTCTAGTATGCAAAGTTGGTCGGAAGATAAGGGCTAGTGTTGTTCTAAAATCTCAAGACTATGGCAAAATTTTCTATAGCTCAATAAATTATCAAATAAATATTTAAATTAAATAAAAAATTAATTGCTAATTACCAAAACAACCTAATATAAAAAATTAGGGTGCTCACAGAGTATCAAAGCTCAAGTAAGAGCAGGATTGGAGGATGATTTCACAGTTGCTGAAGATGGTTCCTTCCGGCACGATACTAGATTATATGTGCCTGGTGGGAAGCTGCATGAGGACGTATTGCAGGAAGCCAATCGCTCTCAGTATTCCATGCATCCAGGTGCCAACAAGATGTATCGAGATATGCGAGAGAGTGTGAGGTTGTCGCACCCATTCCCATATTTGGTATTATTGAATTAGTGATATTTTAAAAATTTCCTATAGAAGTATTCATGCTTTATTTACATGTTGGTTCCTGTTAAATATATTATATTATTTAATTGCATTCATGTTTATTATGGGAAACTACCCGAGACCAGTAGTGAACACCTTAAAAAATTGTCATGGACCCGTACTAGGATCGGTATATAGGATGGATACCAGACCCGGTTCACTCTTGGAACCACTAAGCCTATTTTGGATGGTTGAGATTGGTTGGTGTGTGTCATGACTTAATCCTAGGGCTAACCTCATCCACTTGGTATATATATGTGGTTTTCTCTCTCCTCTCTCATTCTTCCTCATTTTCACTTTTCTTCTTCTTTCTTCTTCCTCCTTCCCTCAAGAGCTCCTAAATAAAGCCCTAGCCCTAGCCCTAGCCCTAGACTTGGTTCTAGGAAAAGGTTTATAAGTTCACCAAGGCTAGTACATCTTGGTCAAAGTGGTAAAGCCATAAATTTTTGGATTTATAAATATATATTATTTTAAAAATGTGTTTAATGGGAAATGTTTTCCTTGATGTCCTCATTAGTTTTAGTTCTTGGAGTTTTTGGTTTTGATGAGTGGTCTTGAGTAGATCTAAATTTTAAGATTTGGATTTTTATGTGTTCTATGAGTTTCTCTTGGGTTTAATCCACTAAAACTTAGTATTTTCGAAAACTAGTTTTTTCTTATATTAGAGCATTTTATTTCGAGTATTTTGATTTTTGTTTCACTTGATTTGGACTAAAAATGAAGTTTTTATGAAGAAAATATATTTTCAATTTTTGGAGGTTTTCTGCTATGTGTGAACTTTCTGTCAGGAGAAGACGGAGTTTACATGCGGCCAGTACGCTATGCGACAGAGGGTGCTATGAGGCATAAAAATGCTATACGACCGGAACTTCTTGCCGCATACCAGCATGCGTCTATCTCTTTTGGATGCATGACTGATATACATGTGTTCGAAAGGGACTCCTTGTGTTCACTCGCAAAATGAATAAGAATTTCGCTAATTCTAAGAGACCTCTATGTAGCACCGACCCATATGCGGCAAGCAGAGCATGCAACCACTTTTCTTCGGACGCATGACTCTGATTATTTGGCACATCTTTTCATGGTTTTATCTTTTCTTCCTGACACACTTTATGGCATGTCACCTCCATCACTTCAGTCACATCACTGACACTTTATTTAATGTATGTCACTTTGGAATTTGTTCCAATAGTGGACTTTGCCTTGACGTTATGCGTCACTTGCCTCATGCGGCAAGTAGTGCATGCGGCCTGGAGACATATGCGGCCTGGGGTAGCATGCATCTAGCTTGTCCATGCGGCCAGCGCAACCATGCATTTAGTTGCTCATGCGCCTGATCAGTGCATGCGGCCTGACCCATGCGACCTTTAATGCGTGCACTTCACATGCGCGTATGTGATCCTATGTGACCCTAGTAATCTATGAACACGTTCAACGATTTCTTGAGTTTTTTTATTTTATTTGGATTGTTTCTTATCGTACCCTATGTGTTTGATCGTGGATTCTTGTTTGTGTTATTCTTAGAAAGAGTGGACTTAGTAACCAGACTGTACTAGACCTGTCTAGGTGCTAAAACAGACTATGTGCATAGTATGATTATATGTTATAGTAGACCATGTGGCAACCCAAAGTAAACTTAGATTAGTAGATTACCTTATCCTTTGTTTGTCGGATAGAGTGAGGGGCATAGTTTTGCTCGGGAGACGATCTGCAATTTTGGTCCTTGTTTAGGTTAAGGATTGTGGATCTTTTCCAGAGTGGTTCACACTTTCCCCCTACTCTCGTTAGACGGCATAATTGTTGATTTGAGGATTTCATAAATTTAGACTTCCAATTGATTGGTAGTCGGTGTACCTGATTTGGGAAGATTATATTTTGACCAAGTGTCCCCATGTGATAAGACTCATATGACCAACTATAAGTTTGGTGATTCGACCTGATTTCTTGTATCTATGCCGATACAATTGCTACGTGCTACGTGTACATGTATTAAAATGTGTACTGAGGTACGACATAATTTTTTATGTGCTATGAGATTAAATATTTGGGGTTGTGTATCGAGAATGCCTCCTATACTACATAAAATATGATATTATTATATTAATTCCCCTATACGGGCATGGTATGTGAGTAAACTACCAAAGCGTGGCTAAATTGAACTGCCAAGTGACAAAGTGAATTTGTATCTAGCGTGGACCATACTATGGTATAACATATAAGGGGAGTAATATGTGACCACGCCATATGATTCCAACTAACCGTAGGGTTAACTAGGCAACTAAAATATATTGACCATTGGGAGGAACGGGATCCCGAGATCGTGCGAGGCGAGCCACCCTCAGATAATTTTTGAGGTTTGAAAGTTTGCCACCACGGATATTGTATATCATCCGCACTAGTGAAGTACAATATTTTATATTTTATATTTAAACCGAGCCAATATTTTTCCTATAATAAGGGTTGGAACTGTTACTGATCTATCTTAGCAAGGTAGCCCTGCGGGGGACCGGTGTATATTCTATGTACTACGTGTATTATTATTGGTTCGATTAGTTGTGTTCGCCTGTAGCACGATTTAAGAATCCCAATATTATTGCATTACTGGGATAACCCCCCAGACTTCACATATCAAGTCATAGGATTGATCGGCCGATTAAATCAGTATGTGCTGGTAGTCTAGTGACATAAACTATTATGGTACGACAGTTTAACCCTTGTCTTTTTTGGTTGTAGGGTTGCACCAATGTGTCATAATAGGTCACAAATCAAAGCTGCATATTATATCTATATCTTAGCTTTTATTATGGCATGTGTTTCCTGGATTACATTAATGTGTTGTATCTTCGTCGTGTTCATAATTGGTGAGTCGTACCCAATCTCGAGTAGTATAACCCCTCTTGTCCTTTTTTGGCTATAAGGGTGTCCTACTGCTTTGATAAAAGGTTATACGCTTGTAGTTCTGGCACATATTATCCTATTTTATCTACTTTATTAGTTTTTGCTTAATTCACTTGTGCTCCTTTGTGGTAATTGCTATCAGGGCCTAACCCCACTGGTTTTATTTGGCCAGGTTTAGTAACAGATCCCTTTGATCTTGTCCTGTATCTAACCAATGGCACACACTTGGAGGATGTCCACCGAGGAACTTCAGTGGGTTTCTTCTTCCCCACTATGAGTATCATTTTATATTACACTTTTTGGTGTTTAGCCGATGGCATATGTTAGCAGGTTTATCTGGACATTAGTTCCTCTATATAATTGTATATTATTCAGACTGCGGCTTACTTACAGTCATGTACTCTTGACAATGTACTAGTGTACCATCCCGTATAACTAGTTTTATGATCATTCTGATAGAGAGTCGTGAATGTCTAACTACTTTATCTTACACATTAATTATTATTGTTTCTGTGTTGATGATTGAGACATAGATATTCTTGACCCTAGGTGACTTGATTGTAGTATACACCCCCATTGTCTCTAGACCAACTTAGCACATTATGTCTTACTTCGATATTCTGCAAGGTGTGGTTGGCTGAGTCACTCCCCCGCTCTCCAGTATTATGGTTCTGGGCATGACAAGGTTGCAGTGGTGGCCCATGCAGGTCTATTTTTCCAGACTTGTGGGGTATCTTATTGTAGGAGTCTCAATCAAAATTGTTTCCTTTGATATCCTAAATTTATCTTCTTCGACACCAAGCTTGAACTATCAATAGTTTGTTTCCTTGTTCTTTTATGTCCTGTCATTTGATATCTTGGTGTCCTTTTCCTTCAGAGGTACCTTTTCTCCGCTTGTTAGAGCAGCATATGTGGTAGAACAGCTAGCAAAGCAAGATCTCATTGAGCGCCAACAAGAGACAATACTTCCTTAAGATCAGCATCGAGTAAAGTCTATGGGTGGGTAACATGTACCAGAGATCCCGGTACCCTCGGCACTTCCTATAACACCAACAACACTTGATACCCTAGTACTGTTAGAAATTATCAGAGGTATGATCGCTACACAATATTATCATATAGTAATGAAGCAGCACCAACAGCTTCAACAATTGGGGAAGAACGTCCTGTTAAACCAAGGACAATAAACGACTCTGGAAGAGAGTGAAGAAGATGATTATGGGACATTATACAGATTCTTTCGACTCAACCCGAGCTATTTTAATGGCACAGAGGATGCTATTACGGCGAATGCTTGTGTTCAAGACATTAAGACGATCATGGCGGCAGCTAAGATTCCAGCAGAGGAGCAAGTCGACTAAGTCCGATTATAACTACAAGATCTTTCTCATGACTGGTGGGCAACCGAGGAAGTCATCTTGAGGCATCATATCTCTTGGGATAACTTTAGGACCAGGTTCAGAGCCAAGTATTTTGGAGTAGTGGCACAGTATGAGCTACAGCAGAGATTTATTGATCTCAAGCAATCCGGTAAAATAATGGATGAATATGCAGCAGAGTTTTGCAGGCTGAGCAGGTTTGCTCCAGCTATGGTGACGATAAAGGAAGAAAGGGCTATGAGATTCCAGCAAGGGGTTCATCTCAATATTCTGGAACTAGTTGAAGGACAAAACTACCAGACATTCGATGTCGTATTGGTAACATCCAAGAGACATGAGCTTACCATCTAGAGGTTTGCTTCGAGGACTGGAGGACATAAGAGATCTTATGCCCATAATATAGGTGAAGGACCAGCACCTAATATTTGTATTCGTGATTTGGCACCACGATGGCGAGTGGCATAAGATGAGACAAAGATAATTGGCAACAACAGCTGAGAGAACATCAACAATGTCCGGAGAATCCAGTAGGATATACCTATTGTGGCAAGAGAGGTCACACTCAAGACGTATGTAGGATGGCAAGTGGAAGATGCTTGAGGTGTAGGGGTTCCGACCACTTGATAGCTACTTGGCTATAAATTAAGAGGCAGGGAGGACCATATCAATAATTCTCATCATTGCCAGCTCCAGGAGCAGTTTCCCAGTTTAGCGAACGAGCAGCAAACTCAGGTATCAAGAGCCAGTTTTAGCAGTGTGACCGTTAGCCCAACGTCCGATGTTGACGCAAGCATAGGTGTTTCACCTGAGGCAACGTCAGTTTGGTCATAAAAGACATCCTCGTGACAGAATTCTAAGAGCATCGAGACGTCAGTAAGCTGAGTTTGGCGTGCTAGAACATATGTTAGCAGAAGGTGGTCAAGTCGAGGGTAAGATTTGAGATTTGAGTTCTTTCTGTTTTATCTATCTTTTGGGTTTCGTATATTCGGCGAGTAGAGATTATCTTTCATCTCACTCATCTTCCTTCCTATCTCGTGATGCATAATGTAGGTCATATGTCACGACTATGAAGGTACGTCCTGGCAGAGTCATGTTCTTGGCTACGTCTTTGGTACCGATTTATCTCGAGACTTGATCCATGTCTATTTTTGGTAGTCAGCATAGACCAGCGAGGACGGATTCCTATTTTGACTGCTCGAGAGGCATATGTATATGTATTCTTTATGTTTTTTCTATTTCTTTTTGATTGCGTGGATTGCTTGCGCCTTTATTTATATTGCCGTTGCTTTATTTACTTCCCTATTTCGTTATGCATGGTATTCTGTTAACTGTAATTCATGAGATTTGGTAGTTCATGAGGTTTTCTAGAACATGAGTTTTCTGATAGGATCATGAGTTTTCTGCTTGGTCTATGAGTTTTCTTATTTGGTGATTAACTCGACTTGCCTAGCGAATTCCAACGACAGAATTTTTCTAAGGTGGGTAGAGATGTCACACCCGTTCCCAGATTTGGTATTCTTTAATTTGTGATATTTAAAATATTTCCTATAGATGTATATATGATGTATTTATATGTTGACTCCTGTTAATATATTATATTTATTTAAATGTATTTATGTTTATTGTGGAAGACTACTCGAGACGAATAGTGAACACCTTAACAAATTTCCATGGACCCGTGTTAGGACACGTATATAAGATTGATACTAGACCCGGTTTACTTTTGGAACTACTAAGCCTATTTTGGATGGTGGAGATTGGTTGGAGAGTGTAATGACTTAATCCTCGGGCTAACCTCATCCACTTGGTATATATATGTGGTTTTCTCTCTCCTCCCTCATTCTTTCTCATTTCTACTTCCCTTCTTCTTTCTTCTTCCTCTTTCACTCAATAACCCCTAGCCCTAGCCCTAGCCCTGACCTTAGACTTGGTTATAGGAAGAGGTTTGTTAGTCCACCAAAGTAAGTACATCTTGCTCAAAGTGGTAAAACCATAAATTTTTGGATTTTCATATATAAGTTATTTTAAAAATATATTTTATGGAAAATGTTCTCCAAGATGTCCTCATTAGTTTTAGTACTTGGAGTTTTTGGTTTTGATGACCCTGTCTTGAGTAGATCTAAGTTTTAAGATTTATATTTTTATGTGTTCTATGTGTTTCCCTTGGTTTTGATCTATTAAAACTTAGTATTTCCGAAACCTAGTTTTTCTTTATGTTAGACCATTTTATTTCGAGCATTTTGGCTTTTGTTTCACTTGATTTGGACTTAAAATAATATTTTTATGAAAAAAAATTTTAGAATTTTTGCAGCTTTTCCGCCATGGGTGAACTTGTTGTTTGGACAACACGGAGTTCATATGCGGCCAGTGAGCTATGCGGCAGAGGGTGCTATGCTCCATGAAAATGCTATGCGGCCTGAACTCCTTGCCGCATACCAATATGCGTCCATCTCTTTTGGACGCATGACTGATACATATTTGTTCTAAAGGGACTCCATGTTTTCACTTGCTGAACGAATAAGAATTTTGCTAAGTCCAAGTGACCTTTATGCGACACCGACCATGTACGACAAGTAAGCATAAGTGCAAGCAGAGCATGCAGCCACTTTACTTCGGACGCCGGACTCGGATTGTTTGTCACATATTTTCATGTTTTTTTTTTTTCCTAACACACGTTATAGCCTGTCATATCCATCCCTTCAGTCATATCACTGGCACTTTATTTAATGCATTTCATTTTGGCACTTGTTCCAAGATTGGACTTTGTCTTGCATGTGCCTCATGCGGCAAGTAGTTCATACGGCCTGGATCCATATGCAGCCTGTGGCAGCATACGACCAGCTTGTATGCGGCCAGCTTGTCCATGCAGCCAGCGCATCCATGCGGCCTGACCCATTCTGTAATCCATGCGTGCACTTCTCATGCACGTATGTGATCCTATGCGACCCTAGAAATCTATGAACACGTTCCACATTTTCTTGAGTTTAATTATTTTATTTGGAATATTTCTTATCGTACCCTATGTGGTTGATCGTGGTTTTTGTCTGTCTTATTCTAAGAATGAGTAGACTTAGTAACCAGACTGTGCTAGACTTTTCTAGGTACTAGAATTGACAATGTGCATAGTATGATTATATATTTTAGTACACCATGTGGCAACCCAGAGTAAACTCAGATTAGTAGATTAACTTATCATTTGTTCGTCGGATAGATTGAGGGGCGTAGTTCTTTTCTAGAGATGATCTACAATACTACTCCTTATTTGGTTTAAGAATTGTGGATCTGCTCCAGAGTGGTTCACACCCCCTACCTTACTCACGTTCGCTGACAAAATTATTGATTCGATGATTTTATAATATAGACTTCCAATTGATTTGTAGTCGGTATACCTGATTTGAGAAGACTATATTTTGACCAAGTATCCTAATGTGTTAAGACTCTTACGACCAACTATAAGTTTGGTGATTCGACCTAATTTCTTGTATCCGTGGTGATACAATTGCTACATGCTACGTGTACATGTATTATAATATGCACTGAGGTGCGACATAACTTGCTACGTGCTATGAGATTACAGGGTTTGGGTTGTGCATCGAGAATACCTCATATACTATGCGATAAGTGATATTACTATATTAATTCCCCAGCACGGGTATGGTATGTGGGTCAACTACCAAAGCGTCGCTAGGACTTGATTGATTGTTGTATCACGCTAGGGTAAATCTAAATTAAACTGTTAAGTGACAAAGTGGACTCCTATCTAGCATAGACCGTACTATGGTACGACATATAAGGGGAGTAAAATGTGACCATGTCATGTGATTCCAACTAATTGTAGGGTTAACTAGGTAACTAAAATATATAGAGCATTGGGAGAAACGGGATCCCGAGATCGTGTGAGGCGAGCCACCCTCAGATTATTTTTGAGGGGTAAAAGTTTGCCACCACGAATATTGTATATTATCCGCACTAGTGGAGTGCAATAATCGACTTTTTATATTTAAACTGAGCCAATATTTTCCCTATAGGAAGGCTTGGAACTGTTACTGGTCTATCTAAGCAAGGTGGCCCTACGGGGGACCGGTGCATATTTTACGTAGTACGTGTTATTATTATTTGTTCGGCTAACCATGTTTGCCTGTAGCATGATTTGAGGATCCCTATATTCTTGTATACTAGGAAAACCCAGACTTCATATATCAAGCAATAGGATTTATTGGTAAATGATTATGTACTGGTAGTCTAGGGACATGAGCTATTATGGTATGACTAATCAACCTCTGTCCTTGTTTGGTTATAGGGTTGCGCCAATGTGTCACAATAGGTCATATACCGAAGCTGCATATTTTATCTATATCTTAGCTTGTATTATGACATGTTTGTCCTGGATTATATTGATGTGTTCTATCTACATCGTGTTTATAATTGGTGAGTCATACCCTGTCTAGGAGTAGTGCGGCCCCTCTTGTCCTTGTTTGGTTGTAGAGGTATCCTACTGCTCTGATGAAAGGATATACATTTGTAGTTGTGGCATAAATTATCCAATTTTATGTACTTTATTGGTTTTTGCTTCATTTACTTGTGCCCCTTTGTGGTATTTGCTATCGGGGCCTAACCCCGCTGGTTTTGTTTGGCCAGGTTTAGTAGCAGAGCCCGAGGATCCTGTCTTGTATCTGATCGATGGCACACACCAGGAGGATGTCCGTCAAGAAACTAGGGTTGGTTTCTTCTTCCCCACTATGATTATTATTTTGTATTACCCTTCGCACCTGTTAGCCGTTTATCCGAACATTAGTTCCTCTACATAATTATTTATTATTCAGACTGCGGCTGACTTACAGTCATATACTCTTGACAATGCACTAGTGTACCATCCCGTATAACAAGTTTTATGATCATTCTGATAGAGCGTCAGGAACGCTAACTATTTTATCTTACATGTTCATTCTTATTGTTTCTTGGTTGATAATTGAGACATAGATGTTCTTGACCTAGGTGACTTGATTGTATCATGCACCCCCTTGTCTTTAGACTACCTTAGCACATTGTGGCTTACTTCGATATTCTGCAAGGTATGGTTGACTGAGTCACTCTCCCGCTCTTTAGTATTCTGGATCTGGGGCATGACAGAGATGGTACAGCATGAAGAGGAAGGTGGCACAATTTGTATCTAGATGCTTAGTGTTCCAGCGGGTGAAATCCAAGAGTGTCACCCCCACTTTCAGATTAAGAGTACTTTTGTCTTTTCGTAATTAATGTGTAAATTATTTGCATGATAATTAATTATATTTAAATAATTATGATTTTATTTTATTGTTTCACTTTACCGTTGCTTCAAAAATCAGAACACTACACTAGCCATTGTCTTCCAACAGATTTTACACCCTTATGCTAGACGTGCCAGACTGTTATTTTAATCTTTGTATGACTCATAATTATGTCTTGTTGTGCTCCATTTTAGACGCACAACATTCGTCACAATCGATTGTATTTAATTCTATATAAATCTAACTTTGTACCCTTGTGTATTCCAATCAAAATTGGAGACACAACCTCGACCTATTTTTAGCAACCCAAATTAGTGTAATATTCTAAACTGATTCTACTTTATTCATGATGCTTGTGTCCCACTTAAATTCAGTCCCTTGTACTTCTAATTAATTTTAGAACACCCCTTGCATTTATTTAATTAATTAAACAATAATTCCAATTTTGTGCAATTTTCTAATTGTTGGGCACTTTTATGCAAAAGTGTATTAAGGTGTCCATCCTATTGGACATGACACATAAATAAACCCATTTCTCCTTCATGTGTATTTTTCCATAATTTTTAGGAGTGTATAATTTAACATCCACCTCCTTAAGACCATGGCCCTCCAAACCTTGAACCAATTGAACCCTAGTCCTTCATTTTGAACCCATTTAAAACCTAACCCTTGAAATTATCCATGGCAAGCCCAATTCCTAGAGGGTTTGACCAAGCCTATTCCTAGGTTAACCCAACCCCATTGCATATAAATATTCCTTCCGTTATTTTTTTTTGCTCTTTCTCAACCTAAACTACTACTCGGCCGACAACCCCTTCCCATCATCTCCCTCTCGTGAACCCAACCCGCCGGAGTGCAGCCCTCGCCAGAGGACTCGACTGAACTCGCCGCCTTACCGTTCCCCCGCTGACCCCGCATGCTTCACCGCCTCTCCTCGCCAACCAATGCTCCTGAGAATGCCGTAACGACGCCTAACCTCGCCTCCACACCACGAGCAGCCGACAGCAACCGTGCACTACAACGAGCCACCGTCCACCGGAAAGCCACGCCTACGTCGAACTCGCCACCTTCGCCATAGCGGAACCCCGACCCCGCTACCCTCTCGATGACGACCTCCATCTTCCCTCAACCTGCCGAAAAACTGACGCTGCACTCGATCGATATCCCGCCAGAAGCGGCTGAACGCTGTAAGACCCATTCGGCCACCCTCTTCGACCGGATCACGACCAGAGAACCACCCGTGCACGACCCATCAACCCAGCCGACTTCCCTCTACGACGACCCCTTCCCGGCCACTTCATTGCCGGACGACAGCAGCCTCCGGCCACTTGGCCATCATTCCCGGCCATCCTCCTCGCGTTGAGCCATTCTCGATTTCGAACCTCACCGCAGACGCTGCACCCCGCCTCGTCATCTCTACCCCGTCCATGCGCGCACAGGTTTGACATGAACCCAATCTCGCATGCGTACACATACGCATGTGCATATGTTATGCATTAGTATATGTATGTATCGGTATAATATGTAGGTATGTACTAGTATTAGTATATATACCTATATATATGTATTATAAGTATACCCTAGTATATATATTTAATATTTATACAGATAGTATAAGTTTTGTTAAGTATATATACATATATTATAATTGTAACTTAATGAATATTAATGTATATGCATATGAATCGTATAATTCTCAATTAATCTAAGACATACGTATATGTATTATACGTGCATCCCTAGTATATGTTTAAAACATGTATATATGTGCATAGTATAAATTCAATTAAGTATGTATATACATTTATCTATTATATGTGTAATTAATTAGTATTATGATATATGTTAGTTTATATTATGTACTATGTATTATATGTACTAGATATCTTGAATGTGACCACGGATACCCTGTAGTTACATCGACCTGTGACCATGTAGCATGATAGCAGACTATCATATGTACACTGACGTACTGGCAAAATTATACCATTGACTGTCTGTTATGTACAGCAACGACAAACGTAACCACCCCTAGCGTAGTCTTTGAGATCATTATGTTGATTGTGTGTTAGAGTAATATCTGATGCAGTATTGTGTTATATGATATGTCTATAGGACTGTTGGATAATTCAGACGATACTTTGGAACCCGGACATTGGTATTGCCAGCTAAGGACCACAGGCGAGTACATTCTCTAACAGTTTATATTATGTTGATTATCTCTATAACTCCTGTTGTATAAAGTACATGACTCTGACACTGTTATTTACACGAGTTGGCATCATTGAGACCTGTCACGAGGAGTCATGATTTGGAATCCATCGTGCTAGCTGGGGAAAATGGAGAAATATTAGTAGCTTATGTGATCATACCCAAATATTACATGCATCATAGCCCACCCATACCTCACGTCTGTGCAGCCTGACCATTACATGCCTCATAGCTATTACATATAGTTAGCCTGACTATTACTCGCATCATAGCTATCTGGATGGTTAGCCTGACCTTACAAGGATTATAACTAACCAATGTAATGAGCCTGATCAGTCCCAAACCGATCACATGATATACTGATATTTCACACACTTTGTTAGATAATTCTTGACATTTATCTCTAGTATATTGATCTAGCATCTCCACATATTCTAGTAATTGTTCTTGTACACGCTTACATACCAGTTCATTGTTCTTGCGTGTACTTGTATTTCTATTTCATTGCTAGATGTATATTGATGAGGATGTTACAGTATTTCTTTATTCCAGCATTCCCTTATTCTAATATTTCTTATTGCCAGTTATCCATATCTATATTGTATTTTTTTACACTGTGTTATAGTTTTTGTCAATATATGTGGAACTGCTGTTAGTGCTTGTACTTCATTCCAATCCTGACTGGATTTTTTTACAGAGGATCTTGAGGAGTTCTGTACTACACACTATGGATTGGGTATAAATGTAGACTATAGACCAAAGATCTTAGAGGAGACTATTCCTTTAGATGAGACATTACCTGCAACTATCTAGATAGTATTTATATTATGCATCTGAGACTTATTGAGGTTTTTTCAGTTTATGTTTTGACTTATTCTTAGTTTAATTGGAGACTTGTGGAGACTTGTGTTGGACATCTAGACTGTGGATTATCTATATTTTGAGACATGGTATTTTGCTATGTCATTCTTCTTATCTCTTATCGTGCCTTAAACTTTTATAGTTGTTGTGATTGAGTTTACATTATGAGATATTGTGAGATGTATATTGTCGTCCTAATGGAGATTCATATCATTGACAGGCATTTAGTTATATAGTACTAATTGTGACCTAGACAACGTTCTACTACCGATGCTGCGGCATAGGCTGGACGTACCCATGCTCTCGTACCCCTATACCGGGTGTGGGTCGTGACACGTTTTTAGTGGTGGCCCATGCAGGTCTAGTATCGTAAATTATACGATATCATGGTAGTGCGATAACTTAGTTGTACTGCTGCGAGCCTGCAATAAGATATAAGAAATAGGATCTAGGATGAGATTATGCTCAATCACATTAGGAAATTTTGATCTTCTTAATACTATTCTAATTGATTTCTTCCTTTAGCATTTTACTGTCCTTTCTTGATAATATCATATCTATCACCTTAATTGATCCTTTTAATCTGTATTCAGGATACCGCCGAATACTAGATCTATGAGAGTGGGAGCATCAACTTCAGAGAGGTCTGTCACCTCTCAACCTGACGAACAGACACCTAGAGTTCCTCCTACATCTCCTGTTTATGTGGGAGTATCTGCAGCTAACGGGATTCCTTCTCCACCTATTCAGAGGATTGCCCCAGCTATGACAGACAACTTTCCACCACCACCGATACCGATTCCCGGAGGAGTGCCCACTAACGTAGCACAAATGTTCACACTGATGCAAGGCATGCTAGAGGCCCAGAGAGTAACAACAGAAGCTCAGCGTGTTTAAGCTGAGGCTCAGAGAGTGCAAGCAAAATCACACCAGGTGCAGACAAAACTGATGTGAGAGAGGATGGAGAATGTTCATCAGGTGGCTCTCCAAGCTGTGGAGGGAGTAGCACGACAACCGCAACATCATGGTCAGCACCAACAGAGGCCAGGTACCATAGTAAACATTAAGAGGATGATGCCTCGAGAGTTCAAAGGAACTGAAGGAATACTCTATGCTGACGATTGGTTAGAGGACATAGGGAGGAACTTGCGCTTATCATAGATCCCAGAGATTCTTCAGATAGAGGCCGCTGGCAGTCAGATATTTGATATCGCACTGACGTGGTATTGTGCAGAGCCGAGACTCGCCGTTGAAGGACTTACTTGGGAGGAATTTAAGGAGCTCTTCAAGGAGAAATTCTTTCCTGACGTGGCCTTTGGAGCAATGGAAAGTCAGTTCCATGACTTAGTCCAAGGAGGCATGTCAGTCGATGAATATGTAGCAGAGTTTTACCGATTGAGTTGATTCTCGCCATCGATGATTTGAGACCCAGGAGACAGCACAAAAATTCAGAAATGGATTGAATAGAGAGATTAAGTCTCGTACTTCGGGACGACGCACCGCTACATTTAAGGGTATTCTAATGGATGCTCAGATTACTGAAGATGACTTGGACCTCAGGCCTAAGAGAGGACGCGACACTTCTGGAGGAACAAGTGGTAACACAGGATAGGCCAAGATCCCACACTTTCAACAACAATAATAACAGAGGCCGTACAAGTAGTAATACCAGCAACAGGCACTAGTTCGAGGACATATCCAGTAGCAGTAACCACAGAGACAGAATCAGCCCGTTGCCCAGTGCGTATATTGCGAAAAGATGGGACATACAAGAGATATCTATAGGAAAAGGTTGGGCACTTGCTTGTCATGTGGATCAGCAGCACATCAGCTGAGGAACTGCCCAGCTGTTCAGACTCGCTAGGGAGGAGCAGCAGCTCAGAGAGGACCAGTCAGAGCACCTATTATACCAGAAGGCCAGCAGAGGGGACCTCCACTTACCCCACAGCAGCAGAGGTTTGCTCAGTACCAGCAGCAACAGAGAGGAGCACCACATGGACGAGCTTATGCCATGACTACTGAGGAGGCCGAGCCAGCTGGAGACGTGATTTCAGGTTCAGTTTTACTCGATTCTATTCCAGCACTTGCATTATTTGATTCTGGCGCTTCCCATTGTTTCGTATCTGTATCTTATGCGCTTAAGCATCATTTAGAAATAGAACCATTAGATATGACTTGCAAGATCATGACAGGAGGAGGCATTATCCTAGTCCATGATTATTGTAAGGATCGGAGAGTGTCATTGGAAGACCGAGAGTTGAGCGTGAGTTTACTCGTCATGCCACTTCCGGGATACGATATTGTACTCGGAATGGACTGGCTGAGTAAACACCATACTTCTATAGATTGTCACAGAGGTAGAGTAGTATTTTGACTACCAGTAGAGCCAGAGTTTGAGATCGCCAAAGGAGCAGAGCAGATGTACTTTTGGCGGAGCCAGGATGGAAGAAAAAGAGTTACCACATCCACTGATAGCAGAGTTTCTGGATATATTTTCAGAGGAGTTGCCAGGTTTGTCGCCAAACAGAGATATTGAATTCTCCATAGACTTGATACCAGGAGCGAAGCCTATTTCGTAACATGTCTATAGGGTCAACAATAATGAGTTGGTAGAACTGAAGAAGCAATTTGAGGAGCTGCAAGAAGGTTTTATTAGATCTAGTTCATTACCATGGGGAGCACCGGTATTATTCGTACCAAAGAAGGATGGCACAGTACGCATGTGTATCGATTATAGAGCTTTGAATAACCTCACTATCAAGAACAAATACCCGCTGCCGAGGATAGATGACCTTTTCGATCAATTGAGCGGAGCGAAGGTATTTTCAAAGATAGACTTGAGGTCAGGCTATCACCAAGTAAAGGTGAAGAAGGAAGACATACCGAAGATTGCTTTTCGAACCAGATATGGCCAGTTTGAATTCACAGTAATGTCGTTTGGTTTAACCAATGCACCAGCAGTATTTATAAACTTGATAAATAATGTATTCCGCCAGTACCTTGACAAGTTTGTAGTGGTGTTTATTGACGACATTCTAATATATTCGAAGACCCCAGAAGAGCATGAAGAGCACCTGAGGATGGTCTTAGAGACTCTAAGGAGAGAGAAGTTGTATGGGAAGTTTTTGAAGTATGAGTTCTTCCTTGACAAGGTTGAATTTCTTGGACATATGGTAATGGGTAAGGGAATTTCAGTTAACCCAAAGAAGATCGAAACAGTGGAATCATGGGCTACCCCTAATTCGGTAGCCGAGATCTCGAGTTTTCTCGGACTAGCAGGCTACTACAGAAGATTTGTATAAGACTTCTCCAAGATTGCAGAGCGAATGACTAGGCTAACCAAGAAAGATGTGGAATTTGTTTGGACAGAAGAATGCCAAGCCGTATTCGATGAGCTGAAGAGGAGATTGACGATAGCGCCAGTTTTGACATTGCCGTCAAGGCCAGGTGGATTTACTATCTACAGTGATGCTTCAGGAAAAGATTTATGATGCATTCTTCAACAATACGGGAAAGTAATTGCCTATGCTTCAAGACAATTATTCCCTCATAAAAAGAACTACCCCACTCACGATTTGGAGTTAGCAGCAGTTATCTTTGCCAAAAGCTATGGAAGCACTATCTGTACGGAGAGCATGTGGAGATCTTCACAGACCACAAGAGCTTGAAGTAGGTGTTTACACAGAATGAGCTGAACATGAGATAGAGAAGGTGGTTAGAGTTGATAAAAGACTTTGATATCTCATTACAGTACCATCCAAGAAAGGCCAACGTAGTCGCCGATGCCTTGAGCAGGTATCCGATGGCTATGTGCTTGACTTCGGATAGACATTTATTAGCTGATCTTGAGAGCTTGGGAATTGAACTACTAGTACCAGGAGATGAGATTCAGATGTGGGGATTGCAGATACAATCAGAGCTGATGGACAGGATTAGAGCTGCATAGTATGTTGGTGAGACTCTAAGGAATATTAAAGCACAAGTTCGGACAGGATTGATAGACCACTTCACTATTGCGGATGATAGATCTCTGCGGCATGGCACAAGGATGTGTATGCCAAGTGAAGAGCTGCGTGAAAAAGTTTTGCAGGAGGCACATTGCTTTCAGTACTCGATGCATCCCGGAGCCAACAAGATGTATCAAGATTTGAGGGAGCATATATGGTGGTATGGTATGAAGTGCGAGGTAGCACGCTTTATATCCCGATGTTTAGTTTGCCAGCAGATAAAAGCAGATCGACAAAGTCGAGGAGGATTGCTTCAACCTTTACCCATTCCAGAATGGAAGTGGGAGCATGTGACTATGGATTTCGTTTCAGGACTTCCTCGTTCTCCAGGAGAAAAGGACGAGATTTGGGTCATCGTAGATAGATTGACCAAATCAGCCCACTTCTTACCATTCAAAGTGGGTACTTAAACAAAGAAGCTAGTAGAGATGTATGTACAGCAGATTTTTAGATTACATGGAGTTCCTGTGAGTATTGTCTCAGATCGGGATAGTCGTTTCACTTCCCATTTTTTGAGGAGTCTGCAGGCTAGCTTGGGCACTCAGCTCAAGTTCAGTACCGCGTATCACCCCCAGACAGACGGACAGTCTGAAAGGACTATTCAGACTCTTGAAGACATGCTACGCACTTACGTTTTGGATCTCGAAGTTCTTGGGAGGATTATCTAAACCTAGTAGAGTTTGCTTACAACAACAGCTACCAGGCCAGCATTGAGATATCACCATTCGAAGCTTTATATGGATGAAGGTGTCGTACACCATTATCTTGGGATAATGTTGGGGAGAGAGCTTTATTAGGACCAGAAATGATCGTGGATGCATCAGAGAAGGTGAAACTTATCAGAGACAGACTACGAGTGGCGTAGGACAGACAACGACATTGGGCCGCCGATAGCCACCGTAGACCCCTAGAGTTTCAGGTATTGGTTTGATTTATTTTTGGTTTGTGATTATTTTGTTTAGATTGCATATTAATATTATTTGTTCTAGGTTGGCGATTTGGTGTTCCTACAGATTTCTCTGACATGGGGCACGATTCATTTTGGCAGAGGCGGAAAACTTAGTCCACGATACATTGGGCCCTATAGTATTCTTGCAAGGGTCGGTGTAGTGGCCTATAGACTTGACTTATCGCCGGCTCTAGATGGAGTACATGACATATTCCATGTGTCATAGCTGAGAAGGTACATGGCTGATCCTAGTCACGTGTTTGATTACTCGGAGATCGAAGTTGGACCGACGATCAGCTATCCTGAATAACCCGTTGAGATCTTGGATCGTAGAGAGAAAGTATTGCGAAACCAAACTATTCCTTTAGTTCGTGTTGCATGGAGACATCACTCTCCAGTAGAGTCAACTTGGGAGAGAAAGGACGAAATGTGCGAGCAGTATCCGTATCTCTTCGAGACTTGAGGTATAATTCATTGTTTGATTGTTTGTTTTTGTGCTAGTTTATTTTAATTTCGAGGACGAAATTCTTTTAAGGAGGGTAGACTTGTCACCCCCACTTTTCAGATTAAAGATATTTTTGTCTTTTCATAATTAATATGTAAATAATTTGCATGATAATTAATTATATTTAAATAATTGTGATTTTATTTGATTGTTGTACTTTACCGTTGCTTCAATAATCAGAACACTACACTAGCCATTGTCTTCCAACAGATTTCACACCCTTGTCCTAGACGTGCCAGACTGTTATTTTAATCTTTGTATGACTCATAATTATGTCTTGTTGTGCTCCATTTTAGATGCACAACATTCGTCACAACCGATTGTATTTAATTCTATATAAATATAACTTTGTACCCTTGTGTGTTCCAATCAAAATTGGAGACACAATCTCGACCTATTTTGAGCAACCCAAATTAGGCTAATATTCTACACTGAGTCTACTTTAATCATGATGCTTGTGTCCCACTTAAATTCAGTCCCTTGTACTTTTAATTCATTTTAGAATACCTGTTGTATTTATTTAATTAATTAAACAATAAATCCAATTTTGTGCAATTTTTTGATTGTTGGGCACTTTTATCCAAAAGTGTATTAAGGTGTCCATCCCGTTGGACACGATACATAAATAAACCCATTTATCCTTCATGTATATTTTTCTATGATTTTCAGGAGTGTGTAATTTAAAATTCACCTCTTTAAGACCGTGGCCCTCCAAACCTTGAACCAATTGAACCCTAGACCTTCATTTTGAACCCATTTAAACCCAAACCCTTGAAATTATCAATGGCAAGCCCAATTCCCAGAGGGCTTTGACCAAGCCTATTCCTAGGTCAACCCAACCCCATTGCATATAAATATTCCTTCCCTTATTTTTTTCTTCTTTCTCAACCTAAACTCCTACTCGGCCGACAACCCCTTCCCATCATCTCCCTCTCGTGAACCCAACCCACCGGAGTTCAGCCCTCGTCGGAGGACTCGACTAAACTCGCCGCCTCACCGTTCCCCTGCTGACCCCACATGCTTCACCACCTCTCCTCGCCAACCGCTGCACCTGAGAACGTCGCAACGACACCCAACCTCCCCTCCATACCATGAGCAGCCAACAGCAACCGTGAACTGCACCGAGCCATCGTCCACCGAAATGCCACGCCTACGTCGAACTCGCCACCCTCGCCATAGTGGATCCCCGACCCCGATACCCTCTCAACGATGACCTCCATCTTCCCTCAACCCGCCGAAAAACTGATGCTGCACTCGATCGACAACCAGCTAGAAGCGGCTGAACGCTACACGACCCATCCGGACACCCTCGTCGACCGGATCACGACCAGAGAACCACCCGTGCACGACAAATCAACCCAGCCGACTTCTCTCCACGATGACCCCTTCCCGGCCACTTCATTGCCGGACGACAGCAGCCTCAGACCACTTGGCCATCATTCCCGCCATCCTCCTCGCGTGGAGTCATTCCCGACTTTGAACCTCGCCGGAGTCACTGTACCCTGCCTCGTCATCTCCACCCCGTCCACGCGCGCACAGGTTTGACATGAACCCAATCTCGCATGCATACACATACGCATGTGCGTATGTTATGCATTAGTATATGTATGTATCGGTATAATATTTAGGTACGTACTAGTATTAGTATACATACCTATATATATGTATTATAAGTATCGCCTAGTATATATATTTAATATTTATACACATAGTATAAGTTTTGTTATGTATATATACATATATTATAATTGTAACTAATGAATATTAATGTATATGCATATGAATCATATAATTCTCAATTAGTATAAGACATACGTATATGTATTATATGTGCATCCCTAGTACCTGTTTAAAATATGTATATATGTGCATAGTATAAATTCTATTAAGTATGTTAGTTCATATTATGTACTATGTATTATATGTACTAGATGTCTTGAATGTGACCATGGATACCCCGTAGTTACATCGACCTGTGACCATGTAGCATGATAGCAGACTGCCATATGTACACTGACGTACTGGCAAGACCGTACCATTGACTGTCTGTTATACAGAGCAACGACAAACGTGACCACCTCTAGCGTAGTCTTTGAGATCATTATGTTGATTATGTGTTAGAGTAATGTCTGATGCAGTATTGTGTTATATGATATATCTATAGGACTGTTGGATCATTCAGACGATACTTTGGAACCCGAATATTGGTATTGCCAGCTAAGGACCACAGGCGAGTACATTCTATGACAGTTTCCATTATATTGATTATCTCTAGAACTCTTGTTGTATTGCGTACATGACTCTGACACTGTTATTTACATGAGTTGGCATCATTGAGACTTGTCATGAGGAGTCGTGATTTGGAATCCATCATGCTAGCTGGGGAAAATGGGAAATATTAGTAGCTTATGTAATCATACCCAAACTTTACATGCATCATAGCTCACCCACACCTCACATCGGTGCAGCCTGACCATTACATGCCTCATAGCTGTTACATGTGGTTAGCCTGACTATTACTCACATCATAGCTATCCGGATGGTTAGCCTGACCTTACAAGGATGCTAGCTAACTAATGTAATGAACCTGATAAGTCCCAAGTCGATCACATGATATACTAATATTTTACCAACTTAGTTAGATAATTCTTGACATGTATCTCTAGTATATTGATCTAGCATCTCTACATGTTATAGTTATTGTTCTTGTATACACTTACATACCAGTTCATTGTTCTTGCATGTACATGTATTTTTATTTCATTGCTAGATGTATATTGATGAGTATGTTCCAGTATTTCTTTATTACAGTATTTCCTTATTCCAGTATTTTTTATTGCCAGTTATCCATATCTGTCTTGTATTTTTTTATACTATTTTTTAGTTTTTGTCAATATATGTGGAACTGTTGTTAGTGCTTGTACTTCGTTCCAATCCTGACTGGGTATTTTTTCCAGAGGATCTTGAGGAGTTTTGTACTACACACTTTGGACCGGGTATAGATACAGACTACACACCAGAGATATTAGAGGAGACTATTCCTTTCGATGAGACATTACCAGCAGCTATCTAGATAGTATTTATATTATGCATCTAAGACATATTGAGGTTTATTTTAGTTTATGTTTAGACTTATTCTAAGTTTAATTGGAGACTTGTGGAGACTTGTGTTGGACAGCTAGACTATGGATTATCTATATTTTGAGACATGGTATTTTGCTATGTCATTCTTCTTATCTCATATCGTGCCTTATGGAGATTGATACTGTTATGGAGATTGATACCGTTATGGAGATTAACTATATTTTTTAGTTTTTATAGTTGTTGTGATTGAGTTTACATTATGAGATATTATGAGATGTATATTGTCCTCCTTATGGAGATTGATACCGTTGACAGACATTTAGTTATATAGTACTGATTGTGACCTAGACAACGTTCTACCGCCGATGTTGCGGCGTAGGCTGGACGTACCCACGCTCTCGTGCCCTATACCGGGTGCGGGTCATGACAGAGAGGTAGAGGCCAGGCGATTTACTATAACCATTACCTATTCCAGAGTGGAAGTGGGAGCATTACTATGAATTTTATGTCCGGACATCCATGATCTCTAGGAGAAAAAGACGCAATTTGGGTCATCGTTGACAGGTTTACCAAGTCGGCCCATATTTTTTCTTTTAATGTAGGTTTGTCTATGGAGAAGCTGACAGAGACGTATGTGAGGTAGATCGTCAGGAAACATGGGGTTCTCGTCAACATAGTCTCGGAGATAGTCATTTTACTTCTTTTTTTGGAGGAGTTTGCAAGCAAGCTTGGGCACCCAGCTCAAGTTCAGTACTGCATATCACCCCCAAATGGATGGGCAGTCAGAGAGGACCATTTAGACTCTCAAAGATATATTGTGCACCTGTGTACTAGATTTTGGAGGATCTTGGGAGGACCATCTCCATTTGGTAGAGTTTTCTTCGAACAATAGCTACTAGGCTAGTATAGAGATGTCACCATTTGAGGCTCTTTATCTTGGGACGATGTTGGAGAGAAAGCTTTGCTAGGGCCAGAGATGGTGGTAGATGCAACGAAGAAGGTCAAGCTGATTAGAGATAGACTTCGGGTGTCGCAGGACCGACAACGGTATTGGGCTAATAGCCACCGAAGACTTTGGCCACCGAAGACTTTGGAGTTTGAGGTATAGTTTTAGTTTTTTTTTTTGTTAATACTGGTTGTTTGTTATAGATTAAGTTCTTAAACTTGTGTTTGTTCTAGGTTGGCGGTCTGGTATTTCTAAGGATTTCTCTCACAGGAGACACGATTCACTTCGGTGGAGGCGGGAAGCTTATTCCGCGATTCATCGTACCCTTCAGTATTCTCGAGAGGGCTGGTGCAGTTGCCTACAAACTAGTCTTGCCATCGACATTGGAGGGAGTGCACAACGTGTTTTACGTGTCATAGTTGATACGGTACATGACGGATCCTAGTCACGTATTGGATCACTCGGAGATAGAGTTGGGCCCTACACTCAGCTATCCAGAGCAACCAGTTAAGATTCTAGATTAGAGAGAGAAGGTGCTGAGGAACCAGACAATTCCTTTGGTGCACGTTGCATGGAGGCATCACTCTCTTGGTGAGTCTACCTGGAAGAGGAATAATGAAATACGGGAGTGGTACCCGTATCTTTTTGTGCCTTGAGGTATATTCTTTCTTATTCTGTTTTACTTTTCTTGGGGTAGTTTAGTCTTTGAATTTCAAGGAAAAAATTATTTTAAGGAGGGTAGACTTGTCACTGCCATATTTTATATGAAAGGTATTCTGGTCATTTCATAATTAACTAATTATTGTGCATATTGTATATTTATTTATAGTATTATTTATTATAGTTATATGTTACATTATATTTTGGACTTGTGTTAGTGGACCTAACTAGACAAGACTTCACTCATGGACCAACATTTATTTTAGTTAGACTTGAGCCCAATAACTAGTCCAATTCTTTAAGTTACTAATTTAATTAGTCAAACCATTAGGAATGGAACCTTCCTTCCTTAATTATTTTCTTCATGACAAGCCTATAGGGGTAAAATAGACTTTGCACCATTACTTGGAGGCCAAGGAGGTGGCCAACCTACTTAAGCGAAAGGAGTTTCTCTTTCCTCACTTTTTTTCATCAAATATTCTAGATCTAGAATAGTTCATCCTAATCTCTTCATTCCCTACACCAATTATCTTCCTAATTCTTCTCTATTTTACCATTGGAGGCTATTTGAGCAAGGAGGAGGCAAGGATCTACAAGAAAGTAAAGAGTGCACAAGTTGAGGGCTCTTTGCATCCAATTGGAGACTTGCATTAGGAATCCATCTCCCAATAGGTGCAATTCAAAATTTCTCTTCTATTTAGACTATAAATCTGTTGTTTGATTATTAGGAACTCTTCCATGTATTAAGGCTACCTATAGGAAAAAGAATTGACTACTAGGGACCCCTATTGTGAATGTTTTTGTGTGTTTTATGTCCAATTTAGGAGAAATTCGAGATTGATATACTATGCGTTTGTCAATGGGTCCAGTGGACCAAATTGACATGTGTTTGGTTGTGTAAAACTAGTGTCGTATCCATAATTGGATACGAGTAGCCTGTATCATGATAATTTAGTGATACAGGTTGATTTACTTCAATACGGGGGTCTACACTTGTCATATTTTGCCATGAGCACGTAGATGAGTAGCTAGAACTTTATATTGCTTATATTTATTCTTCTAGACTTCCTCACATAATTAGTGTCACGACCCATACCCGAAATTTGGGCATGGGTCGTGGGTACGTCCAGCCTACGCCGCAGCATCGACGGTAGAACACTGTCTAAGTCTCAACATATAATATATCCTGTCAATAGTCTCAACTCCGCACGGAGGACAATGATAAATAATCCACAGTTCTATGATATACTCAATCACAAGCTAATAAAAAATAATGGCACGATGAGAATAGAAAAGAGTTCTAATATAAACCAACCATAATAAGTCCAACTCAAATCTTGGGTCTAGATGACCTCACACATCACAAAATAATAAATACAACTCAGTCTCAGTCTAGAACAATAAATGCAGAAAAATAATCTAAGAATTGGCAGGTAAGGTCTCCTCTAGGATAGGCAACTCCTCTGGGGTTTCTGGAGTGAAATCTCCCTCTAATCCTGGACCGTAATGAGTGGGGCAAAGATCCTCCAGGTCCTCTGAAAAATGTTATCCAGTCAGGATTGGAACGAAGCACAAGCGCTAACAGTAGTTTCATTAAATTGACAAAGACTATAAACAGTGTAAGAAATACAAGATGGAAATAAATGCTGGAAATATAAAGTACTGGAGATGTATGGAAATAGGCAATAGAGCATCTAGCAATGAACAATAAATAGTGAATGCTAGAACAAGTAAATCTGGATAAAAATAGACATCTAGCTAAGTGTTTGAATTATCAGTTTATTATGTGATCGGCTTAGGACTAGATCAGGCTGGTTATATATGATTAACTATGATTCTTGTAGGTCAGGCTAACCATATGGTTAGCTATGATGCATGTAGTGGTCAGGTTAATCATATATAACAGCTATGATGCATATAAATGGTCAGGCCGCACCCGACGTGAGAAGTGGGGTGAGCTATGATGCATGTAAAGGTTTGGATATGATCACATAATCTACTAATAGTTCTCCATCCCCCAGCTAGCACGATGGATTCCAATCATGACTCCTCATGATGGGGACCTAGGGTGCTAACCCGTGTATCCATAGTGTCGGAATCAAGTATGTAATACAACTGCATTATAGAAATAACCAACAATGAAAACTGTCAGAGAATGTACTCGCCTGTGGTCCTGAGCAAAGTATGAGGATCGATGTCCAAGATAAAATCACAGTCACCTAATTATGGAAATTCAATGTTAAGATACTGAATTAGAGGGATAAACATGTTTAACTAATTAAATGTGAGGCTTCTAGGTCATGTCTAAGTCCATACTAGGTTAACTAGGACCATACTAGGTCTAAACCTTGTTACTCTAGGCTTTGTGTTGATACCAAACCATTTTTATATACTAGGCAATTAACATAAATATAACTCCTATATAGATCCTAAGGTATTACCTAAACTGTTAACTCTTAATTTACTAGTTCTCAATTTCTCATCTCAACTCATATACACTAAGATAACTCACACAGGCACTCTCTCCTAGACACTATACTTAATAGTCACACTGAGAAACACCCAGTACTACTACACTGACCCAGGTTCACTCACAGATTCTCACACACTGAAATCAGGAACTCACACACAAAATCTCTCTGCAATAGCAAATACCTACACACAGGTATGCCACAGCTGCACACTGAAAATATACACACTCTCTCACTCACTGACACCCTAATACACACACAGGTACCACTCATGTATCTCACAGGCATTCTAACTGACACACACTACAGTTTCAGACTCAGATAGTCATATTGCTCACCCCTAACCCAGAATTACACACACAGTTGCATTATTGAACCTGGAAAATTATCAGCTACACACCTATACATTGGTTCACACTGATACATAAACACACAGTTAGGGAACACAGACACCTAGGTGCTGGAGAATAAGCCTGGGACACTGACACTGGTTCACTGCTTACTACACTACCCACAGTTCTGTCTACTGATATACCCAGGCATCTAGCACATAGGTCATTCCCTCACACACACATATTTTTGAGACAAATACTGATACCCACACTGCTGAACCACTCACTGGCACACACAGAATACTCACAAAATACACAGGCACTTATCTCACACACAGGTATACTAGGTTCTATGGAACTCACACCCACACAAGTTACTGACTGATACACACTCTATTTCTAACTGAACTGCTCTCAGACTTCCCCCCCACACATACTGACACAGTACATGGGTATCTCACTGCACACACATATACATACACACTGACTACACCTTACTCTACACACAGCAGACACTTAGATATTCATTCACTCACACACAGATATCTGACTGAAACCTGGAACACACTACACTCTCTAGTTCAGTCTAAAATTGTTCAGACTTTACCTACAACCTACTGATACACTAACCACAGGCAAAAACTCACACTGGTTAATTGATACACTTGTGAAGTAAAACCCCCAACTGAAACTCTAAGACCTACACACACTCTCATCCACACACAGGTTTAACACACTGATACAAGGCTCTAACACTCCCAACCCGACTCTACACAGAACTCTCTCCCCTAAGGGCTGATACACAGTGACACGGGGACACAAAACCTACACTGATACAAACACAGTTCACACAAATACCCGACTGCACAGTTTTCCCTTAATGCCCGACTGCACAGCACCCTTAAATCACCACCCACCTATACACTTAAAACACAACAGCTAGGTAAACAGATTGGTATAACAACTATGCAGAATTTAAATTACAGAGGTAGGTAAAACCTAAAAACATATCACCAAACACTTGGTGTGCAGAAAAACGAGTTTACATACCAACACATAAATCCTAAATCAAAACCCTTAAAATCGAGTCCACCCTACATATATGAGATGAAATCTGCCTACATGTAAACCCCTAGGGTTAGGGTTCACAAAAATTGGAAAAAACTAATGTAGGTCACCCAAACTCTAATACTAAACCCTAAAATAAAATATAACAGCAAAGGTGGGTTCCTAATGGGCATTAACATCAGAAAACAGAATAAAAGAATTAAAAAATAGGGTTTTACCTATAGAGATGGTTTCTCCAATGGAAGTTCTTCTTCCTCAAGGTTCCTTGACCCAAGTTCCTTGCTTCCCTTGCGTGGAGGAGGAAGATGGAATCCTAGGGTTTTAATTCCGAATTTGGGGTGGGGGAGATAGCTTTCTTGATGGAGGCTAGGGTTTTTTTCTTTCTACATGAAGGAAGAGAGGGTTCCCTTTTATATTAAAACCAAACTAGGGTTTCAAATGCATAGTTTAGGTTAAACCCCCTATGTTAGGTCATGTAGAACCTAATTAACTCAGGTTTAGGCCTTCTAGGGTTGAGGTTCCACCCAAAAAATAGAATTCTAGGGTTTCTCTAGAATTGGTTTTCAATTTAGGGTTTAGTCATTAGGGTTTGTCCTAATGCGTTCTAGGATTTGACCTAAAACCAAAATCATTTACAATATATAATTAGTTATAAAACTCAACAGATTTATTAAACACATAATTATTCAAAATAGTAAATTTACACAAATGCCCTCATCTGGAAATGTGGTAGTGACAAGTCTACCCTCCTAAAAGAAATTTTGTCCTCAAAATTTGGACTGAACAGAACAAGAATAAATCAGAAAGGGATATACCTCAAGTCTAGAAGAGGTACGGGTATTGCTCGCGTATTTCGTCCTCTCTCTCCCAGGTCGACTCCCCTGGAGAGTGATGTCTTCATGCAACACGAACCAAAGAAATAGTTTGGTTCCGCAATACCTTCTCTCTGCGGTCCAAGATCTCTACGGGCTGCTCGGGGTAGCTGAGCGTCGGACCAACCTCAATCTCCGAGTGGTCAAGTACGTGACTAGGGTCTGCCACATACCGTCTCAGCTGCGACACGTGGAACACATCATGCACTCCCTCTAATGCAGGCGGCAAGTCCAGTCTATACGCCACTGCACCTACCCTCGCAAGAATGCCAAAGGGTCTGATGTAGCGTGGGCTAAGCTTCCCGCCTTGACCAAAACGAATCATGCCACGCGTCAGAGAAATCCGTAGGAATACTAGATCGCCAACCTAAAACAAAACAGTCTCAACACGCAGTCTAAACAAACAACACAAACCAGAAAAATAACAATCTATACCTGAAACTCAAGGGGTCTACGGTGGCTGTCGGCCCAATGCCGCTGTCTGTCCTGCGCCACTCGCAGTCTGTCTCTGATGAGTTTCACCTTTTCTGCTACATCTACGACCATTTCTGGTCCTAGCAAGGCTCTCTCTCCAACGTCGTCCCAAGATAACGGTGTACGACACCTTCTTCCATAAAGAACATCAAATGGTGATATTTCGATGCTGGCCTGATAGCTGTTGTTGTAAGCGAACTCTACCAGGTGCAGATGATCCTCCCAAGAACCTTCAAGATCTAGAACGCAAGTGCGTAGCATATCCTCGAGATTCTGAATAGTCCTTTCAGACTGCCCGTCTGTCTGGGGGTGGTATGCGGTACTGAACTTAAGCTGAGCGCCCAAGCTAGCCTGCAGACTCCTCCAGAAGTGGGAAGTGAAACGGCTATCCCGATCCGAGATGATGCTTATAGGAACTCCATGAAGTCTAACGATCTATCGCACATACATCTCTGCTAGCCTCTCTGTCGACGTGCCCACCTTGAAAGGTAAGAAATGGGCTGATTTGGTCAACCTGTCCTCGATGACCCAAATCGCGTCCTTCCCTCCTGGAGAATGTGGAAGCCCTGAAACGAAATCCATGGTCACGTGCTCCTATTTCCACTCTAGAATCGATAAAGATTGAAGCAAACCACCTGGCCTCTGCCGGTCTGCCTTTACCTGCTGGCACACTAAATACCGGGATACGAAGCGTGCTACCTCGCGAATCATTCCATACCACCATACGTGTTCCCTCAAGTCTCGATATATCTTGTTGGCATCGGGATGCATCGAGTACTGAGAGCGGTGTGCCTCCTACAAAACCTCCTCGCGCAGCTCCCCGCTCGGCACACACATCCTCGTGCCGTGCCGTAAGGAACCATCATCTGCGATAGTAAAGTCGTCCGATAATCCTGTCTGAACCTGTGCTCTGATACTCCTCAATGCCTCATCATCGTAATGCGCAGCTCTGATCCTGTCCATCAGCTCGGATTGTATCTGCAATCCCCACATCTGAATCTCAGTACCGGGAACTAACACCTCAATCTCCAAGCTTTCCAAATCCGCCAACAAATGTCTATCTGTCGTCAAGTACATAGCCATCGGATACCTACTCAAGGCATCGGCGACTACGTTGGCTTTCCCTGGGTGGTACTGTAATGAGATGTCAAAGTCCTTCATCAACTCTAACCACCTCCTCTGCCTCATGTTCAGCTCCTTCTGTGTGAATACGTACTTCAAGCTCTTGTGGTCTGTGAAGATCTCCACACGCTCTCCGTACAGGTAATGTTTCCACAGCTTTAGAGCGAAGATAACTGCTGCCAACTCCAAATCGTGGATGGGGTAGTTCTCTTCATGAGGGCGTAACTGCCTGGAAGCATAGGCAATTACCTTCCCGTGCTGCTGAAGAACTGTCACTACCACATTCCGAAAATAGGGGTATTTTCAAATTTTAACAATATTTAATATTATGTTATTTACAATTAATTAATTGCATGATAGTGTATTTGATTTAAATAATTTTGTGCGATGTGTAATTAAATATATGATTATATGCAGTGTTATTATTTTATTTTAGCTAGCAGACTAGACCTAGAAGCCCAGTAGACGAACTCCTGTCCGAATTATAGAATTCTGGATTTTATTATTTTATTTAGAATTTAATATTTGGAGATTGTAATTAATTACTGTATTTTATTTAATATTTTTGCGCATTGCCTTTGCTTCGATATTTGGAGCACTATCCAGACTTTTGTCTTCCAACAAATTTCACCATCTTGCCCTAGGCATGCCCGCCTTCAATTCTGCTATTTTTGCAACTCATAATATTGCTCCTTGTGCATTGTTTCTGGCCGCACAAAAAATCGTCGCGAACGTTATTTTTAATTTCCTATTTTTGTATCGTTGTGCGTTCCAATCGAAAATTGGAGGCCATCTTGACCTATTTTTCGTGCGACCCAAATTAGGGTAATATTTTGTTCTGAGTCTTCTTCAATATTGGTATTGATGACTTGATCTGATTTTGGCCCCAAGTACTCTTAATTAATTGTTGAACACAACTTGCATTTATTTCTGTTTAATTTGAGGATACCATTTTATCTGATTTTAAAATCCCAATTTAATTCCAGTGCCCTGCAAATTGAGCCCGTACCAGTCTTACAGCACCCCCTGACCCTACAAAATGCCGGACCCCGAATCGCCCGCCCAATTTTCGTCATTTTATGTGTTGTGCAATTTCCCGAATTTAAGGGGCTAAGTTGCAATTATTCAATTGTAGGTGCCAACACCTAATTATTTTAACCAATGAGGGAGCCTATTAATTTTTAATTAAAAACCCTCATCCCTACATGAATTAATTTCCTTCATGAATCATCATAGCCACTCATTTAGGTGGGTCAAATCCTCACCCTACATCACACCCTCTCTCTTCCTATTTAATGACATGTCTACCTCAACCCTAATCCCTAGAAACCTAGGTTTTCCCCCACCTCACAAGCCTCCAAAAAATTTCCTCAAGCCCCTCTCATACGTAGGTAATTTTTCTCCTTCTTCTTTCTTCTTCTCTTTCTTTTCTTCTTTCTCTTCTTCCTTTCTTCCTTTTCTTCTTGTTCTTTTATTTTGAATTTAATTTCAAATTTTGAACTGTAAGGGGAGGGAACACTGTTCCCGGCCGGCGCTCTTCCTGCTGCTGCCGCAGTTCCTGTTCCCGGCGTCTCCTTCCCCTATCCCTCCATCAAATCCTCCGGCGGCTCGGCTTCACCCTGCTGCTCGTGCTCTCCCCATCCTCCTCCTAACCGTTCAGCCCGGCGGCGGCCACTGCTCCTTCCTGCTGCGCCGGCGGACCCTGGCTGCTCCTCCCTCCGGCCGGCGACAGTCCCCTCACGATCACCTCTCCCTCCGGCGTGCAGTCTGGCGCCAGCATCCTTTCCCCCGCCTTGCTGCGGCTGCTGCACCATCCACCACCTTCATCCAGTCGTCAACTCCACCACCGGCGGCCAACTCCGGCGGCCACTCCGGCAAGCCTCACTGTAAGCCCCTCTCTCTCTCCTTCCCTCTTTATATATATATATATATATATATATATATATATATATATGTATATATATATATACTAAATGTATATGTATATATATATGTTGGTTATATATTTAATTAATGAAAAATTAGTATATGTATATATAACCAATGTATATTTTGTATATATATTAATAAATGTGTATACATATTAAATTGGTATAAATGTGTATACATATATACGTAAATATATATGAGTATATATATATACTAAATGTATATGTATTTGTAAGTATGTAATTTTGTGTAGACACCTACGTACATACGTATATGTATATAGTATTATTTTTATTAATTGTTTAATAGTATATATTATAATGGGTATACGTATAAATATATATTTCTTATATACTTAATATATTTTAATAGAAAAAGGGAATACATGTATATATGTATATATATATTTTGTCAATGTATATTGTCTATTTAATTTAATGATGGTAAATATATATACATATATTTGTATAATGTAATTAGTATATGTAAATAAATTAATTTGTAAATATATAATGTAAAGTATTTATGTATTTAATTAAGGCAAATGTATATACAACGTATTTGGTATATGTATTATTTTTGGTAAAAATATATAAATATGTAAATTGTATATTATTTAATTATTAGAAATCAATTGTATGAGTATAGTATATATTTAAATAAATTCTATAATTAAGTTGGTTTATATATATATATATATATATATTTTGTATATATATATATACTTGATATAATTTCAAATGTATATTTTGTACATATATTTAATATATTTATATATATATATGATTGATATATATAAATACGTGTGCTACTATATGTATTTTAAATATATATATACATAGCATAATTTCAATATATATTTAATTGGTATATTCATCTGTATATAGTATTGTATAATTTAATTGGTATAAATTAGTATATAAAAATAATAGTATACGTACTATTTTTGGTGTATATATATATATATATATCTTTATTGTTCAATTGACATAGATATATATATGTAGGTATAATTTTGTATAAACCCTTAGTACATTTTTTATGATATATACATGTATATTTTGTAGTTGTATTTAATTTGAGATATGTTGTATGTGCATACATGCATTAGTTTTATTTAAAGTGTATATATATTTTACTTATATCTATTATTGTAATTAAGGGATATTAAGATATAGTTGGCCTATCTAGTAGATGACCCCTACAGTACCAGCGTAGCCCTAAGGCCAGTGTATTTCTATTGTGTGTTAGGACAGCTTCTGATACAAATGTCATATTGTGATGTGTTTATAGGACTGTTGGTTTACCAGGGGATACTCTGGAACAGGACATCCATAATTACCAGCTAAGGACCCGAGGCAAGTACATTCTCTGATAATTTCCAATTCTTGATAATAGCTATAAGTTCAATGATCTTGATATGTTACAACTGAATCTTTGACACTGTGCTACACGGACTAGTATAGCTTGGATCTGCAGTCATGAGATGTTACCTTGATTATTGTATTGACATTATACACGACATTTACATTGACATTTACATTAACATTTACATTAGACATTGTACATTTATATTAGACATTGTACATTAATATATTAGACAATGTTGTGTATTCGTGACGTGTCATGATTGGATCCACAGTACTAGTTGGGGGCAGGAAAATTGCTAGTGAGAAATGTGATCAAATACCTATCGTACAAGTTTATATTATTGGTGTTAATCATTCGCCTCACGCATGATTAGCCAGACTGTAGCAATCGTACAAGTCCCAAGCCGATCACATTTCGAAACTACAATTTCAAACACTTAGAATAGTTACAGTTCTCTATTTTAGATCATATACTACATCACCCGTATATGATACTGTTCCTTGTTCTTTTCATTTTTATACATGCACTGACTGTGTTTCATTGCCTATTGCCTGTCTCTCTTAAACTGTCATTACATTTTTTCCACTGTCTCCTCAGTAGCTAGCATGACATGTTTTATTGTATTATAGACATTATCAATTAATGGAACTGTTATTTGAGATTGTGCTTTGCTCCTTCCTGACTGGAAATATTTTTCCAGACTATGCCTTAGTGGACCGCTGTCCGACACTTTATGGACTATGGTGAGTAGCTGCAGACTTGGTAGTAGTTGATTCTGGAAGGTCTAGTCAAAATTATTATTCATTGTTAGTTCTTAAGTAGACTTTTTGGTACCGGATTTGTCTCCGGCATTTTGATGATTCTTGGATATTGTTAAGTTAAGTTATTTCTTGTGGACTTGTGTTGTGTTTAATTTTAGTTTATTATTCAAAAATCTTATCGTGCTGTAATCCTGTGATTGAGTATATGTTCATCTAATTGTGTCATCCGTGCCTCCTAATGGAGATTGGATATTTGCGTGACATTAGTTAGAGAGTAGCAATACCTAGACAGCGTTCTACCGTCGATGCTGCGGCGTAGGCTGGACGTACCCACGCACTCGTGCCCCTAAACCGGGTGCGGGTCGTGACACGTTTTTAGTGGTGGCCCATGCAGGTCAGACTTCGCGAGTTGTGCGACGTCGTAGTAGTGTGACATCCTTGTTATACTACTGCGTGCCTGCTATAAAATCTAGGACATAGGATACTAGGACGAGAGCAAATACTCAATCACAATTTCTTGAGAGATTCCTGGGATGACCCTGAGAATCTTGTTATAAATTTCCAATTTACAAATCATTCCCTTGTTCTGTCCATTCTCACTTGTTGATTTGGATTTGATTGTTGTTAATTAAGGTATTAAATTAGGATTTTTGCTTCATTATAGAGTTGATTTCATATTAAGAGGAAGTTATAGACTGATTTATGGTATTATTATCTGATAACACATGTCAATGAGGACAGTGAAAATGATTAACATTAGAGCTATTAGACTACAGAAGGTGGATTTAAATTTTAATTTGAGGATTGAAAATGAATTTTAAATTTTTGAATTTTGAGAAGATTGAGATTGTTATTAAAATATTATTGTGAAGATTTCAATGAATTGCAAAGTTTTGAAATTTGAGGAGTTGAAATAGGGTTATTAAAATTTTATTTTCGAGGAATTCAGATTCAATTTGATGAACCTAGACAAGCTGTAAGGATTTTGGAGTTGATAAAATTTTTATTTCAGTATTTAAATAATTAACCTTGAGGAAAGTGTATGCAATTTACTTTAAATTTTATTCGAGGAGTTGTTTTTGAGGAATTCTATTGAGGATGAGATTTTATAATGAGAGAGATATATTATAATATAAGTAGATAAGATGCATGTGTAAGGATCGGTTGGCTTGAGTATGATTGAGAATTCACTGCAAACTGACTTGGGTGATCATCAAGGGTTGTACTAGAAAGTGCAGTACTTAGTATAGTGTATTGAAATTGATATGCATTGAGTGATAAGATTAACTAGTATTAGCGATTGCAGTAGGTAAGGAAGCTAGCAGTGAGAGTGCTTGTGATAGAACTGTGGTACCTATAAGGATAGAGGTATCAGACCATGGATGCATCTTTGACCCGTGCAATCACAACTAAGGTTTATTTCCAATCTATTTATCTTGAATGTTGCTTCTTTAGAACTGTACTGTCCTCCCTTGATGATATCGTATTTTGCCTAAATTGATTCGTTGGGATCTGTCTTCAGGATGTTGCCGAAGACACTATCTACGAGAGCGGGAACACCAGCTTTAGAGGGGTCTGCCACCTCTCCACCTGAGGGACAGACAGCAGTAGTTCCTCCTATATCTTCGATGCACGTAGGTGATCTTCCTCCTCCACCGACTCCGATTCCCGGAGGTTTGACCATTGACGGAACGCAGATGTTTACCTTGATCCAAGGCATGGTAGATGCCCAGAGAATGGCGGCAGATGCTCAGCGAGTTCAAGCTGAGGCTCAGAGGGTGCAAGCAGAAGCGCACCAGGCACAAACTGAGCTGATGAGAGAGAGCATGGAAAACGCTCACCAGATGGCACTACAGACAGTTGAGAGAGTTGCCCAGCAGTATCCTGGCCAGTGGCAGCCGAGGGCATTTCAGTATCAACAGCAGTACCAGGCACCAGTTCCAATTCGACAACAACCGAAGGCATTTCAGTATCAACAGCAGTACCCGGCACCAGTTCCTGTACAGCAGGATTGTCACGACCCGCACCCGGTTTAGGGGCACGAGTGCGTGGGTACGTCCAGCCTACGCCGCAGCATCGGCGGTAGAACGCTGTCTAGGTCAAGTACTATCTAAATAATCTCACACTAGTATCCAACTCCATAAGGAGACTCGGATTATGCTAAAAATATTAACAACATACTCAATCACAACTGCAGCACGATAGGAATTTGAAGGAATAAAGAATACAACACAAGCCCAACATAATCATACCTGCAATCAGTAACATCCAATCCCCCAAGTGTGCTGGAAACCAGTCTACTAAGGTCACGGTCTGGAAAAATATTTTCCAGTCAGGAAGGAGCAAAGTACATCTCTAAATAGCAGTTCTATATAAATGACATAAACTATGTAGCAGTTCTAGATAGAAACATACCAGATGCATGTATAAGTACGAGAAATGTACAATGAGAGAAGTACTGGAAATACTGTAAGTAATGCAGGAAAAGAAACAATATGTCCATGAGCAAGAATTCTATGACTAAGTGTGTGAGTACTAGCTTTAACATGTGATCGGCTTGGGAACTTGATCAGGCTAGTTACATGTGATTAGCTATGGTTCATATAAAGTCAGGCTAACCGTTGGTTAGCTATGGTTCATATAAAGTCAGGCTAACCGTTGGTTAGCTATGGTGCATGTAGAGATCAGGCTAATCACACTAACAGCTATGGAGCATATAAATGGTCAGGCCGCATCCGACGTGAGATGTGGGGTGAGCTATGGTACATATAAAGTTGGGTATGATCACATATCTACACTAAAGTACTCCCCAAACCCCCGACTGGTATAGTAGATCCAATCATGGTATGCTATGGCACAGGATTCCCTAGGAAGGTAGCAAATCTCCCCGAGAATTAGTGTCTGTACATGCACAAGATATCAAGGAAACAAGTCTCGTACAAGCTACACCATGAATAAGGAATAACATCTCATGACGAGATCCGTGTATACCAATCCGTGTAACCATCGTGTCAAGATCATGGATATTTACACTAGATACAGTGAACATAGGAGATATCATAAATTAGAAACTAATCAGAGAATGTACTCGCCTTTGGTCCTTAGCTGGTGAATACCGAGGTCCTGTTCCAGAGTGTCCCCTGGGTAAACCAACAGTCCTATAAACATATCACAAGCAAAACCACATTTGCATCAGGTGCTACACTAACACATCACAAATACATGAACTCAGGGCTCTGCCAGGCATGGCTCTAGTCAACTAGGGTCATCTAGTAGGGATACGTATATAATACACATTACACTTATTATACTTACAATATTTATGCATGCACCAATTTAATGTATTTACAATATATATATATATATGCCCTTTAAATATATATCTGATTTATACTAGTTGAACCATACGTATACTCATATATATGCAAAAACACTGTTTAAATATACATATATTTTGTTAACATCATTTTAGAATATACTATATTAATTTACCAATTCAAATTTATACTATATATATATGTACAGATGCCAATTAATTCATATATAAAAATACGTTTTATTACACTTATACTACATGAAATTATACCGATTAAACATATGTATCATTATACCAAAATAGACATATATACATATATATATATACCAAAATAATTATATACATATACTAAAATATATATACATATATACCAAATCAATTACATACACTGGAATGCGTATTTACGTATATAAATCGTTTCGAAATTATTTTGAACAATAATTTCAAATAAAAGTTTATTTATAAAAACTAGAATTTATGTAAAAGCCATCATATTTATATATCTCTAGTTATTTCAGTTACCAGTCCAAATGACCAATTTATCTTATTTTTATTATTAAAACTATATTTTTAATTAATTATAAAAACCCCAAAATTATTATTTACATAATTAAAAACCCTTTTTAATTATTACATAAGTAAATTTACTCATAATAAATAACTAGATTTATACATTAAAACAATAAAACTACTTATATTTTAATTACTAACTAATTACATGAAATTACTAAACTAATATATTTAATTACTAAACAAATTACATAAATTTCTAAACTAATTACAAATTAACTAATTTATTAATAAATTACTAACTGATTATTAATTAACTAATTAATCTAATTATAACTAAACTGATTAATATAATTTAACTAATTTATACTTTAATTAAACTAATTATAGATTACTTAAACTAATTACAAATAATCTATTTGATTAATTCACTATATTACTTAACTAATTACAATTAATTAATTAAATCACTATATTACTTAACTATTTACAATTAATTACTTAAATCACTATATTACTTAACTAACCCTATTTCTTCACTCTGAGAACGAAAGGAAGCAGGGAAAGGGGAGGCTCACATGGGGGGATTCCCTTCGCCGGCGCGGTGGGGGTCCGTCGGGCAGGGCGGCGGCGGCGTGGAGCTCGAGGCGGCGGGTTCTTCGAGGCGGCGACGGCTTCGATCTCGGCGGTGGCGGTTCTCTGGAGCAGCGGCGGTCGACGACTCAGCGGCGGTGGCGGTTCTCGGGAGCAGCGGCGCTGAGTTCGACGACGCGGCGGCGGGATCTCGACGACGGCGGGTGTGCGTCTCGGGCGACGGCGTTCTGTCTGAGGAGGCGGCTTCGTCCCAGCGGCCACGGCGAGGCTCGGCTACAGCGGTGGAGATCTCGGCGGATCTGGGCGGCCACGGCGATCGCCGGGGTTAGGTTAGGGTTAGGTTATTTCCTGTGTCGATTGATTTGGGGTTGGTGGGGAAGTGTCGGACACAACAGATGGTCGCTCTGTAGATGTTCTGTGATCATGCCCCTGTGTCGGACACGACGAGGAATGATGTATGTGGTAATGGGTGTCTGCTGTGGTGGGGGTGGATGTGTCCGGGTGTGTCGGACACGGAAATCAGGTTGTAATATTGTAACCGGACACAGGAAATGAATGGAGACTGTGGGACACCCGGGGTCGGACCCGAGGCCATCACGGCTGACACGGATGCTGGACACACGGACACGAGCACACAAAATGGTGGTGGCTTTGGCTTGGGAAATTTGTGGGGGCTAGCCAATAAATTGAAAATTAGGGTTTCTGGGAAATTGTGAGAATGAGAACTTAAATAGGGAGAAGGGTGTGGGATAAAGGGTTGCGGGTTGGCCCAATAATGAATGGCCCAGAATCATACATGAATAAATTCATGTGGGAGAAATGAGGGTGTGGGCTAGTTAATAGGAAATGGAAATTTGTAAAAATAAAAAAAATAAAAATAAAGATTATATTTTCAGAAATATTTTTAGGAAAGCTAGCAAATTTCCAATTTGCTACTAATTAATACATTTTGCAAAATCTTAGAAAGTATGACATTTATTTATTTACTATCCCAAAAAATCTATTTTATTTTATCAACTAGTCTTTTAAATAAATGTTTAGTTAAAACAATAATTTTATGATTCAAGCCAATAAATATTTGAAACTAGAAATATATATATTATTATTTATTTATTTATTTTGTAATACATCGTCATTTAGGAAAAATGATTTTTATAAAGATTTTTAAATTACCTTCTAAAATCAAATAAAAATTTTCAAGGAGAATTATTTTATAAAACTTGATATTTTAAAATAAATTAAAATTTAATTATTTTGGAAATTGGAAATCGGAGGTTACAAGTCTATCCACCTTAGAAAAATTTCGTCCTCGAAATTTTAGGGATGACTAGGATAGAAAAACATTTGTTGTTCATAATGATGAATATATCATTGAAGAAAATATTTCTATGAGGAAAATATTTACCAAACAGAAGGAAACATGAAGAAAAGAAAATATGGTTTAAGACAGGAATAACTTGAAGGAATCATGGCTCGGCCTTGAATCCTCTAGAAAGTTTTAGGTTTTGGGAAGTAGACACGATCACAAAAACAGATAATTGGAATAATGCACGTTACCTTTCCAAAGTAACTCAACCAAGGAAGACCCAGTATAAAGAATGATATAGACATGAAAGTTATAGCTAATTCGAAAGATACGATCGACAATTTGATTTAAGAAAATTAAATACATCCTTCAGAATGTAATCAAGAGACATCTAATTGCCTCTCTTAATTTCTAGGAAAAATAGTCTTTACTACCATCTGAAAATAATCCTTCCTTTTTATCCTCGTTCATTTTACTTTTCTCAATCTTGTGATTCATCATTTAACTAATATCTATAAAAGTTTCAAATTCCACAAACTTTATTAAATCTTAGAATTTCCGAATCAAAATTTATTACCTGCCCAAAATCCTTATCATCAAATTCGAGTTTGTTTATCTTAACATCAACTATACCTCGATTATTTTCTTCGATTTCAAATGTTACTGTCATGGTCAAGATTTTAATTTAAATCACAGCCTCAATATACCATGATCTTACCTTACGACCTTCAATTATATGATCCCATAATCAATTATATTATAATCTTCCTTACCATGAGCTTTATTTCATTCCATATTTCTTTATCCGTATGTATAATATTTCCGAATTTTGAACTAATATTTTTTTTTTCATCCCCTGAAATTATTATCCCAATGTAAAATTTTTACTACTCAAATCCTCAATATTTTAATTGAATTCCAGTCGTATCATAATCTCCTCAAATTTTTGAGTAAATAACTAAATACAAAATTTACTATCCAATCCTTTTAATTGAAATCCAATTAATGCATATTTATAAAACTTAAAAATCTGCATCCCAAAATTTAACTTTAAGCACTCATCAATCATCTAACTCAAATTCAATTGATGCTTATTCCAATCTAACTCCTCATCCCAAGAATTTAATTTGACACTATTCCATTTACGATTTTATTTCCTGCTTTTCTTTTTCCTCAAATACTCAACGATGCGATGCTTCTAGTATCTTCAATGCAACATTCCTACTATATAAAATTTCTATCTTGCAATCAACTAGATAAAATGATAATCTCTTAAATTTCTCAAATTTTTTTTTTTTTTTTTTTTCAATTCAATCATATCAAGACCTCCTTAAAATTAATAAATCCTCAAATTTTTGGCTCTGTGAATTTCTTAATTCTCCCTTTAAGTAAATGTTTGTCCTCGAATTTCAATCATACCTCGATTTTCATAAAATTAATGATCCATCAACTCCGTTATAACAACCCCTAAATTCTTTATTTAATTTAATGCTCATTCACAAATTTAATCCTCTTGTCTCTTTTTGTCAGTCATAACCTCGTCATAGATCTTTACTACAGTTAAATCCTCAACAATCAAGTCTAAGAGAATTCTACCTACAACCATACAACATGCAACCTAAGGGAAATATGTATGATCATGGTGTCTCTTGTCATGGTATTGCAGTCTCTGTATCAGGGGTACTACTAACTACATTATAACAAGAACTCATGCATCCAGCTACGGTACTAAGGTATCAATCAATCAGAAGACAACAAGAACATGAGGAAAGAAAAGAAAGAACCTGCTTAATATATACTTGCACTATTACCTCCAATGATCAAAGTTATCATCAACTGTGTTTTCTTTCATGATTTCAATTTATGTCAATTGGTATATCATCTAATTATCAACACACAGAGTGCTTACTGTTATTAACGTCATCCTTGACTAATCCTCGATATAGAATCATTAGCACTCTTGGTATTATATCACTAACTGCATTAATGGATTATCTCATCGAGCCCATTAGACTCATGATCACCTGTATCCTCTATAACACTCATGCTTCTTTACTCTCATGGGTATGTGTATGGTTCCTCATCTCGATGGTTGTATATGTATTTCCTTCAATCCTTTAAAGCCTATTAAACTAATCCGTGATACGCTTCACAACTTCCATTACTAATCCTGATATTTCTCTACTTATGACATCTCATTAAACCCTTTATACATATACATTTCCTTACCTTTAACATTTCCGATATCAATCATCAAATTGGACATCATGCTCCACAAATCCTTAACACAATTCCCGGATACTTAATCGTTTACATAGATCACTCAATTACATAATCATGATTATCCAGGACGGGTAATTGGCTCTGATACTAACTCTGAGAACTATCACTGATACTCTATACTCTCCTCAACTCTTAGTCTCTAATGACACTACTCCCAGAATCATTGGTACAAGGTACTATGCTAAGGCTAACTCTAGATTAAAGCCTACTGCTCACATATCCAACTAAGAAACACTTACAACTCACTAGCAACACAGTCAATACTAATACAAGACACAAACAAAATTACAAGCCACTAATTATCATACTTAACAAGAAATCCTCAAGGAATAGGAGCTCAAAGACTGAATTGAGGACAGAAGGTATCTTTACTGCTAGTAAAGAAAGAAGCGGTGGAACAAAGTCCTGGAATAACAGAAATAGATAAGTCTTGAGATGATATTTTAAGAACCAATTTAGGATACAACCTGATAATCATACACGTCTGTCTAAAATCATGACACTCAGAATCCTCGCCACGCCAGTAAGCATAGATGCGATAAACGATAGGTTTCGTAACTAAGGTATGCACTCTATAATCATGTCGTCTAGAATCTTCGCCACGCCAACCGGTATGGCTGCGAAAGACTCTAAGCTTCATAACTATAGTACGTACATCCAAGTCAGGTTCCTACGTTCTCGTCACCACAGCTAATATGGCTGCGATAAATTCTAGGTTCCATAACCAAAGTAGACGTTTTACCTTCCTCACTGTCCTCATCAATATATGTCATCAGATGATACCATAAATCCTAGTCCGTAAAAATTCATCTCAATTTGAAATCAACTCAACAACGATACCAGGAATTAAAGTTAACAACTGGTCAACAAGAATCAAACTCAACAATGATACCAAGATTTTAAAAACTGCTCAACAAGAATCAAGTTCAGTGACAACAAGCGAGAGCGGACGAAATCAAGGGAAAAAGATTTAAATTGGAATAAGATTCTCAAGGGGTCGTCCCAGGAATCTCTCAAGAATTTGTGATTGAGTATCCTCTCTCATCCTAGTATCCTATGTCCTATATTCTACAGCAGGCACGTAGTAGTACAACTATAACGTCGCACCACCACGACATCGCACAACTTGCGAAGTCTTGACCTGCATGGGCCACCACTAAAAATGTGTCACGACCCGCACCCGGTTTAGGGGCACGAGTGCGTGGGTACGTCCAGCCTACGCCGCAGCATCGGCGGTAGAACGCTGTCTAGGTCAAGTACTATCTAAATAATCTCACACTAGTATCCAACTCCATAAGAAGACTCGGATTATGCTAAAAATATTAACAACATACTCAATCACAACTGCAGCACGATAGGAATTTGAAGGAATAAAGAATACAACACAAGCCCAACATAATCATACCTGCAATCAGTAACATCCAATCCCCCAAGTGTGCTGGAAACCAGTCTACTAAGGTCACGGTCTGGAAAAATATTTTCCAGTCAGGAAGGAGCAAAGTACATCTCTAAATAGCAGTTCTATATAAATGACATAAACTATGTAGCAGTTCTAGATGGAAACATACCAGATGCATGTATAAGTACGAGAAATGTACAATGAGAGAAGTACTGGAAATACTGTAAGTAATGCAGGAAAAGAAACAATATGTCCATGAGCAAGAATTCTATGACTAAGTGTGTGAGTACTAGCTTTAACATGTGATCGGCTTGGGAACTTGATCAGGCTAGTTACATGTGATTAGCTATGGTTCATATAAAGTCAGGCTAACCGTTGGTTAGCTATGGTTCATATAAAGTCAGGCTAACCGTTGGTTAGCTATGGTGCATGTAGAGATCAGGCTAATCACACGTAACAGCTATGGAGCATATAAATGGTCAGGCCGCACCCGACGTGAGATGTGGGGTGAGCTATGGTACATATAAAGTTGGGTATGATCACATATCTACACTAAAGTACTCCCCAAACCCCCGACTGGTATAGTAGATCCAATCATGGTATGCTATGGCACAGGATTCCCTAGGAAGGTAGCAAATCTCCCCGGGAAATAGTGTCTGTACATGCACAAGATATCAAGGAAACAAGTCTCGTACAAGCTACACCATGAATAAGGAATAACATCTCATGACGAGATCCGTGTATACCAATCCGTGTAACCATCGTGTCAAGATCATGGATATTTACACTAGATACAGTGAACATAGGAGATTTCATAAATTAGAAACTAATCAGAGAATGTACTCGCCTTTGGTCCTTAGCTGGTGAATACCGAGGTCCTGTTCCAGAGTGTCCCCTGGGTAAACCAACAGTCCTATAAACATATCACAAGCAAAACCACATTTGCATCAGGTGCTACACTAACACATCACAAATACATGAACTCAGGGCTCTGCCAGGCATGACTCTAGTCAACTAGGGTCATCTAGTAGGGATACGTATATAATACACATTACACTTATTATACTTACAATATTTATACATGCACCAATTTAATGTATTTACAATATATATATATATATGCCCTTTAAATACATATCTGATTTATACTAGTTGAACCATACGTATACTCATATATATGCAAAAACACTGTTTAAATATACATATATTTTGTTAACATCATTTTAGAATATACTATATTAATTTACCAATTCAAATTTATACTATATATATATGTACAGATGCCAATTAATTCATATATAAAAATACGTTTTATTACACTTATACTACATGAAATTATACCGATTAAACATATGTATCATTATACCAAAATAGACATATATACATATATATATATACCAAAATAATTATATACATATACTAAAATATATATACATATATACCAAATCAATTACATACACTGGAATGCGTATTTACGTATATAAATCGTTTCGAAATTATTTTGAACAATAATTTCAAATAAAAGTTTATTTATAAAAACTAGAATTTATGTAAAAGCCATCATATTTATATATCTCTAGTTATTTCAGTTACCAGTCCAAATGACCAATTTATCTTATTTTTATTATTAAAACTATATTTTTAATTAATTATAAAAACCCCAAAATTATTATTTACATAATTAAAAACCCTTTTTAATTATTACATAAGTAAATTTACTCATAATAAATAACTAGATTTATACATTAAAACAATAAAACTACTTATATTTTAATTACTAACTAATTACATGAAATTACTAAACTAATATATTTAATTACTAAACAAATTACATAAATTTCTAAACTAATTACAAATTAACTAATTTATTAATAAATTACTAACTGATTATTAATTAACTAATTAATCTAATTATAACTAAACTGATTAATATAATTTAACTAATTTATACTTTAATTAAACTAATTATAGATTACTTAAACTAATTACAAATAATCTATTTGATTAATTCACTATATTACTTAACTAATTACAATTAATTAATTAAATCACTATATTACTTAACTATTTACAATTAATTACTTAAATCACTATATTACTTAACTAACCCTATTTCTTCACTCTGAGAACGAAAGGAAGCAGGGAAAGGGGAGGCTCACATGGGGGGATTCCCTTCGCCGGCGCGGTGGGGGTCCGTCGGGCAGGGCGGCGGCGGCGGCGTGGAGCTCGAGGCGGCGGGTTCTTCGAGGCGGCGGCGGCTTCGATCTCGGCGGTGGCGGTTCTCTGGAGCAGCGGCGGTCGACGACTCAGCGGCGGTGGCGGTTCTCGGGAGCAGCGGCGCTGAGTTCGACGACGCGGCGGCGGGATCTCGACGACGGCGGGTGTGCGTCTCGGGCGACGGCGTTCTGTCTGAGGAGGCGGCTTCGTCCCAGCGGCCACGGCGAGGCTCGGCTACAGCGGTGGAGATCTCGGCGGATCTGGGCGGCCACGGCGATCGCCGGGGTTAGGTTAGGGTTAGGTTATTTCCTGTGTCGATTGATTTGGGGTTGGTGGGGAAGTGTCGGACACAACAGATGGTCGCTCTGTAGATGTTCTGTGATCATGCCCCTGTGTCGGACACGACGAGGAATGATGTATGTGGTAATGGGTGTCTGCTGTGGTGGGGGTGGATGTGTCCGGGTGTGTCGGACACGGAAATCAGGTTGTAATATTGTAACCGGACACAGGAAATGAATGGAGACTGTGGGACACCCGGGGTCGGACCCGAGGCCATCACGGCTGACACGGATGCTGGACATACGGACACGAGCACACAAAATGGTGGTGGCTTTGGCTTGGGAAATTTGTGGGGGCTAGCCAATAAATTGAAAATTAGGGTTTCTGGGAAATTGTGAGAATGAGAACTTAAATAGGGAGAAGGGTGTGGGATAAAGGGTTGCGGGTTGGCCCAATAATGAATGGCCCAGAATCATACATGAATAAATTCATGTGGGAGAAATGAGGGTGTGGGCTAGTTAATAGGAAATGGAAATTTGTAAAAATAAAAAAAAATAAAAATAAAGATTATATTTTCAGAAATATTTTTAGGAAAGCTAGCAAATTTCCAATTTGCTACTAATTAATACATTTTGCAAAATCTTAGAAAGTATGACATTTATTTATTTACTATCCCAAAAAATCTATTTTATTTTATCAACTAGTCTTTTAAATAAATGTTTAGTTAAAACAATAATTTTATGATTCAAGCCAATAAATATTTGAAACTAGAAATATATATATTATTATTTATTTATTTATTTTGTAATACATCGTCATTTAGGAAAAATGATTTTTATAAAGATTTTTAAATTACCTTCTAAAATCAAATAAAAAATTTCAAGGAGAATTATTTTATAAAACTTGATATTTTAAAATAAATTAAAATTTAATTATTTTGGAAATTGGAAATCGGAGGTTACAAGGATCAACGAACTTGTCATTTCTGTAAGAAGCCAGGTTACCTTCGGAAGAGCTGTAGAATGAGGCTGGGACTTTGTTTGCACTGTGGCGCTGTGGGACATCGAATAAGGGATTGTCTTCGAGTTCCTTATCCTTCCAACCAGCGCGCGGCTCCAAATTATAGAGATCCAGTTAGGCTACCTGTGGAACCGCATGTTGCTCAGCACCCGCAAAGGGAACCACCCCAGCAGGGCGGGCATTTGCGATGACGGTCGAGGAGACCGATACTGCAGGTAATGTGTTAGCAAGTTCTGTTCTTTCCTTCACTCTGTTCCTATCTACTTGATTGATTGATTGATTCCTTAGTACCATAGTTGCATGCATGATTCTTGTTATAATGTAGTTAGTAATACCCCTGATACAGAGACTGCAATACCCTGACAAAAGACACCATGATCATACATATTTCCCTTAGGTTGCATGTTGTATGAGTGTAGGTAGAATTCTCTTAGACTTTGATTGTTGAGGATTTAACTGTAGTAAAGATTAACGAAGAGGTTACGACTTGACAAAGAGAGACAAGGTGCAAAAAAAAAAAAAAAAAAAAATTTGAGGAAAAATATTAAATTAAATGAAGAGTTGGGAATTTGATATGGCGTAATTGAAGTTTTGTTAAATCATTGATTTTTAGAAATTATGAAATGATTGAATTTATCATTGAATTTGAGGAATTTAAGAAGGCCATCGATATATTTATTGGACTGCAAGTTGTGAACTTATATTTTGAATATTGTATTGGAGGTTCCATAAGTATTACATCGTTGCATATTATGGAAAAAAAAATCGAGGGATAAAGAACACAAATGGATTAGTGTTAAATTCAAATTTGGGACGAGATTCAATTTTTGAAATATGCATTGATTAGAGTTCAATTAGAGGATTGAATATTAAATTCTTGTATTTCATTATTAACTTAAAATTTTGGAGAATATTGTGATAAGAATGTGATTTGATTTATTTTGAAGATTTTTAGGGATATGCTATTTATAGAATCTTTGAAAGAATTTATTGTGAAATAACAATATGGAGTAGTTCATGATTATATGATTTGAGGAATTTAATTTTGATGGTAGTAAATACATAAATAAAACAATCGAGGATTTAAAAATTCGAGGATAAACATTGATTTAAATAAAGGGTCAAGAATTTAACATGACGAAAATTATGATGTATTAATTTCAGGAAATTATGATGTATTAATTCCAGGAAAGATTATGACATGTTTAAGTTGGTTATTAATTTGGAAATTTTGGGAGATTTATCAATGTATTTATTTAATTGCAAGTTATGAATTTTAGAACTTTATAATTGGATGTAACATTTGGAGAATCCTTAAATATCATATTGTTGAGTATTTTGAGGAGTGGATATTAAAATTCCGGGTATTGAATTGTAACTCAAAACTTTCAAGAAATTTTTTGATGGACTTTGATTTACTTTGAGGATTTTCAGGTTATACAATAATTTCAGATTTTTGAAATTATGAAAAGACCTTGTGGATTATTCGTGGTTGATGAATTTAATTGAGGGAATGATAAGTGTGTATGATTTAAACACTAGTATGAGAATTTTAAATTTCGAGGACGAAATTCTTTTAAGGTGGGTAGACTTGTCACTACCATATTCCGAAAACAGGGGTATTTTCGAATTTTTACAATATTTAATATTATGTTATTTACAATTAATTAATTGCATGATAGTGTATTTGATTTAAATAATTTTGTGCGATGTGTAATTAAATATATGTTTATATGCAGTGTTATTATTTTATTTTAGCTAGCAGACTAGACCTAGAAGCCCAGTAGACGAACCCCTGTCCGAATTACAGAATTCTGGATTTTATTATTTTATTTAGAATTTAATATTTGGAGATTGTAATTAATTACTGTATTTTATTTAATATTTTTGCGCATTGCCTTTGCTTCGATATTTGGAGCACTATCCAGACTTTTGTCTTCCAACAAATTTCACCATCTTGCCCTAGGCATGCCCGCCTTCAATTCTGCTATTTTTGCAACTCATAATTTTGCTCCTTGTGCATTGTTTCTGGCCGCACAAAAAATCGTCGCGAACGTTATTTTTAATTTCCTATTTTTGTATCGTTGTGCGTTCCAATCGAAAATTGGAGGCCATCTTGACCTATTTTTCGTGCGACCCAAATTAGGGTAATATTCTGTTCTGAGTCTTCTTCAATATTGGTATTGATGACTTGATCTGATTTTGGCCCCAAGTACTCCTAATTAATTGTTGAACACAACTTGTATTTATTTCTGTTTAATTTGAGGATACCATTTTATCTGATTTTAAAATCCCAATTTAATTCCAGTGCCCTGCAAATTGAGCCCGTACTAGTCTTACAGCACCCCCTGACCCTACAAAATGCCGGACCCCGAATCGCCCGCCCAATTTTCGTCATTTTATGTGTTGTGCAATTTCTCGAATTTAAGGGGCTAAGTTGCAATTATTCAATTGTAGGTGCCAACACCTAATTATTTTAACCAATGAGGGAGCCTATTAATTTTTAATTAAAAACCCTCATCCCTACATGAATTAATTTCCTTCATGAATTATCATAGCCACTCATTTAGGTGGGTCAAATCCTCACCCTACATCACACCCTCTCTCTTCCTATTTAATGACATGTCTACCTCAACCCTAATCCCTAGAAACCTAGGTTTTCCCCCACCTCACAAGCCTCCAAAAAATTTCCTCAAGCCCCTCTCATACGTAGGTAATTTTTCTCCTTCTTCTCTTTCTTTTCTTCTTCCTCTTCTTCCTTTCTTCCTTTTCTTCTTGTTCTTTTATTTTGAATTTAATTTCAAATTTTGAACTGTAAGGGGAGGGAACACTGTTCCCGGCCGGCGCTCTTCCTGCTGCTGCCGCAGTTCCTGTTCCCGGCGGCTCCTTCCCCTATCCCTCCATCAAATCCTTCGGCGGCTCGGCTTCACCCTGCTGCTCGTGCTCTCCCCTTCCTCCTCCTAACCGTTCAGCCCGGCGGCGGCCACTGCTCCTCCCTGCTGCGCCGACGGACCCTGGCTGCTCCTCCCTCCGGCCGGCGACAGTCCCCTCACGATCACCTCTCCCTCCGGCGTGCAGTCCGGCGCCAGCATCCTTTCCCCCGCCTTGCTGCGGCTGCTGCACCATCCACCACCTCCATCCAGTCGTCAACTCCACCACCGGCGGCCAACTCCGGCGGCCATTCCGGCAAGCCCCACTGTAAGCCCCTCTCTCTCTCCTTCCCTCTTTATATATATATATATATATATATATATATATATGTATATATATATATACTAAATGTATATGTATATATATATGTTGGTTATATATTTAATTAATGAAAAATTAGTATATGTATATATAACCAATGTATATTTTGTATATATATTAATAAATGTGTATACATATTAAATTGGTATAAATGTGTATACATATATACGTAAATATATATGAGTATATATATACTAAATGTATATGTATTTGTAAGTATGTAATTTTGTGTAGACACCTACGTACATACGTATATGTATATAGTATTATTTTTATTAATTGTTTAATAGTATATATTATAATGGGTATACGTATAAATATATATTTCTTATATACTTAATATATTTTAATAGAAAAAGGGAATACATCTATATATGTATATATATATTTTGTCAATGTATATTGTCTATTTAATTTAATGATGGTAAATATATATACATATATTTGTATAATGTAATTAGTATATGTAAATAAATTAATTTGTAAATATATAATGTAAAGTATTTATGTATTTAATTAAGGCAAATGTATATACAACGTATTTGGTATATGTATTATTTTTGGTAAAAATGTATAAATATGTAAATTGTATATTATTTAATTATTAGAAATCAATTGTATGAGTATAGTATATATTTAAATAAATTCTATAATTAAGTTGGTTTATATATATATATATATTTTGTATATATATATATACTTGATATAATTTCAAATGTATATTTTGTACATACATTTAATATATTTATATATATATATGATTGATATATATAAATACGTGTGCTACTATATGTATTTTAAATATATATATACATAGCATAATTTCAATATATATTTAATTGGTATATTCATCTGTATATAGTATTGTATAATTTAATTGGTATAAATTAGTATATAAAAATAATAGTATACGTACTATTTTTGGTGTATATATATATATATATCTTTATTGTTCAATTGACATAGATATATATATGTAGGTATAATTTTGTATAAACCCTTAGTACATTTTTTATGATATATACATGTATATTTTGTAGTTGTATTTAATTTGAGATATGTTGTATGTGCATACATGCATTAGTTTTATTTAAAGTGTATATATATTTTACTTATATCTATTATTGTAATTAAGGGATATTAAGATATAGTTGGCCTATCTAGTAGATGACCCCTACCGTACCAGCGTAGCCCTAAGGCCAGTGTATTTCTATTGTGTGTTAGGACAGCTTCTGATACAAATGTCATATTGTGATGTGTTTATAGGACTGTTGGTTTACCAGGGGATACTCTGGAACAGGACATCCATAATTACCAGCTAAGGACCCGAGGCAAGTACATTCTCTGATAATTTCCAATTCTTGATAATAGCTATAAGTTCAATGATCTTGAATTGTTACAACTGAATCTTTGACACTGTGCTACACGGACTAGTATAGCTTGGATCTGCAGTCATGAGATGTTACCTTGATTATTGTATTGATATTATACACGACATTTACATTGACATTTACACTGACATTTACATTAGACATTGTACATTTACATTAGACATTGTACATTAATATATTAGACAATGTTGTGTATTCGTGACGTGTCATGATTGGATCCACAGTACTAGTTGGGGGCGAAGAAATTGCTAGTGAGAAATGTGATCAAATACCTATCGTACAAGTTTATATTATTGGTGTTAATCATTCGCCTCACGCATGATTAGCCAGACTGTAGCAATCGTACAAGTCCCAAGCCGATCACATTTCGAAACTACAATTTCAAACACTTAGAATAGTTACAGTTCTCTATTTTAGATCATATACTACATCACCCGTATATGATACTGTTCCTTGTTCTTTTCATTTTTATACATGCACTGACTGTGTTTCATTGCCTATTGCCTGTCTCTCTTAAACTGTCATTATATTTTTTCCACTGTCTTCTCAGTAGCTAGCATGACATGTTTTATTGTATTATAGACATTATCAATTAATGGAACTATTATTTGAGATTGTGCTTTGCTCCTTCCTGACTGGAAATATTTTTCCAGACTATGCCTTAGTGGACCGCTGTCCGACACTTTATGGACTATGGTGAGTAGCTGCAGACTTGGTAGTAGTTGATTCTGGAAGGTCTAGTCGAAATTATTATTCATTGTTAGTTCTTAAGTAGACTTTTTGGTACTGGATTTGTCTCCGGCATTTTGATGATTCTTGGATATTGTTAAGTTAAGTTATTTCTTGTGGACTTGTGTTGTGTTTAATTTTAGTTTATTATTCAAAAATCTTATCGTGCTGTAATCCTGTGATTGAGTATATGTTCATCTAATTGTGTCATCCGTGCCTCCTAATGGAGATTGGATATTTGCGTGACATTAGTTAGAGAGTAGCAATACCTAGACAGCGTTCTACCGCCGATGCTGCAGCGTAGGCTGGACGTACCCATGCACTCGTGCCCCTAAACCGGGTGCTGGTCGTGACAAGAACACATCCCAGACCCTTCCCTGAAGCATCATTGTAGATGGTGAAACCACCTGTCCCTGCTGGCAACGTCAAAACTGGAGCTGTCGTTAACCTTTTCTTCAGCTTATCAAATGCAGCCTGGCACTCCTCCGTCCAGACAAAATCCATATCCTTCCTAGTCAATCTGGTCATTGGCGCTGCAATCCTGGAGAAGTCTTGTACAAACCTCCTGTAGTATCCTGCTAGCCCGAGAAAACTCCTGATCTCAGCTACCGAACTGGGGGTAGTCCACGACTCCACTGCCTCGATCTTCTGTGGGTTAACCGAGATTCCATCACCCGATACCACATGCCCAAGAAATTCAACCTTGTCAAGGAAGAATTCACACTTAGAGAGTTTTCCGTACAGCTTCTCCCTCCTAAGAGTCTCTAAGACCAACCTCAGGTGCTTTTTGTGCTCCTCCGGGGTCTTGGAATACACAAGAATATCGTCGATGAACACCACTACGAACTTGTCAAGGTACTGGTGGAACACCTTATTCATCAGGTTCATGAATACTGCCGGTGCATTGGTTAAACCAAATGGCATTACCATGAATTCAAACTGGCCGTATCTGGTCCAAAAAGCTGTCTTCGGCGTGTCCTCTCTCTTCACCTTCATCTGGTGATAGCCTGACCTCAAATCAATCTTTGAAAACACCCTCGCCCCGCTCAACTGATCGAAAAGATCATCTATCCTCGGCAGCGGGTACTTGTTATTGATAGTGATATTGTTCAAAGCTCTATAATTAATGTACATGCGCACCGTGCCGTCCTTCTTCGGTACGAACAATACCGGAGCTCCCCATGGTGATGAACTGGATTTGATGAAGCCTTTGTCCTGCAGCTCCTCCACTTGCTTCTTCAGTTCTGCCAGCTCGCTATTGTTGACTCAATAGACATGTTGTGAAATGGGCTTTGCTCCTGGAACCAAGTCTATAGAGAATTTAACATCTCTGTCTGGGGGCAAGCCTGGTAACTCCTCTGGAAATACATCCAGGAACTCCGCTATCAGAGGATGTGGCAACTCCTCTTCTTTCGCCCTGGCTCCGCAAAATGTGCTCCTCCTCTGTTCCGCTGCTCCGCTGACGACCTTAAACTCTGGCTCTCCTGGTGGTCTAAACAAAACTCTGCCTCTATAACAATCTATAGTAGCATGATGCCTACTCAACCAGTCCATTCTGAGTACAATATCATATCCCGAAAGTGGCATGACAAGTAAGCTCACGCTCAACTCTCGACCTCCTACTGACACTCTCCGGTCCTTGCAGTGATCACGAACTAGGATAATACCTCCACCAGTCATGACCTTGCAAGTCCTAGCTAATGGTTCTGTGTCTAAATGATGTCGAAATGCATAAGATACAGACACAAAACTATGGGAAGCGCCAGAGTCGAATAAGGTAAATGCGGGAATACAATCGAGAAGAACCGAACCTGTGATCAAGTCTCCTGCTGGCTCGATCTCCTCGACTGCCATGGCGTATGCTCGCCCCTGGGGTGCACCTCTCTGCTGCTGATGCTGGGCAAACTTCTGATGTTGCGGTGGAAGTGGTGCCCTCTGTTATTGGCCTCCTGGTACGGTAGGTACCCTGTCTGGTCCTCTCTGGACGGCTGCTCCACCCTGACCTGGACGAATGGTAGGGCAATCCCTCAGCTGGTGTGTCGTCGATCCGCAGGACAGACATGAGCCCAATCTCTTCCTGCAGATATCTCTAGTATGTTCCATCTTCCCGCAGTACGCACACTGGATGGCGGGTTGAGTCTGTCTCTGTTGCTGCTGCTGGACCTGCCCTCGGGCTGGTGCCTGATGCTGCTGCTGAAAGGGTCTCTGCTGTTGCTGCTGAAAGTGTGGATGCTTACCCGGTCCCGCACTACTGTTTGCTCCTCCGGAACCATCGCGTCCCCTCTTGGGCCTGAGGCCCAAGTCGTCCTCGGCTATCTGGGCATCTATTAATATGCCCTCGTAGGTAGCTGTGCGACATCCCGACGTGCGAGACTTGATCTCCCTTGCCAGCCCCTTTCTGAACTTTCGGGCCCTGTCCCCCGGATCTCTAATCATCGACGGTGCGAAGCGGCTCAGGTGGGAAAACTCTGCGACATACTCATCGACGGACGAGCTCCCCTGGGCTAAGTCATGGAACTGACTCTCCAAAGCTCCCAGGGCAACATCAGGAAAGAACTTCTCCTTGAAGAGCTCCTTGAAAGCCTCCCAAGTGAGTCCCCTGCGCAAGAGTCTCGGCTCCGTACGAAACCACGTTAAGGCAATATCGAACATCTGGCTGCCAGCGGCCTCGATCTGGAGGGCCTCTGGAAGGTGTGCCAAGCGCAAGTTTCTCTCGATGTCCTCTAGCCAATCATCGGCGTAGAGTATCCCTTCTGTCCTCTTGAACTCCCGAGGCATCATCCTCTTGAAATCCACAATGGTGCCCGGCCTCTGGTGGTGCTGATCAGGACGCTGCTGCTGCTGAGTAACTCTCTCCACAGCCTGGAGAGCCACTTGATGAGCATTCTCCATGTTCACCCTCATTATCTCTGTCTGGGCCTGATGTGCCTTAGCCTGCAATCTCTGGGCCTCGGCCGACGTCCTCTGGGCATCGACCATGCCCTGAATCAAGGCGAACATCTGTGCCCCATCGACGGGCACACCTCCTGGATGCTGAACTGGTGGTGGTGGTGGTAGAGGCCCCGTCGTAGCTGTGGGGACCCTCTGAACAGGTGGTGGAGGACCCCCGAATGCTGCAGATACTCCCACATGTACTGGAGATGTAGGAGGTGTTGCGGATGTCTCTCCGGCAGGGCGAGAGGTAGCAGACCTCTCTGAATCTGCTGCTCCGAGTCTCTGGGACCTCCTCGGCGGCATCCTGAAGACAGATCGAAAGATTTAATTAAGGCAATAGATACGATATCATCAAGGAAGGACAGTAAATTTCTAAGAGAAAATCATTAAGAGTTGTATCATAAGAATCAGAATTCCCTAATTGTGATTGAGCATATCCTCGGCCTAATTCCTATTTCCTAAAACAGGCTCGTAGTAATACTCTAAGCGAGCACCACTACGATATTGCTCTAATGCGAATCTATTGATTGGACCTACATGGGCCACCACTAAAATGTGTCACGACCCGTACCCGGAATTTGGGCATGGGTCGTGGGTACGTCCAGCCTACGCCGCAGCATCGGCGGTAGAACGCTGTCTAAGTCTCAACATATAATATATCCTGTCAATAGTCTCAACTCCGCACGGAGGACAATGATAAATAATCCACAGTTCTATGATATACTCAATCACAAGCTAATAAAAAATAATGGCACGATGAGAATAGAAAAGAGTTCTAATATAAACTAACCACAATAAGTCCAACTCAAATCTTGGGTCTAGATGACCTCACACATCACAAAATAATAAATACAACTCAGTCTCAGTCTAGAACAATAAATGCAGAAAAATAATCTAAGAATTGGCAGGTAAGGTCTCCTCTAGGATAGGCAACTCCTCTGCGGTTTCTGGAGTGAAATCTCCCTCTAATCCTGGGCCGTAATGAGTGGGGCAAAGATCCTCCAGGTCCTCTGAAAAATATTATCCAGTCAGGATTGGAGCGAAGCACAAGCGCTAACAGTAGTTTCATTAAATTGACAAAGACTATAAACAGTGTAAGAAATACAAGATGGAAATAAATGCTGGAAATATAAAGTACTGGAGATGTATGGAAATAGGCAATAGAGCATCTAGCAATGAACAATAAATAGTGAATGCTAGAACAAATGAATCTGGATAAAAATAGACATCTAGCTAAGTGTTTGAATTATCAGTTTATTATGTGATCGGCTTAGGACTAGATCAGGCTGGTTATATATGATTAACTATGATTCTTGTAGGTCAGGCTAACCATATGGTTAGCTATGATGCATGTAGTGGTCAGGTTAATCATATATAACAGCTATGATGCATGTAAATGGTCAGGCCGCACCCGACGTGAGAAGTGGGGTGAGCTATGATGCATGTAAAGGTTTGGATATGATCACATAATCTACTAATAGTTCCCCATCCCCCAGCTAGCACGATGGATTCCAATCATGACTCCTCATGATGGGGACCTAGGGTGCTAACCCGTGTATCCATAGTGTCAGAATCAAGTATGTAATACAACTGCATTATAGAAATAAGCAACAATGAAAACTGTCAGAGAATGTACTCGCCTGTGGTCCTGAGCAAAGTGTGAGGATCGATGTCCAAGATGAAATCACAGTCACCTAATTATGGAAATTCAATGTTAAGATACTGAATTAGAGGGATAAACATGTTTAACTAATTAAATGTGAGGCTTCTAGGTCATGTCTAAGTCCATACTAGGTTAACTAGGACCATACTAGGTCTAAACCTTGTTACTCTAGGCTTTGTGTTGATACCAAACCATTTTTACATACTAGGCAATTAACATAAATATAACTCCTATATAGATCCTAAGGTATTACCTAAACTGTTAACTCTTAATTTACTAGTTCTCAATTTCTTATCTCAACTCATATACACTAAGATAACTCACACAAGCACTCTCTCCTAGACACTATACTTAATAGTCACACTGAGAAACACCCAGTACTACTACACTGACCCAGGTTCACTCACAGATTCTCACACACTGAAATTAGGAACTCACACACAAAATCTCTCTGCAATAGCAAATACCTACACACAGGTATGCCACAGCTGCATACTGAAAATACACACACTCTCTCACTCACTGACACCCTAATACACACACAGGTACCACTCATGTATCTCACAGGCATTCTAACTGACACACACTACAGTTTCAGACTCTGATAGTCATATTGCTCACCCCTAACCCAGAATTACACACACAGTTGCATTATTGAACCTGGAAAATTATCAGCTACACACCTACACATTGGTTCATACTGATACATAAACACACAGCTAGGGAACACAGACACCTAGGTGCTGGGGAATAAGCCTGGGACACTGACACTGGTTCACTGCTTACCATACTACCCACAGTTCTGTCTACTAATATACCCAGACATCTAGCACATAGGTCATTCCCTCACACACACATATTTCTGAGACAAATACTGATACCCACACTGCTGAACCACTCACTGGCACATACAGAATACTCACAAAATACACAGGCACTCATCTCACACACAGGTATACTAGGTTCTATGGAACTCACACCCACACAAGTTACTGACTGATACACACTCTATTTCTAACTGAACTGCTCTTAGACTTCCCCTCCCACACATACTAACACAGTACATGGGTATCTCACTGCACACACATATACATACACACTTACTACACCTTACTCTACACACAGCAGACACTTAGATACTCATTCACTCACACACAGACATCTGACTGAAACCTGGAACACACTACACTCTCTAGTTCACAGTCTAAAATTGTTCAGACTTTACCTACAACCTACTGATACACTAACCACAGGCAAAAACTCACACTGGTTAACTGATACACTTGTGAAGTGAAACCCCCAACTGAAACTCTAAGACCTACACACACTCTCATCCACACACAGGTTTAACACACTGATACAAGGCTCTAACACTCCCAACCCGACTCTACACAGAACTCTCTCCCCTAAGGGCTGATACACAGTGACACGGGGACACAAAACCCACACTGATACAAACACAGTTCACACAAATACCCGACTGCACAGTTTTCCCTCAATGCCCGACTGCACAGCACCCTTAAATCACCACCCACCTATACACTTAAAACACAACAGCTAGGTAAACAGATTGGTATAACAACTATGCAGAATTTAAATTACAGAGGTTGGTAAAACCTAAAAATATATCACCAAACACTTGGTGTGCAGAAAAACGAGTTTACATACCAACCCATAAATCCTAAATCAAAACCCTAAAAATTGAGTTCACCCTACATATATGAGATAAAATCTGCCTACATGTAAACCCCTTGGGTTAGGGTTCACGAAAATTGGCAAAAACCAATATAGGTCACCCAAACTCTAATACTAAACCCTAAAACGAAATATAACAGCAAGGGTGGGTTCCTAATGGGCATTAACATTAGAAAACAGAATAAAAGAATTAAAAATAGGGTTTTACCTATAGAGATGGTTTCTCCAATGGAAGTTCTTCTTCTCCAAGGTTCCTTGACCCAAGTTCCTTGCTTCCCTTGCTTGGAGGAGGAAGATGGAATCCTAGGGTTTTAATTCCGAATTTGGGGTAGGGGAGATGGCTTTCTTGATGGAGGCTAGGGTTTCTTTCTTTCTACATGAAGGAAGAGAGGGTTCCCTTTTATATTAAAACCAAACTAGGGTTTCTTGTCACTACCCAATTCTAGAAAATAGGGTATTTTTTTTTTTATTTGGTAAATAGTGGATGGTATTTAATTAATTATATTTATATTTAAATAGTGATTTTTATTATTTTTATTATGATTGTTTTAGGGTTTTGACTAGCCTGGACCCATGTCAGACCCTAGTGGACCCATGTCCGACCCAACCCACACCCTTGTGAGAATTATTTTGGGGCTTAGATTTATTATTTTATTTTTAGGAGGTTAGTTGGAGAGATTTGGAGCTAGTTTGAGCGCATTTGGAACCCGGAACCCAAAACCAAGTGAGTAGGGGCGTTTTGGGAATATGGAACTTAGTGGAACCCCATTTATTAGCTTGGCCGGCCCCATACCAGCCCCACACCCGTGAGCATCCAGCAAGGAGCAGCCACTTCTCCTCTCTCTTCATTCTACTTCTTCTTCTTCTTCACTTCTTCTTCTTCTCCACTTCTTCTTTCTTCTCCTTCTTCCTCCAAAGTAAGTTTTCTTCCACTTTTCTTCTTTCTTTCTTTCATTCCTTCTTCCTTAACCTAACCCTCACCTTGCAATTTCTCTAACCTAGGTGTGAGGAGCTTAGATCTAGTGTGAGAGCTAGAATTGGTGGCTTGGAGCTTGAGGGAGGTGATTTGGAGTAGATCGGAGACTTTGGCCTTGGGATTCCAACTCCCAAGAGGTAAAACCTAACTTTTCCCTTCCTAATTATTTTTGTGTAGTGTAATTAGTGTTGTAGAACCTTCATAGACCCTAACCCTACCCGTAGGAGGAAGTTGGAACTAGTTTGGTTGAGTTTAGAGACTTTGACATTAGTTTTTGTGTCGAATTCGGGTGGAATCCGAATTTTGTCCAATTTTGGGTGATGCCCTAGGTTAGACGGACCTAGGTAGACGTTGTCGGGTGTCTTGAGGGTGAGTGCGTGTCTCCGTTCGGACACGGGAAGCTGCGTCGCAGAGAAACGGGCATTTCGGGGGAAATTGGGGTTTTTCGTCATCGCTGATTCTAAGTGCGTGTGCGTTTCCGCCACGGACCTAGAATCGATGCGGGACCACTTTTTCTAGGATCTAGGCATCGTTTAGAGCGTGTGGGTAAATTTTAGGCCGATTCCGAGTTCGTTTGGTGTGCGTTTCAGGAGGTTTTCTGAGCCGCGCACCACGTGTTCGTCGAAATGACCGAACGGCCATTTTGACTTGGTTTCCTCGTTTCGGCCTTGTGCGCGCGTTGGGTTAGTATCGGGGAGTGTGTGCTAGAGGTTTCGAGTTATATTTTATATATTTTAGGGTATTGGTGAGTGTCGGGGTCGTTGGGCGTGAGTGGGGCGCGTTGTCGTGTGTTGTTGTGTGTAGTGTTGTGTAGGTGTGTTTGTGTCTTTATATATATATTTATAAGTGTGTCTATATATATATATGTATATATTTATATGTATGTGTGTTTATGTATATATATTTATATATATATGTGTGTATTTATATCTATGTGCTTGTGTGTGTATATGTCTATGTATATATATATATATGTATATGTATAAGTGTGCTTGTGTGTATATGTATATATATAGATGTGTATATATATATATATATCTTAGAGTGTGTGTGTGTAGTGATATGTATATATATAATTGTATGTGTGTATATATATATTAATATAGGTGTTTATATATATATATATAGCTATGTACATTTGTGCGTGAGTGTGTGTATTAGTGTGTTTGTGAGTGTGTAGGTGTGTGTGTTAGTGAGTGTGTTAGAATAGATATAAGTGTATATATATATATATCTAGTTATATATATATAGAGATATGTGTATATATATATATATATATATATATATATATATAGTGGTATATATATATAAGTATATAGGCGTGTGTGTGTGTGTGTGCTTGTGAGAGCGAGGGGGGTGAAGAAACTGAACTGCAGCAGCAGCAGTTCAGCTGCAACAGCAGCAGCTAGCTGCTGCTAGGCAGAGCAGCAGCAGCAGTATGAAGAGGGAGCAGCAGCAGCAGCAGCTCCAAGAGGCAGCAGCAGCTCCAAGAGGCAGCAGCATCAGCACAAGCACAAGCAGCAGCAGCAGCTAGCATAGCAGGTAGCAGCGAGGATTGGCGTAGCTAGTGAGGGAGAGAGAGAGTGTTATATATAGAGATATAGATAATTAGATAGATAGATTGTTACTTAGATAGGTAGATGGATAATTAGATAGATGGATAGGTAATTGATAGGTAGATAGTTAGGTTTCTAGATACAAGATAGGTAGATAGCTAGATACTTAGATATATCTACCTAAGATATAGATAACTATATACCTATAGTTATATATATATCTATAGATATCTTGATATGTAATATATATATATGTTATGTTAGGTAAGGTAATGGGTAATGGGTATATATGTGTGGATATATATGTATATAGGTAGATACCTATTTAGATATATATAAATATGATAGGTATCTATATTACCTAGCCTAGATTAATAACTAGGTGCATAATTAATAGCTAGGTAGCTAGCTAGAGGGTTTTAGAGTGAAACCTCAATACCTTGAGATACCGAGGTATCTCGATACCTTGAGATATTCAAGGTATTGAGTTTCGAGCGGGGTATTTGAGCATTAGCCTAGGAAATGCTTGAGAGTGATTTTTATATGTTTATATATATATAATTACGCGTGCTAGCATAGGTTTTAGCGGGTTTAGGCGGGGTGCGTGGCCTAGGGCGAGGTATCGGATACCGAGGGTATCCCGGTATCTCGATTAGGCGAGTTTGTGAGTTTAGTAGCTTAATGAGCTCGGTTTGACCTAGAATTTCAGGGGCACCCTAGTTTGACCTAGCTTTGACCATAATTGTCCCCGTTGACCGTAAAAGTCAACGTTTGACCTAGTTTTGACCTAGAGTTGACTTTTTGGACCCCGGGTTGACTTTTTGACCCGATTTTCACCGGTTTGATCCGTTCGACCTAGAATAGCCCTAGAAGCCTGTTTTTAATTATTTTATATCAGTTTAAATGCTTAGAACCCTGTTTAATCCTTGCTTTTCGCATTAGGTCCTTGCGTCACCGGTCCGGACCTCGATCCTCATCAGTTGCTCAGGACATCAAGCGAGTACCTACCTCTGATAGTTTCCATTTCATGATAGCATTTATATCACCTGTTCTAGAACTGTAATACTTGATTCTGATACTTTATTACACGAGCTGGTACTAGTGGATCCCGTCATGAGGTGCTATCCCCCTTACCGTGTTCAGCGGGTACTCTATCACGTGTATTTCATCATGTGCTTCGGGTATTGATTATCATGTGCTATCATGTGCTTCTTGTGCTCTCGCCTTCGTGTGCGCGAGCTATTATCATGTACGTAGTGTGTTGTGGTTGGATCCAATGGTATTAGTGGGGGAGGAGAGTAGTGAGTTGGTTATATGATCAAAGCCAAACAGTATTCATGTGTATGTCGGTTATGCAACTCACGCATAACGGGGTTATCGTAGTGACTTTCATGTGCAACCTAAGCCGATCATATAATGAACTTGTGCTCAAGGCACTTAGCTAGTATTCATGTTTCTCACCTGCAGTTACTTTTCCACTACTTGTATTGTTCTCCAGTTTACATTGCAGCTACTTATTGTGCTCCAGCATATATTTATTTCTTGTGCATCTTGCTTACTTTTCTATTGCTCGTCATATACACCTTACCATGCATTTGGAGTTGCTTTCAGAGTTATGTACTTCGCTCCAGTCCTGACTGGGCATATTTTTTCCAGAGGATCCTGAGGACTATTGCCCTACGTTCTACGGGCCTGGTATTGACGACTGTTGTGACCCCGTGATCGAGGAGGAGTACGCCAAGGAGACGCCTATAGCACCCTAGTTAGCTAGGTGGGTTTCCTGGGTTATTTCCAGTAGTTTATATTTTGGATGACTGTACTTATTCTTTTGTGCTTCTGTGAGATGTTGTAGCTTTTAGACTTGGACTGTATTATTTTGGATTGCCTTGCTCTCTTGGTTCTGTTTCTGGTTTATATCATATCGTGCTTATATTCTTCCTCTAGTTTTGTGATTGAGATTATTGTCATATATATATTGCGTGGTTGCCCTCCTGTTGGAGAGGATTTTATTCACATATATATATTGCGTGGTTTTGCCCTCCTTTTGGAGAGGTCATGCCGGATTTTTCTGTGAGTTATCTAGATAGTTGGTTGACCTAGAACGGACCTTTACAGCGTTCTACCGCCGATTCTGCGGCGTAGGCTGGACGTACCCACGGCTCATGCCCGATTTTCGGGTGCGGGTCGTGACACGTTTTTGGTGGCGGCCCATGCAGGTCTGCTTTTTAGGTTTACCTGCAATAGGATATAGGAGATAGGCTGAGAGAGAGTGTGCTCAATCACAACTTGGACCCCTCCTGATTTTTCTTGCTATCTTAATTTTTCCTGAAATTGTTTTCTTTTGCAATATTACTGTCCTTCTTTGATGATATCGTTCTTGCACTATATTGACTTCTTTTGATCTGTGTTATTCTTGATTCCATTCCAGCACTTGCTTTATTTGATTCCGGTGCTTCCCATAGCTTTGTGTCTGTATCTTTTGCTGTTAAGACACCATCTTGTTGCTGAACCTTTAGCTAGACTCTGTAAGATCACGACCGGGGGTGGTATCATCCTAGTCCGTGATGTCTGCAGAGACCGGAGAGTTACCTTGGGAGGCCGGGAGTTGAGTGTGTGCCTACTCGTAATGCCACTTCCGAGTTACGATATTGTACTCGGGATGGATTGGTTGAGTACGCATTGTGCTAGTATAGATTGTCGTGGAGGCAGAGTTTTGTTCAGTCCGCCAGGTGAGCCAGAGTTTCAGTTTGCCAGAGGGGCAGCGGAGCAGACCGAGGGAGTCTTCTGCGGAGCCCTGGTGGTAGAGCCGAGGTCGCTACATCCACTGATAGAGGAGTATATGGATGTCTTTCCGGAGGAGTTGCCAGGGTTACCTCCGGACAGAGATGTGGAGTTCTCTATAGACTGGTGCCAGGCGCAGAGCCGATATCCCAGCACGTCTATAGAGTCAGCAACAGTGAGCTGATAGAGTTAAAGAAGCAGGTGGATGAGCTTCAGGACAAGGGATTTATCAGATCTAGTTCTTCTCCGTGGGGTGCTCCGGTACTTTTTGTGCCGAAGAAGGATGGGTCGATACGGATGTGTATCGACTACAGGGCTCTGAATAACCTCACAATCAAGAACAAGTATCCGCTGCCGCGTATTGATGATCTATTTGACCAGTTGAGCGGAGCGAGGGTGTTTTCCAGGATTGATCTGAGGACAGGCTACCACCAGGTGAAAGTCAGGAAGGAGGATATTCCGAAGACAGCTTTTCGGACCAGATATGGACAGTATGAGTTCTTGGTGATGCCGTTTGGGTTGACTAATGCCCCGACAGTGTTCATGAATCTGATGATCAAGGTATTCCATCAGCATCTGGACAGGTTTGTAGTGGTGTTTATAGATGACATCTTGGTGTATTCGAAGACCCCAGAGGAGCACGAGGAGCATCTGAGGATAGTGCTGGAGACTCTCAGGAAGGAGGAGCTTTATGGAAAGCTCTCGAAGTGTGAGTTCTTCCTTGACAAGGTTGAATTCCTTGGTCATGTGGTGACTGGAGAGGGTATCTCGGTGGATCCGAGAAAGATCGTGGCAGTTGAGGCATGGAGTGCTCAGAGTTCAGTAGCCGAGGTCAGGAGTTTCTTGGGACTGGCAGGCTAATACAGGAGATTTGTTCAGGATTTTTCCCGGATTGCAGAGCCGTTGTCCAGGCTGACTCGGAAGGACGTAGAGTTTGTTTGGTCAGAGGAGTGCCAGATTGCCTTTGATGAGCTGAAGAGGAGGTTGACGACAGCTCCAGTGTTGACGTTGCCATCAGGTTCTGGAGGATTCACTATCTATAGTGATGCATCGGAGAAGGGACTGGGTTGTGTGTTGCAGCAGAATGGGAGGGTGATTGCCTATGCTTCCAGGCAATTACGTCCTCATGAGAAGAATTACCCTACCCACAATTTGGAGTTGGCAGCGGTCATCTTTGCTCTTAAGTTATGGAAACACTATTTATACGGAGAGCGTGTGAAGATCTTCACAGACCACAAGAGCTTGAAGTATGTGTTTACCCAAAAAGAGCTGAACATGAGGCAGAGGAGATGGTTGGAGTTGATGAAAGACTTTGACATATCATTGTAGTACCATCCAGGGAAGGCGAACGTAGTTGCGGATGCGTTGAGCAGGCATCCGGTAGCTATGTGCCTGCCTACAGATCGTTATCTTCTGGCAGATCTAGAGAGCTTGGGCATTGAGGTGATAGTGCCTGGAGTTAAGATACAGATATGGGGACTACAGATTCAGTCAGAGTTGGTAGACCGGATCAGGGCTACACAGTTTAAGGATGAGTCCCTGAGGAGCATCAGGGCGCAGGTTCAGATGGGATTAGCAGATGACTTCACCATTGCTGATGATGGTTCTTTGTGGCACGGTACCAGGTTGTGTGTGCCGAGTGGGTCATTGTGCGAGGAGGTTCTCCAGGAGGCACATCGATCCCAGTATTCTATGCATCCAGGTGCCAACAAGATGTATAGAGATCTGAGACAGCATGCATGGTGGTACGGGATGAAGCGAGAGGTAGCGCGCTTCGTATCTCGATGCTTAGTGTGCCAGCAGGTGAAGGCGGAGAGGCAGAGGCCAGGAGGATTACTCCAACCGTTACCCATTCCGGAGTGGAAATGGGAGCATGTGACCATGGATTTTGTTTCTGGACTTCCTCGTTCTCCAGGCGGGAAGGATGCGATTTGGGTCATCGTGGACAGGTTGACCAAATCGGCCCACTTTCTACCATTCAAAGTGGGTACGTCTACAGAGAGACTAGCAGAGATGTATGTGCGCCAGATAGTCAGACTGCATGGAGTTCCAGTGAGCATAGTATCAGATCGGGACAGTCGCTTTACTTCGCATTTCTGGAGGAGTCTGCAGGCTAGCTTGGGCACCCAGCTCAAGTTTAGTAGTGCGTATCACCCACAGACAGATGGTCAGTCAGAGAGGACCATTCAGAAACTTGAGGACATGCTACGCACCTGTGTTTTGGATTTCAGAGGCTCTTGGGAGGATCACTTGCACTTGGTAGAGTTTGCTTACAACAACAGCTACCAAGCCAGTATCGAGATGTCACCTTTTGAGGCATTGTATGGACGGAGGTGTCGTACTCCGTTGTCATGGGATGATGTAGGTGAGAGAGCTTTGCTTGGCCCGGAGATGGTGGTTGATGCAGCGAAGAAGGTCAAGCTCATTAGAGATAGACTTCGGGTGGCGCAGGACAGGCAGCGGCATTGGGCCGATAGCCACCGGAGACCTTTGGAGTTCGAGGTATAGCTTAGAATCTAGATTTTGTTCTTGTGTTTGCTTGTGATTGCTTGTTTTAGACTAAGTGCAGAGACCTTGTTTGTGCTAGGTTGGAGATCTAGTGTTCCTGAGGATTTCTCCGACGCGGGGCACTATTCGCTTCGGTGGAGGCGGGAAGCTTAGCCCACGTTTCGTCGGACCCTTCCGTATCCTTGAGAGGGTTGGCACCGTGGCGTATAGGCTCGAGTTGCCGCCTACGCTGGAGGGAGTTCATGATGTGTTCTACGTGTCACAGTTGAGACGGTACGTGGCGGATCCCAGTCACGTATTGGATCACTCGGAGATCGTGGTGGGCCCTACTCTTAGCTATCCAGAGCAGCCGGTGGAGATTCTAGATCGGCGGGAGAAGGTGTTGAGGAACCAGACTATTCCCTTGGTTCGCGTCGCGTGGAGGCATCACTCTCCAGGAGAGTCGACCTGGGAGAGGGAGGATAAAATGCGCGAGCGGTACCCTTATCTCTTCGAGCCCTGAGGTATGGTTCTTTCTTGCATTCCTGTCCTAGTTTCGTCTTTTAATTTCGAGGACAAAATTATTTTAAGGAGGGTAGACTTGTCACTACCCAATTCTAGAAAATAGGGTATTTTTTTTATTTTTTATTTGGTAAATAGTGGATAGTATTTAATTAATTATATTTATATTTAAATAGTGATTTTTATTATTTTTATTATGATTGTTTTAGGGTTTTGGCTAGTCTGGACCCATGTCAGACCCTAGTGGACCCATGTCCGACCCAACCCACACCCTTGTGAGAATTATTTTGGGGCTTAGATTTATTATTTTATTTTTAGGAGGTTAGTTGGAGAGATTTGGAGCTAGTTTGAGCGCATTTGGAACCCGGAACCCAAAACCAAGTGAGTAGGGGCGTTTTAGGAATATGGAACTTAGTGGAACCCCATTTATTAGCTTGGCCGGGCCCCTACCAGCCACACACCCGTGAGCATCCAGCAAGGAGCAGCCACTTCTCCTCTCTCTTCATTCTACTTCTTCTTCTTCTTCACTTCTTCTTCTTCTCCACTTCTTCTTTCTTCTCCTTCTTCCTCCAAAGTAAGTTTTCTTCCACTTTTCTTCTTTCTTTCTTTCATTCCTTCTTCCTTAAGCTAACCCTCACCTTGCATTTTCTCTAACCTAGGTGTGAGGAGCTTAGATCTAGTGTGAGAGCTAGAATTGGTGGCTTGGAGCTTGAGGGAGGTGATTTGGAGTAGATCGGAGACTTTGGCCTTGGGATTCCAACTCCCAAGAGGTAAACCTAACTTTTCCCTTCCTAATTATTTTTGTGTAGTGTAATTAGTGTTGTAGAACCTTCATAGACCCTAACCCTACCCGTAGGAGGAAGTTGGAACTAGTTTGGTTGAGTTTAGAGACTTTGACATTAGGTTTTGTGTCAAATTCGGGTAGAATCCGAATTTGGCCCAATTTTGGATGATGCCCTAGGTTAGACGGACCTAGGTAGACGTTGTCGGGTGTCTTGAGGGTGAGTGCGTGTCTCCGTTCGGACACGGGAAGCTGCGTCGCGGAGAAACGGGCGTTTCGGGCGAAATTAGGGTTTTTCGTCGTCGCCGATTCTAAGTGCGTGTGCGTTTCCGCCACGGACCTAGAATCGACGTGGGACCACTTTTTCTAGGATCTAGGCATCGTTTAGAGCGCGTGGATAAATTTTGGGCCGATTCCGAGTTTGTTTGGTGTGCGTTTCAGGAGGTTTTCCGATCCGCGCACCACGTGTTCGTCGAAATGACCGAACGGCCATTTCGACTTGGTTTCCTCGTTTCGGCCTTGTGCGCGCATTGGGTTAGTATCGGGGAGTGTGTGCTAGAGGTTTCGAGTTATATTTTATATATTTTAGGGTATTGGTGAGTGTCGGGGTCGTTGGGCGTGAGTGGGGCGCGTTGTCGTGTGTTGTTGTGTGTAGTGTTGTGTAGGTGTGTTTGTGTCTTTATATATATATTTATAAGTGTGTCTATATATATATATATGTATATATTTATATGTATGTGTGTTTATGTATATATATTTATATATATATGTGTGTATTTATATCTATGTGCTTGTGTGTGTATATGTCTATGTATATATATATATGTATATGTATAAGTGTGCTTGTGTGTATATGTATATATATAGATGTGTATATATATATATATATCTTAGAGTGTGTGTGTGTAGTGATATGTATATATATAATTGTATGTGTGTATATATATATTAATATAGGTGTTTATATATATATATAGCTATGTACATTTGTACGTGAGTGTGTGTATTAGTGTGTTTGTGAGTGTGTAGGTGTGTGTGTTAGTGAGTGTGTTAGAATAGATATAAGTGTATATATATATATCTAGTTATATATATATAGAGATATGTGTATATATATATATATATATATATATATAGTGGTATATATATATGAGTATATAGGCGTGTGTGTGTGTGTGCTTGTGAGAGCGAGGGGGGTGAAGAAACTGAACTGCAGCAGCAGCAGTTCAGCTGCAATAGCAGCAGCTAGCTGCTGCTAGGCAGAGCAGCAGCAGCAGTATGAAGAGGGAGCAGCAGCAGCAGCAGCTCCAAGAGGCAGCAGCAGCTCCAAGAGGCAGCAGCATCAGCACAAGCACAAGAAGCAGCAGCAGCTAGCATAGCAGGTAGCAGCGAGGATTGGCGTAGCTAGTGAGGGAGAGAGAGAGTGTTATATATAGAGATATAGATAATTAGATAGATAGATTGTTACTTAGATAGATAGATGGATAATTAGATAGATGGATAGGTACTTGATAGGTAGATAGTTAGGTTTCTAGATACTAGATAGGTAGATAGCTAGATACTTAGATATATCTACCTAAGATATAGATAACTATATACCTATAGTTATATATATATCTATAGATATCTTGATAGGTAATATATATATATATGTTATGTTAGGTAAGGTAATGGGTAATGGGTATATATGTGTGGATATATATGTATATAGGTAGATACCTATTTAGATATATATAAATATGATAGGTATCTATATTACCTAGCCTAGATTAATAACTAGGTGCATAATTAATAGCTAGGTAGCTAGTTAGAGGGTTTTAGAGCGAAACCTCAATACCTTGAGATACCGAGGTATCTCTATACCTTGAGATATTCAAGGTATTGAGTTTCGAGCGGGGTATTTGAGCATTAGCCTAGGAAATGCTTGGGAGTGATTTTTATATATTTATATATATATAATTACGTGTGCTAGCATAGGTTTTAGCGGGTTTAGACGGGGTGCGTGGCCTAGGGCGAGGTATCGGATACCGAGGGTATCCCGGTATCTCGATTAGGCGAGTTTGTGAGTTTAGTAGCTTAATGAGCTCGGTTTGACATAGAATTTCAGGGGCACCCTAGTTTGACCTAGCTTTGACCATAATTGTCCCTGTTGACCGTAAAAGTCAACGTTTGACCTAGTTTTGACCTAGAGTTGACTTTTTGGACCCCGGGTTGACTTTTTGACCCGATTTTCATCGGTTTGACCCGTTCGACCTAGAATAGCCCTAGAAGCCTGTTTTTAATTATTTTATATCAGTTTAAATGCTTAGAACCCTGTTTAATCCTTGCTTTTCGTATTAGGTCCTTGCATCACCGGTCCGGACCTCGATCCTCATTAGTTGCTCAGGACATCAGGCGAGTACCTACCTCTGATAGTTTCTATTTCATGATAGCGTTTATATCACCTGTTCTAGAACTGTAATACTTGATTCTGACACTTTATTACATGAGCTGGTACTAGTGGATCCCGTCATGAGGTGCTATCCCCCTTATCGTGTTCAGCGGGTACTCTATCACGTGTATTTCATCATGTGCTTCGGGTATTGATTATCATGTGCTATCATGTGCTTCTTGTGCTCTCGCCTTCGTGTGCGCGAGCTATTATCATGTACGTAGCGTGTTGTGGTTGGATCCAATGGTATTAGTGGGGGAGGGGAGTAGTGAGTTGGTTATATGATCAAAGCCAAACAGTATTCATGTGTATGTCGGTTATGCAACTCACGCATAACGGAGTTATCGTAGTGACTTTCATGTGCAACCTAAGCCGATCATATAATGAACTTGTGCTCAAGGCACTTAGCTAGTATTCATGTTTCTCACCTGCAGTTACTTTTCCACTACTTGTATTGTTCTCCAGTTTACATTGTAGCTACTTATTGTGCTCCAGCATATATTTATTTCATGTGCATCTTGATTACTTTTCTATTGCTCGTCATATACACCTTACCATGCATTTGGAGTTGCTTTCAGAGTTATGTACTTCGCTCCAGTCCTGACTGGGCATATTTTTTCCAGAGGATCCTGAGGACTATTGCCCTACGTTCTACGGGCCTGGTATTGACGACTGTTGTGACCCCGTGATCGAGGAGGAGTGCGCCGAGGAGACGCCTATAGCACCCTAGTTAGCTAGGTGAGTTTCCTGGGTTATTTCCAGTGGTTTATATTTTGGATGACTGTACTTATTCTTTTGTGCTTCTGTGAGATGTTGTAGCTTTTAGACTTGGACTGTATTATTTTGGATTGCCTTGCTCTATTGGTTCTGTTTCTGGTTTATATCATATCGTGCTTATATTCTTCCTCTAGTTTTGTGATTGAGATTATTGTCATATATATATTGCGTGGTTGCCCTCCTGTTGGAGAGGATTTTATTCACATATATATATTGCGTGGTTTTGCCCTCCTTTTGGAGAGGTCATGCCGGATTTTTCTGTGAGTTATCTAGATAGTTGGTTGACCTAGAACGGACCTTTACAGCGTTCTACCGCCGATTCTGCGACGTAGGCTGGACGTACCCATGGTTCATGCCCGATTTTTGGGTGCGGGTCGTGACATTTCTAATGCATAGTTTAGGTTAAACCCCCTATGTTAGGTCATGTAGAACCTAATTAACTCAGGTTTAGGCCTTCTAGGGTTGAGGTTCCACCCAAAAATTAGAATTCTAGGGTTTCTCTAGAATTGGTTTTCAATTTAGGGTTTAGTCATTAGGGTTTGTCCTAATGCGTTCTAGGGTTTGACCTAAAACCAAAATCATTTACAATATATAATTAGTTATAAAACTCAACAGATTTATTAAACACATAATTATTCAAAATAGTGAATTTACACAAATGCCCTCATCTGGAAATGTGGTAGTGACAATTAGTGATGCATTTGGTATTGTGTTGGGGCCGTATCGTAAGTATGTCATAGATTTAGTGTGATACGGGTGCGATGCACTCCACGTGTTTGATAAAATATTTAATACTCTAATTAGTGGTTTTTATATCTATTTTAGATTGCTATGAGATGTGTGTGTGTGTGTGTGTGTTTGAGTATTTATTCTTATTGGTTATGATTTATGTTAGGGGCTTCATGATCTATACATGTGTATCTTGATAGGTTATGCTAGTTTACAGTTATGGACTATTGGGGGGGTTTACACAACTGATTGGGTATGTTGTAGATTGTTAAATTTTGGACAGCTTTGTGTATCAGCCACTTGACTGATGGGGAGAGGGGACTGATCTTATGTTCCGTCTTGTGTCACAGTAGTGAGAACAGGGTGGGTTGTGCACTGATGTGCACAATATATAGGAGGTATGTCGGGCTGTGCACACAAGTGTGCATAACATGTAGGTGCACAAAAATTGTTGTGCTGGTCTGAGCTTTAGTTTAGCAGCAGCTATAGGAAGGTTGTGATGGACTAAGATGGGGGAGCAGGTCGGGTTGGTTAGTTAGTGCAATTAGCGACTGTTAGTATCAGTTAGTAGTTATATATTATAGTAGATAGAGTTATATATATATATATATATATATATATATGTATATATGTGTTAACATGTTAGTTAGTTATATATATGAGTTAGTATGTATATGAGGGTATATATATACAATATTTAGCATAAGTATTAGCTTTAGTTAATGCTCATTCTAGTATTACCTTGTGATACGCAAGTTAATGATAAGGTATTGGGCATTTGGTATAAAGAGAGGGTGTGGCTAGTGTGATACCATGTTGGCTCAAAACCAAGTTATCCATTTAGTGTTAGTTTAGCTAGGAGATACTAATATATATTATACTTTTATATTATATAGTATTTTCTTATATACTATTTTACGTATCTTATGATACGGAATAGTGTTGATACTCTAGTATCCTAATATAATTATTATAGCCTAGATACATAGCGTATCTTATGATACGGAATAGTGTTGATACTCTTTAGGACCCGACATCCTAGAGATGGACTCATATAACCTAAAAATAGTTAGTTTGATCAAGTTTGACTATTTTGACCCAAAGTTGACCAAGTTTGACTATTTTGACTTAAAACTTGGCCAAATGACCTAGATTGGACTAATTTAACTTGTATTCATTCCAAAACCTTGTATTGATGTAATATTCCATATTTAGGTCTCTGAGGCACCGTTCCAGACATCTTTGATATTGTTCACCGGATCTAGGCGAGTACATTCTCTGACAGTTTCTCATTTTTGATATCCTCTATATTTTTTTATTTAGTGTAGATATCCTTGAATTCCTAACACTTGGTTACAAGGATTGGTAATCTTGGATCCAGTCATGAGATATTATTCCTGGTAGTTCCTGGCATATTTCTTGTGCAAGCTCGTTGTTTTTGTACATGTATGGACACTAATTCATGAGAAGATTAGCTCCCTTCTCATGGAATCCTATGTCATAGCGTGTCATGCTTGAATCCACTATACCAGTCGGGGGCGGAGAGTAATTAGTGTAGATGATCATACCCCCGTATTTTTTATTTTTCTTGCATAGTATCAATCATACACCACACATATGATTAACCACGCCATTATTCCCGAGCAAGCTCCCAAGCCGATAACATGTTGTCACTAGTACTCACTCACTTAGATGTATTTCTTTATTCTATATATGATGTTCATATCTCTTCTATTTATTTCCCGCATGTCCTTATTCCTGTATATTTTTGCCATTCCCTATTCATCTTATATATGCTTTGTACTTACTTTTACATAGTCTTTATCATTTATTAGAACTGCCGTTAGAGGTATACTTTGCTCTAATCCAGATTGAATATATTTTTCTAGATGACACTGAGGAGTGATATCCTACTCACTATGGGCCTCAGGACATAGTTGGCTTAGGGATACAGACTGTGGCTCAGGAGAGATTCATCTCGGTTGAGACAAACGAAACTTTACTAGTAGCTCAGTAGATATGTTTATTTTGTACTGGATTTGTGACTTATTAGATATTATCTTTTGTCGTATGGGTTGTATTTTGACTCTTCACTTCTTAAAATTATATTTGTGCATTGTTCCATCCTATAGTTCTATGATTGAGTATTCATATTTTACCGGTGGCATTATATATCTTGATGATCATTATTGTTAGTATAGTTTACCCAAACTGTGTTCTACTGTCGATGCTGTGGTGTAGGCTGGACATACCCACGTTCTCGTGCCCTCATATCTGGTGCGGGTCGTGATAGGATTGTATTGATATTTAGCGCCGACCATCATGCAACTAAGATAATAGATCATATGTTCATGGCCTTCGTTACTCTTCTGTGCAGGAAGAGCTTATAGGGAGTGATCCATTGCTCGAATATACAGCAAAAAGGGCATCCCTATGATCGAAGACACCAGAATTGGCAGATTTATGAGATATCATTTTATGTCATCGAATGCTTGTTGACATGCTTCATTCTAGACAAAGGATACGCCTTTCTTCATTAACTGAGTGAAGGGTCAGCGTCATCTCGAGAGATTGGAGATGAACCTCCTGATATATGCCAAACGGCCTTGCAAACCATGGACTTCTTTGAGATTATGTGTATATCGTATTTCAAGGATTACTTTGATTTTATCGGGGTCAGTATTCACTTGGAAGTTATAACAAATCCGAGGAACTTGCTACTGGAGACTCCCCAAAAGGATTTAGTTGTATTTATCTTTAATTGGTGGTGGCGCATCAATTCAGACACAGTATTCAAATCTTGAAGGTGATCATCTTTAAGATGACTTTTGACAGCAATATCATCCATGTAGCATTCTACTGTCTTCCGTAAATGCTTCAGAAAAATTATACTCATGGCTCGTTGATACATTGCTCCTGCATTCTTCAAGACAAAGGGCATGATTGTATAATAATATACTACCAGCGGTATATGGAAAGAGGTATATTTTTTGTCATTAGGAGACATCTTAATTTTGTTTTATCCCGAGAATCCATCCATGAAGGATATATATTCAAAGCCACATGTATTGTCGATCATGACATCTGTGATGAGAAAAGAAATCTGTCTTTTGGACAGGCAGAGTTTATATCTCGATAATCTAAGCAGACCCGGACCTTTCCATTATTAACAAAGACGATATTGGCCACCTAGTCGGGATACTTCTCATCTCGAACAAAGCCACATGCTATGAGTTTCTTAACTTCTACTTCAACTGTATCCATCATATCCGTTCGGAATTTTCGTTGTTGCTATTTTATCGGTTTATCATTCGGAAGAATATTAAGCTTATGTGTGGCAATTTGAGGATCCAAGCAAGGCATATCCTCATAAATCCAGGCGAAGACATCAATATACTCCTTTATTAGCTGGACTAAAACTTGTTTATCTTTTTTAGGAAGACTCTTGCTATTAAAGATTGGTCTTGGGGAAGATTATCCTCCTACATCAATTTGGACTACTTTATCTTCTATAGGTGGTTCACGGTGCTCAAACCGAAGATCCCATTGAGTATCCATTTGTTGTGCCTATAGATTCTTCTCGAATGGTTCCAATAGTTCAATGCCTTTATCATCTAGGCTAGTTGATACCATATTTACATAGAAATATATATTTGAATATGCCATCCATGATTTCGTCAGAATCTGACAAAGATAAGTTAAAGGAATAAGAATGTCTCTTCATTCGATTCTGAACTTTCAGGACTTGTTGATGGTGTAACATATCCCAAACCATGACAAGTCTGCTGGTAGCAAGTTTTTGGCTTGCCTTTTGGAGAGAAGTGATATATAGGAGTTTGTTTGTCTTTTCCATAATTCAGTCCCAAACCAGACTTTATGTTATCCAATCCACTATAAGATTTGTTAGAATATCCTTGGAGTTGTAGAGGAATACGTTGTTCCTTGCCAAAGTTCAAACCTTCAGCTTTCTGAAAATTATATCCTATGTTTTGTATCAAGCATACAAATTATTAGCTATATCGATAAATTAGGAAGCTCCTCCTTTGCCACACTAGTTAAGGTCAATGCTCTAATTATTGTAGAAGGAGGAGGGGAAATTTGTATAGGAACAACTTCATAAGAAATATAGATTTGTTGTACTCTATACAGTGAAACACTGCCAATCATGAACCATTGTCCATGTGTCAAGCGAAGATTGCAAGTAGAGCTTGGTAAGGCTATGTTTAGATTTTGAAATTTGATCTCGAGAGGTATGTCTTCATTAGGTTGATCTTGATATCCGTCTAAGTGATGATCCAAAGAAATCATATTGCATGGTTTATACTTTTTCCGATTCTTAGATTTTGAATTGGAAGATGCTACTCCCCGGTCCTATTCTGGCCGCTGGTCGGGATGAATACACATAATCTTGCCATGATCTATGGTAAGAGGCACCAACCCCTCTATTTGACTTCATGGAGGCGGGAGATTTACCACTTTTATTGTAGCTCGAGGTGTTAGAATGACGTCGTTAGGGACTTCTTGTGCTAGAAAATCACCAAATTGAAGAGATATCATATTAGCTGTGATCTTCTTCTCCTCATTGTAAAGGTTGATAGCTTTAGCATCTATCAACAGTTATATTTTTTTTCAAGACATAACAAGCCTTGGTAGGATAAGAAGTATGAATATCGCTCTCGTCAAAGAAATATTTCTCCTCAGGTCTGAAAGATTCAGGAGACTTTTGTGGTAGCCCATGCAGGTCCAATTTAAATCGTCTTGGCTACCTGACTGTGCCAAGTGAGCCTGTAAATTAGGAATAAATATTAGGAATCTTATCTACATGCTTGAGTCCTTCACATGAGACCTCTATTTTAATTTTAATTTTTCTAATTTGTATCTTATTTAATTCCTCAACGCTGATCTTAAACATGAATTCTTTTCAGAGTTATGAATCTCCATAGCAGACGTGTCGCACAGCCGGGCGATGTCCCCCGTGACGCAAGGTCATCTGGGGAATTGAAACTGGGACATGTTCTTCTGTTGACCCCAGCTCCCCAGGGACAGTCATCTGGACAGCCAAAGGTTCCTTCAGACGGGTACCAGACTCCGTACCAGGCAGGTCATGAGGACCTGTCACGTCCCAGTCCCAAAATACATGGGACCAGGCTACGTGGCAATAGCCAGCTGACACATCTCCGAGGATATCCTAATTTAATGGATCTTAACAAAGAGTGCTACGCTGTCCAAAATACTAACATGTCCCATATAACTCAACAGCAAGTAATCTAATCTCATCAACAATATAAAATAGCAAGAAGTACTAAATAAACTGCTGGAAGATAAACACCAGTCTCAAGATATCATAGTACAACCAATAAAGTCTGGTGGGAATAAACCCACTACTATGACAGAATAAAAGTACTTAAATGATAGATGAAAGATAATGACTGGGGCATCGGCTGACTAGATAATGACGCACCCAATCTTGGCAGAAAGCCTACCAAATGATCACGGAAACTCTGAAGGCTGCACCTCTAACTCCTCTGCGGTAGCGAACCTCGTCTCCTGTCCTGGTCCGTATACTGTGGGATAGTAAGCCTCGTCCAAATCTGGAAAGGTACCAGGTCCTTAGAGAGACGTAACAAGATAATAGAAACGTGTTATATAAATAATACTGAATAAAATAATTACAATAAGGGTGTGCTAACCATCTAAGAGAATGCAATATGAGGACAATGCTGGTACGTATGGGTAGGTGTAGGCATAACGTCCATACTCCGAAGAGAGTGGCATCAGTACAGTATATCGTCCATAACGCTCCGAAGAACGTGATATCAGTATAGTATATCGTCCATATCGCTCCAAATAACGTGGCATCAGTGTAAAGAAAGTCATTGGATCCGAGGTTTCTCCGAAATTACGGCTCTAATGTGTGTACCCCATACGCCTACTAGTTGTCCTCCCCGCCCAATGTAATACACCAGTCGAATACTCGACGTGCATACCACGTATCTATATGCCAGTCTCTACAAATAAATATCCTGAGTTACGCACTAACAGTGATGCATGTCACACGCACCGATAGCTAGTCGAATACGCGAACCCGTATCCCAATATGAATGTCACAGTGAATACGTGTAAGTGTCCGGTTTTGGAAGATATCAACGTATCCTCCTAAATGGGGTGAGTCTGCTAACAACTAGGTAAAGTATATAAATCATCGACGAAACCGTCGATGCACCCGAGTCAATCTCGGACGCACACAGTCATATGAAGTAAAGCAACAAGAATCATACAACATATGCATAATCTAAATTAAACAGTAAATATGGCAAGGTATCTTGCCTGGGTCCTAAAGCTGTGAAAGCAAATAGCCTGCTCCTGCAGTGTCTCCCGGCTAATCCAATGATCCTAAACACACCAATATAATATAACAAATACTGATATTAGACACTAAACATTAAATACACACGACTACAATGCTATACTTGAATACTGTCGCAAGTTAACGGCTGCTCGAATACAGCTTCACATGTGCACGTAGCTAGGGTGTACACGTGTTCTGTCCTCGACTAACATGTGCCTTGAGACAATAATTACTACGTCTAGGGTTTACGAAGCTTCATTATGTCTAGTACAATTATTGGTCCTGAAATCCCCATATTCAGCATACTTGGCGATGTCTAAGTTTTATTGATGAATTTCATGTTTCTAACAACAGCTCTTATGATTTAAGGAATGGTTAGTTATTAAACCAATTCTAAATCTTGTTAATCAACATGCAATTATATACATAGTTAGGGTTAACTGAGTTTGTGTCTAATACTACAAGTCTTGACACGACGACACAACGATCATACGTGGATACAATACAAGGAGGGATGAGTTAGGTGTTTACCTAGTTGACAGGATGAGGGTCTTTTCGCTAACGGTCGTCCTCAGGCGAGTGGTGGGCTCCGGCGTCGGCCGGCGGCAGACAGCAGCGGCAGCAGCAGTAGTCGCAGCGGATGTAACAACGGAGGCGGCAGCTTAGGCAGCAACGGGGGTGACTGAATGCGGTGCGGGGTCGCTCGGGAGCAGCGGATAAGGGGTCGGGTTGGTTGGGAGGTTGGGATGGTGGTGGTTGGCGCCGGTGCCAGTAGTGGCAGGCGGTGGCCGATGAAGTCGGCAATCGGGAGGGGGCTCGGGTTCAAGGGGGAGAACGACTAGGGTTTTGATGAATAGTAAATACTAGGGTTTTTTGTGGGAGTATGTATATTTATAGATGTTGGCTCTCATGGGCTATCCTTGATATTTGGGCCGGCCAGGGCTCGAGTGTGTGGTTGGTTCATATTTAAGGTGTTCACGAGCTTGGTCTAGTCCTATTTTTGGTAAAGTTGGCCTCAACTTAATTAAATTACCAATTAATGCGCAAGGCGCTCACTTACGAATATTGTGAAACTAAGGTGAGACGCAATGACGGGTATCTAAGTTTGCACAATGGTCAGAGGGGTAGCCTGGCATGTCTAAGAGATGTTCTTGACCTTGGGTGGAAGATAACTACTAGTGTGGTGCTCCATTCTCGAAACAATGACAAGGTGTATTAGGACAAATAATTATTGCATATTTATTCCAATTATGTCCAATTAAATCTAAGTCTCTCAATTTAACTCGAATTTGGACCCTAAATTGGTCGAGGGGGTTTACAATCTACCGTCCTTAGAGCATTTCGTCCTCGAAATTAAAACATACGTATGGTAAGAACTATCGACTGAATAAAAAAATGCTAATACGTACCTAGTCCTTTGAAAAGGTGGGGATAGCGTTGTCTAATATCCTCCTCGCGTTCCCAGGTCGATTCACCTGGTGCGAGATGCCTCCATGCGACACGAACTAGAGGGATAGTCTGACCTTGCAATACCTTCTCGCACCTGTCCAGGATCTCAACAGGCTCCTCTTGGTACGATAAGCTCGGGCCAACTGTGATCTCGGAATGGTCAAGTATATGACTCAAATCCGGTATGTACCTCCTCAGCTGAGATACATGGAAGAATTCATGGACTCCTTCCAAAGTCTGCGGCAAGGCTAATCTGTAAGCAACCTCTCCGACTAGTTCTAACACATCGAATGGTCTGATGTACCTCGGACTCAGCTTTCCTCTGCCTCCATATCTGATAGTCCCTCGAGTAGGCGAGATCTTTAGGAATACGTGATCTCCAACCTAGAACTCTAAGGGTCGTCGATGTGCATTTGCCCAATGCTTCTGTCGGTCCTGTGCTGCTTGTAGGTGCCATTGGATCTTCTTTACCTTCTCTACTATATAAACAACCAACTCGGGGCCAAGAATCTGTTTCTCCCCTATATCGCTCCAACATACTGGGGAACGACACTTCCTTCCATAAAATGCTTCATAGGGAGCAATCTGGATGCTCGCCTGATAGTTGTTGTTGTAGGAAAACTCGACCAAGTACAGATGGTCCTCCCATGATCCTCCAAAATCTAGCATGCACGCTCTTAACATATCTTCCAAGGTCTGAATGGTGCGCTCCGACTGGCCATCTGTCTGGGGGTGATACGCTGTGCTAAATTTCAGGAGGGTACCGAGACTCTCTTGCATACTCCACCAAAAGTAAGATGTAAACCTCGTATCCCTGTCAGACACGATGCTAACTGGCACTCCAAGTAGGCACATAATCTCCCTCATGTATATATCTGCTAAGACCTCTGTAGATTGCCCAACTCTGAAGGGTAGAAAATGTGCGGACTTGGTGAGTCTATCCATGATTACCCATACTGCATTGTGACCACTAGGACTCCTCGGAAAGCCTGTAACAAAGTCCATAGTGATGTGCTCCCATTTTCACTCCGGTATAGGGAGCGGTTGAAGCAATCCTGCTGATCTCTGATGCTCAGCCTTGACTTGCTGACACACCAGGCACTTCGCCACAAAGCGTGCTATCTCCCTCTTTATTCCATGCAACCATTAGTACTGTCTCAAGTCCCTATACATCTTCGTGCCTCCTGGATGGATATAGTAGGTTGAACTGTGTGCTTCTGCCATCAGCTCCTGACGAAGCTCTCCATTTGGAACATAGAGATGATCTCCATATCTCAAGGTTCCATCTTCATGTATATGCAGTCCTGTCTGTATTTCAGCCTTTGTCCTCTGTCGAAGCCTCTGAAATCTGGCATCTGTCAGCAAAGCAGCCTTGATCCTCTCCACTAAAGTCGATTGCAATTGGAAACTCGAAAACTGTCCGTCTGCTCCGGGCATAACAACCTCTATAATCATCTGCTCTAGATCTCTCAATAGGTGTTGTTGCGTAGTCAAGAAGAATGCCATAGGTCTTCTGCTCAATGCGTCAGCCACTACATTGGCCTTTCCTGGATGGTACTGCAGCTCAATCTCAAAGTTTATCATCACCTTGAGCCAACGTCTTTGTCTCTGGTTCAGGTCTTTCTGAGTGTAGATGTACTTCAGGCTCTTATGATCAGTGAATATCTCCACTCTCTCTCCATATAAGTAGTGCCTCCAAAGCTTCAAGACAAAGATTACTGCTGCAATCTCTAAGTCATGAGTGGGATAGTTCTTTTCATGTGTCCTCAACTGTATAGAGGCGTAAACCACAACCTTCCTATGATGCATCAAGACACATCCTAATCCTTTCTCGGATGCATTGCTATAGATCACGAATCCTCTGGGTCCAGAAGGTATAGTCAAGATAGGTGCTGTAGTCAACCGTTTCTTCAGCTCATCGAATGCCTTCTGACACTCCTCTGTCCAAGTAAACTCCAGCTCCTTGCGAGTCAAGCGGGTCATCGGCTCTGCAATTTTTACGAAGTTCTACACGAACCTCCGGTAATACCCAACAAGTCCTAGGAAACTCCTCACCTCTGAGACATTGGTAGGGGTTGGCCATGTCTCTATTGATAAAATCTTTACCGGATCCACTAAAATGCCCTCTCCTGAGATGACGTGTCCAAGGAAAGTGACACTATCCAAAAGAAACTCACACTTGCTCAGCTTGGCATAAAGCCTCTCTCTCCTAAGTGTCTCTAACACTAGTCTCAAGTACTCTTTGTGCTCCTCGTGGCTCTTCGAATACACCAAAATGTCGTCGATGAAGACTACCATGAACTGGACTAAGTATTGGTGGAATACTCTGTTCATCAAGTTCATAAATACAGCAGGCGCATTCGTTAGTCCAAAAGCCATCACTAAGAACTCGTAGTGACCATAACGAGTCCTGAATGCTGTCTTTTGAATGTCTTCTCTTCGCACCTTCACTTGATGATAACCCAATCTTAAGTCGATCTTTGTGAACACTACTGCTCCTTTCAACTGGTCGAATAAATCGTCAATCCGCGGCAGGGGGTACTTGTTCTTGATAGTCAAAGCATTAAGGGCTCTATAATCAATGCACATACGTACTGTTCCATCCTTCTTAGGTACAAACAACACTGGTACTCCCCATGGTGATGTACTAGGATGAATAAATCCCTTGCTCCGCAACTCCTCTTATTGTGGGTTTAGCTCATCTAACTCCTTCTTCGCCAATCGGTATACATTAGAAGATACCGGTCCTGCTCCGGATACTAGCTCAATGGCGAACTCTACGTCTCTATCTGGTGGTAAGCCTGGTAGCTCTTCGGGGAAAACATCCTCGAATTCTGCAACTATTGGCGGAGGTACAATCTCTATATCCATGTAAGTTCCAGCTGTCTGTCCGACTCCTTGTTCGATGGTCCCTCATATGTACTCGAACTTCGGCTGATCCGACGGTCTAAAAGTGACGCTAACCTTCCTGCAATTCAGTATGGTATTATACTAGCCTAACCAGTCCATGCCTAATACAACATCAAAGTACGGCATAGGCAATACCAAGAATCATGCTCTCATCTCTCTACCACATACAATTACTGAGCACGTTCTGATAGTGTTGGTAACCTACACGATACCTCCTCCGGTAAGAATCTTCCAACTCTTAGGTAAGGGGAAAGTAACTACTCTATGCATTGCTATAAATCTACTAGATATAAACGATAATGTTGCTCCAGAATCAAAAAATGCAGTCGCAGGTAAGATACAACTAAAATGGTACCTGTGATTGCTTCTCCTTCTGTTTCCTCCTCAGTAGCTGCTAATCAAAGGCCTATCCCTGTCTTTTTCCTCCGGTCTGCTGTCGAGCTTGCTCGACTGTGCCTGCTGTGGGGCCAAAGGTGTTCCCCTCTGAAATCCTCCGGGGGCTGGTGGACGTTGTCGTCCGGGTGGGGGTAGTATCCTCAGAACTGGGGCTGCTGGCCTCTGTCCGGTCTACGGTGCTGTCTCCCTGCACTGTGGGCAATCTCTGACAAGGTGTTGGCTCGCTCCATAAATCATGCATGTCCCTAGTCTCTTTTGGCAGTCCTTCTCAAAGTGGCCTCTCTTACCACAGTAGTGGCAAGTCGAAAGTTTATGGTATGGGTATGGTGCTATCCTCTGTTGTGTCTTTGCTCCGGGACGACGGATGGGTCCTCCGGATCCAGGCTGGACTCTGGCTGGCGTGGTCGTGCTGGAACGTCTAGCTCCTCTGACATTGGCCTACTGGATCCTTGCCTCTGCAAGAACCTCCTCGTATAAGATCCTCACCTGTGCGGTAGTGTACCTCTGTAGCTCTAAGGTGAGGCCATGATGGAATCTCTGGGCCTTCTCTAGATCATTGGATATCAAGACGGCACCAAATCTGCTAAGGCGGCTGAACTCCGCGTCATAGGCATCAACGGTCATATTTCCCTGCTCTAGATGTTGGAATTGGGAGTACAGGGCATTTCTGACTGTAGCTGGAAAATACTTCATATTGAAGTATTCTAAGAACTATTCGCAAGTCTGGTTCTTGCCTATACTGTGCTCAATAGAATCCTACCAGTGATGAGCGTTGCCTTTTAGTTAGGCCCTCACGGCGGTCATCCAAAGGTTTGGGTGCAGTTGTGAGGCCTCTAGTAACATCTCCGTGATGGTGACCCAATCGGAGATCTGCTCTGCAGTCTCATTGCCCGAAAAAGTATCTGGTCCCATCTGTCAGAACCATCTAACAGTGCCACCTGTCTGGGCTGGTGGAGGTGCTGGTACTGGTGTTGTGATAGGTGTCCTCTCTAGTACTGCCATCAGACTTTGTCCCAATGTATTCGTCTGATGCCACTGTGCTTGTATCATAGTCTGAAAGAACTGAAGCATCTGTAGCTGTCCATCTAGCTGTGGCATCTGGGGTGGATAAGGTGGAGGTGGTGGTAGTGGAATCTCTGGTTGTGTAGTAGGCGTCTCCTTAGATGTCGGCCTCTCAGTCTGCGGCATCGGTGTAGCTCCTGAAGTCTGGCCCTCAAAATGTTGCATGGGGATTGTCTGGGAAGTCTATCCCTCGGGCTGTGGTGTAGGATCGCCCTGCGAAGTCTCGTTCCAATGTATCAACGGTGTCTGTAACGATGGTTGCCCTTGGGGTATCTCCTCCCTTTGGGTGGTGTTGTCTGGCACCGCGGTACTGGGTGCTCCTCGTCCTCTGTGCAAGTTCATCTTGCTGCAAGAGATAGGACTTCCTTAAAAAGAGTACGGAATCAAGCAAACAGGATGCAGATATTTAGAGGTAATACGAAGAAAGTTCAAGACGCAATCAAAGTGGATGAGACCTAGTAATTTCTATCCTATTGCAGGCTCGCTGGGCACGTTACCATACCACAAGCGAATAAGTCGACCTGCATGGGCTACCACTAAAACCATGTCACGCCCCAGTCCCAAAATACACGGGACCAGGCCACATGGCAATAGCCAGCTGACACATCTCCGAGGATATCCCAATTTAATGGATCCTAACAAAGAGTGCTACGCTGTCCTAAATACTAGCATGTCCCATATAACTCAACAGCAAGTAATCTAATCTCATCCACAATATAAAATAGCAAAAAGTACTAAAAAACTGCTGGAAGATAAATACCAGTCTCAAGATATCATAGTACAATCAATAAAGTCTGGTGGGAACAAACCCACTACTATGACGGAATAAATGTACTAAAATGATAGATAAAAGATAATAACTAGGGCATCGGCTGACTAGATAATGACGCACCCAATCCATGGCAGAAAGCCTACCAAATGATCCCGGAAACTCTGACGGCTGCATCTCTAACTCCTCTGCGGTAGCGAACCTCGTCTCCTGTCCTGGTCCGTATATTGTGGGATAGTAAGCCTCTTCCAAATCTGGAAAGGTACCAGGTCTTCAGAGGGACGTAACAAGATACATAAAAATATGCCATATAAATAATACTGAATAAAATAATTATAATAAGGGTGTGCTAACCATCTAAGTGAATGTAATATGAGGACAATGTTGGTACGTATCGGTAGGTTTAGGTATAACATCCATATTCCGAAGAGAGTGGCATCAGTATATATATCGTCCATAATGCTCCAACGAACGTGGCATCAGTATAGTATATCGTCCATATCGCTCCGAAGAACGTGGCATCAGTGTAAAGGAAGTCATTGGATGTGAGGTTTCTCCGAAATCACGGCTCCAATGTGTGTACCCCATACGCCAACTAGTTGTCCTCCCCGCCCAATATAATACACCAGTCGAATACTCGACGTGCATACCACGTATCTATATGTCAGTCTCTACAAATAAATATCCTGAGTTACGCACTAACTGTGATGTATGTCACACGCACCGGTATCTAGTTGAATATGCGAACCCGTATCCCAATATGAATGTCACAGTGAATACGTGTAAGTGTCAAGTTTTGGAAGATATCAACGTATCCTCCTAACTGGGGTGAGTCTGCTAACAACTAGGTCAAGTATACAAATCATCGACGAAACCGTCGATGCACCCGAGTCAATCTCGGACGCACACAGTCATATGAAGTAAAGCAAAAAGAATCATACAACATATGCATAATCTAAATTAAACAGTAAATATGGCAAGATATCTTGCCTGGGTCCTGAAGCTGTGAAAGCAAATAGCCTGCTCCTGCAGCGTCTTTCGGCTGATCCAATGATCCTAAACACACCAATATAATATAACAAATACTGATTTCAGACACTAAATATTAAATACACACGACTACAACGCTATTCTTGAATACTGTCGTAAGTTCACGGGTGCTCGAATACAGCGTCACATGTTCACGTAGCTAGGGTGTATACGTGTTCTGTCCTCGGCTAACATGTGCCTTGAGACAATAATTACTACGTCTAGGGTTTATGAAGCTTCATTATGTCTAGTACAATTGTTGGTCCTGAAATCCCCATATTCAGCATTCTTGGCGATGTCTAAGTTTTATTGATGAATTTCATGTTTCTAACAACATGTCTTATGATTTAAGGAATGGTTAGTTATTAAACCAATTCTAAATATTGTTAATCAACATGCCATCATATACATAGTTGGGGTTAACTGAGTTTGTGTCCAATACTATAAGTCTTGACACGACAACACAACTATCATACGTGAATACAAGGAGGGATGAGTCAGGTGTTTACCTAGTTGACAGGACGAGGGTCTCCTCGCTAACGGTCGTCCTTCCGCGAGTGGTGGGCTCCGGCATCGATCGGCCGCAGACAGCAGCGGCAGCGGCAGTAGTCGCAGCAGATGTAATAATGGAGGCGGCGGGGGTGACTGACAGGTCACGGGGGAACGGTCGGGGTAGGCTGGGAGTGGTGGTGGGCTGTGATCGAGGCGGCGGGGGTGACTGAAGGCGGTACCGGGTCGCTCGGGAGCAGCGGCTAAGGGGTCGGGTTGGTTGGGAGGATGGGATGGTGGTGGTTGGCGCCGATGCCACTGGCGGCAGGCGGTGGCCAGTGAAGTCGACAATCGGGGGGGGGGTCGGTTACCGCGGTGGCTGGCGGTGGCCGGTGAAGTCGGTAGTCGGGGGGGCTCGGGTTCAAGGGGGAGAACGACTAGGGTTTTGATGAATAGTAAAAACTAGGGTTTCATGTGGGAGTATGTATATTTATAGATGTTGGCTCTCGTGGGCTATCCTTGATATTTGGGCCGGCCAGGGCTCGAGGGTAGGATTGGTCCTTATTTAAGGTGTTCACGGGCTTCATCTAGTCATGTTTTTGTTGAACTTGGCCTCAACTTAATTAAATTACCAATTAATGCGCAAGGCGCTCACTTACGAATATTGTGAAACTAAGGTGAGACGCAATGACGGGTATCTAAGTTTGCACAATGGTCAGAGGGGTAGCCTGGCATGTCTAAGTGATGTTCGTGACCTTGGGTGGAAGATAACTACTAGTGTGGTGCTCCATTCTCGAAAGAACGGCAAGGTGTATTAGGATAAATAATTATTGCACATTTATTCCAATTATGTCCAATTAAATCTAAGTCTCTCAATTTAACTCAAATTTGGACCCTAAATTGGTCGAGGGGGTTTACAGGACCAGAGGTCCGCAAGACAGGAGGAGCAACAGTTGCCCCCATCACCTCTATTTCTCCACAGATGCTATACATGCCTTTTCCAACAGGAAAATCCAAGGACGGGCCCAGATGATTTAGATGGTCTACGCTATGATGCAGGTCCAGCAGCAGGCCCAACAGCGCCAGGCTGAGGCCTTGAGGGAGAGTTTAATGACGTCCTTGGGACAGGCGTCACCACCAGCCTGGCAGTCGATGATGGGGTCTGTCATAGACTTTTGTTGTATGATACCACTTCCAATTTTTGGCACGAATGAGCCGACGAAGGTTCATGCATAGCTCACCAGCATTCAACACTAGCTGGAGCCCAACGATCTCTCGAGGCATAGATGGAAGACCGCTGTCATGATGTAACTTACCGGTAATACTCATCACTGGTGGCTCTCAGAGGAGGAGCATTCAGGGCCCGATCGGGTCACATTGGAGGAGTTCTCTAGGCTCTTCTAGGAGATGTATATACCTTCCACTGCCAGAGCAGAACTTCGGGATAGGTTCCAAAACCTCAGGCAGATCAGTTTGACTATAGAGGAATACAATGCTGAGTTCCTCCGTTTGAGCCAATTTGTACAGTACTTGATCCCGACCGAAGAGATGAAGGCCAAAAAGTTCTATGAAGGCCTGAGTTTTGAGACGCAGAGATTTATTGGGTCTATAGCCCCTACCTCCTACTCCAAGTTTTATTAGCAGCTCGGTGCCAGGATCGCATCAACAAGATGGAGGCCAGTCTGAAGTGCTCCTGTTCATCATCATCATTAGTTCAAGCTCCGCAGGGAGGACCTACAAAATATCCCCTGGTATCGCAGCAGCAGAGAGCAGCACCCCAGCAGGGACCATTGATTCCCACATGCCATTACTGCGGCAAGAGGGGACATTTATTGAGGGACTGTCAACGGAGGCTGGGAGTATGCCTGAGATGTGGGTCGGACCAGCATGCAGTCCGGGATTGCCCAGACCAGAGGGCTCCATTACATATGGTTCATCGACCAGCCTAGCTAGCACCGAGGCCTTACCAGCAAACTCCCGAACCGAGGTCGCCCTACGCAGGAGCTGGGGCACTACGACCACCAGCACCAAGAGGAAACCAGAGGCGGCCACCCTTGGCCACACAAGCAGTTCGATTCCAGCTGGCTCGACAGCAGCCGAGGGAACCGGCACCAGGATATGGCCAGGCCTATGCGATAACCATTGAGGAGGCAGAGACAGCTAAAGAGGTGATCGTAGGTACTATCTTAGTAGCTTTATTACCAACAGTAGTATTATTTGATTCTGGGGCCATACACTCTTTTATAGCTGCTAGTTTCATGGCCACCCATAGAATAGCAACTCCACCCCTTCTGAAGATTAAGAGGATTCTTACGGGAGGTAAAATAGTACCAGTTAGCGATACTTGTAGATCTTGTTCAGTAGTTGTTTGTGGGCAAGAGATGTATGCCCAATTTCTGGTCTTCTCTATGCCGGACTATGACATTGTTCTAGGCATGGATTGGTTAAGCCAATACGACGCAACGCTAGATTGTCGACGTGGTTGCGTTATATTTAGACCACCAGATCACCCTGAGTTTGAGTTTCTTCGGGGATCCCGAGAGCATAGTGTCCCACCTACCTTAGCGACACACATTACAGAAAGTGAACCGGTGTACCCTCACTTTATATCAGAGTTTGAGAAAGTGTTTCCAGATGATCTTCCAGGCCTACCACCTGACAAAGAGATAGGGTTCACTATATAGTTGACTCTCGGAGACGAGCTAGTTACTTCCCCCATCTACAGACTAGCACCGAAGGAGTTGGTTGAGTTGAAGGTCCAAGTAGATGATCTCTTAGACAAGGGTTTCATTCGGGCTAGTGTTTCTCTATGGGGAGCACCCATCTTATTTGTGCCGAAGAAGGATGGGACAATATATTTGTGTATCGATTATAGGGCACTAAATGTTGTAACGATAAAGAACAAGTATCCTTTGCCGCGCATTGATGATTTATTTGATCAGCTAAGCGGCACATGTATATTCTCGAAGATCGATCTCAGATCTGGCTATCATCAGATCAAGGTACGAAGGGAGGACATTCCAAAGACAGCTTTTCGAATAAAGTACGGGTACTATGAGTTTCTAGTCATGCCGTTTGTTTTAACCAACGCGCTAGCAGTATTTATGAGCCTGATTAATAAGGTTTTCTACCAGTAATTGGATAAGTTCGTGGTCGTATTTATCGATGATATCCTGGTATATTCTAAGTGCCAGGAGGAGCACGAAGGGCATCTCAGGATCCTGTTGGAGATGTTGGGGCAGGATAGGCTGTATGTAAACCCCCTTGACCAGATTAAAATTTATTCAATCTAAATTTGAGAAGACCAGGAAGAATTGGATATAATTAGAATTAAGGTACAACCATTATGAGACTTGAAACAACTTACCGTCGCTTCGATGGTTAGAGTGCTACATTAGTAGTTGCTTGCAACCCAAAAGTCATATACATCTCTTAGACATGCCAGGCTACCCCTCTGACCAATTTTTTGCAACCTTAGATACTCGTCATTGCGTCTCACCTTAGTTTCACAATATTGATCAATGAACACCAAGCGCACTATTTAATTTAATTAAATTAGGAGCAGTTTTACCTCAAGCAGGACCCAACCAAACCCACGTGCACCCTTCACATGGATCAGCCCCTCCCCAATGAGTCCAGACAGGCCCAAGTTTCGAGGCCAGCCCATCAAATTCCCTTATAAATATACATATTTCCTAACTTCAAAACCCTAATTCACTATTTACCACCCACCCTCGAAACCCTAGCCGTCACCTTGCAACCCGAGCTACCCCCACTTTCGGCCAGTCACCGTCCTCAGGCCGCCACCCAACCACCGGACCATCCCGTCGCCACTGGACCACTACCCCCACCGCCAGCGCCGCATCATCCTCAACTGTCGCCGCCATCTCCTTCAACATTATCAACTTCTACACTAACCCGACTCCAAACCGCTACCCCCGAACGACCCCGCCACCTCGGTCACCGCCTACCATCCTTCCCAGGCCTACGCCTACCGCCCCGCCGATGTTAAAGCCGCTGCCGTCGCTGCAGTACGTACTACCGTCGCTGCCCCTGCTGCTTGGACTATCGACCGCTGCCGCTGCTACGTGGACTGCCGACCGGAGCTCCGCCGATCAACGGTGAGCGAGCACGTCGACGAAGCTGAATCCCCTCCCCCTATTGATCAGGTACTCGTCCACCAGTATCTCTTCTTTGTATCCTATCATCCTTCCATTGTTTATCCTTCCATTGTGTCATCGTTTCGTGTGTCATAGGGTTAGACACAAGTTATGAAATAAGAAACCCTATATGGTTAGGTATTAACTAAATTAGATAGTAATTAACTAATGACAATTACCTTAATGAATGACCTGTAATATAAGACTTATGTATTTTACCAGTAAAAACGTAGGCCTAGACCTAGTGCACTTAAACATGAGGTAGAAGTATGTCACTACCACATTTTAGGAAAAAGGGTGTTTTAGTAATTTCCTATTTAAATAAATATTGTGTGTGGTAAATAATTTTTGTTGTATTATTTAATTATTGTTGGATGTTATTTAATTATTTTGGACTTATTTTAGTGGACCCAACTAGTGTAGTTTGGACCCATGGACCAACATGAATTAAATAGTTAGGTTTGGCCCATTTAGAAAGCCCATAGTTAAGGAGATGGATTAAATTAATTAAGTGATTAGACTAGAAGCTTCTTTCCTTAATTATTTCTTCATGAGAGGCCCCAAGGGGTACATTGGACATTTTACAATTGCTTGGGAGAGGGGCAAGGCCGGCCTATTAAAAGAGGGGGGAAATTTCTCTCTCCTCTCATTCTCATTCCAAATCTAGATCTAGAATTTCCCACTCCCAAATTCCCTCCATTCCTATTCCAATTCCCTACCAAATTCATTCCAAATTCTTTCCAATTTACCATTAAAAAGTTGAGAAACATGGATCTAGAAGGAGGAAGAAAGGATCTACAAAGAGTAGCAAGGATCTACAATTTGGAAGCAAGTTCATCTCAATTGGAGGTTTCATTGGGAATCCATCTCCCAATAGGTATATTTCAGTTTTTCCCATTAAAATAGCTTCTAAATCTGAGATTTAATCATGTAAAATCAACCTATATGTATGTACTACCCATAGGACTTTGTTTTGTGTTCATAGGAGACCCATGGAGAAAGTTATGGTGCTTTTTGTGTTAATTTTGTTGGAATTCCGAATTTATATTTTGTTGTGTGTATCAATTGATCCTATAGATCAATTGGACATGAGCTTATGTGTTTGGGGCTAGTGTCATGTCCATAATTTGGTACATGTGGTTCGTATCCCAACTATTTGGTGATACGTATCATTTTGGGGGTTTTCCCTCCAATACGGGGCTTTGAACATGTCGTATTTTGACACGGACACATAGATCTACTTTTAACACTTTGATTTATTCATAAATATTATTTGTGACTTGTTTGTGTCCTTCGGGGTACAATTGGTTGTGTGTTGGACTCGTGTCACATGCGTATCCTAGATCTAGTGGGATACGGTGTGAAACTTTCCAATTTGGTGTGTTTATGTGTAGATCTAATTAATTATGCTTTAAATTCTTCATTTATAATTAGTAAATATATATAGATATTATATATTATTTTAGTGTATTTATTATGGTATTTATTGTAGCATAGATCTATAGATATTTTTATGTGTTCTAATGTGGTGTATAAAAATATATATGTAGCTTTCTTGCATGCAATTAGATATGTACTTATGTTAATAAAATATTTTATACAATAAAGATTTTGTAAAATATATTTATGTGTTTAATGAGTAATTATATTATTTATAATTATTATATAATTATTTGTATATTAATGAATGTATTTTTATGTGTGCTTCTAGCCATGTAAAATACGTACATATGTGCATGTGTTTGGTATTTTAATTTTGTAAGTTTATATGTATGTATATATAAGTATATAGTTATTAAATTGTTTATATATATATATGCATTTTGATTTATATATGTATATATATAGGTGTTTTGTGAGGTATAATACTAATAATAATATATTATTCTATTTGGTTTGTATATACATTATTTAGAGTGTGCATTATTTGTATTATTAGTATTCTTGTGTGGGTATCTATTGGAATCTAATTTTGATTCCTAAATTGTTGTATTTTATTTTCTATAGAGGTTTTGTGAGGTTGATATTGGTTTGACCATGTTCGACTTTAGTTGACTTTAGAGTTGACCATAGTTGACTTTTGACTTAGAATTGATTTATTGACCTAGAAGTTGACTAGTTTGACTTGTTCTCTTTCCGGGACCTTGTATTAATGTGGTATTCCATATCTAGGTCTTCGAGGCACCGAGTCAGACATCTGTGAGACTTTTTCATTGGACTTCAAACGAGTACATTCTCTGATAGTTTCTCATTTATGATATCCTCTATGTTCGTTGTATCTAGTGTAGATTTACATGTTTCTCTCGACACTATGGTTACACGGATTGGTATATCCAGATCTCGTCATGAGATATTATTCCTTGGTATATGGTGTATATGGTGCAAGTATTGTTTCATTGGTTATCTTGTACATGTACAGACACCGATTCTCGGGGAGACTAGCTATCTTCTTGGGGAATCTAATGCCATAGCATACCGTGGTTGGATCTATTATACCAGTTGGGGGTGGAGAGTATTAGTATAGATATGTGATCAAATCCCTATTGAATAAGATATTGGTAAGCGAATAGTGTTGATCATGCACCGTACGTATGATTAGCCAGGCCGCATTGTATCTTGCCCAAGCCGATCACATGTTAAGCTAGTACTCACACACTTAGTCATTAGTATTATTGTTTCATTGGCATATTGTTCATTATTGTATTTCTTTCCAGTATTTTCTTATTGTCTATATATCTCTTGTATCTATTTTGTGCATCTTGTTTATCCACAGCTATTTACTGTTACATAGTTTTTATCATGGATTAGAACTGCTGTTAGAGATGTACTCTGCTCTTTTCCTGACTGGATATATTTTTACAGATGACACTGAGGAGTACCCTACCTATTATGGACCCCAGGATATTGTGGGTTTAGATTCGGAGACCCTGGCTCAAGAGGGACTTATCCCAACTGAGACAGTTGACCCTGGAGTGTAGCTTGTAGTATGATAGTATTCTTTTGTACTGGATTTGTCTCCAGCTTATTTTTGTTACTCTTCAGACTCATTGATGTATTATTTTAAACTCATGAGGTGATGACTATTCTATTCTTATCTGATCCGTGTTCATTCTATCTTAGTTCTGTGATTGAGTACACTATCTTTTGGTGGTTCATTATATTAGATAGACTTTCTAGACAGCGTTCTACCGCCGATTCTGTGGCGTAGGCTGGGCGTTGTTTTCGACTAGTACCCTTACCCCGGGTGCGGGTCGTGACATATTTTTGGTGGTGGCCCATGCAGGTCTAGCTTCACAAGTATGTGATATCGTGGTAGTGCGACAACTTAGTTGTACTACTGCGAGCCTACAATAGGATATAGGATATAGGCTGAGATACTCTATCACATCTAGGAAAATTCTTTTGATTCAACTATTCTCCTTTGATATTGATACTTGATCTCTTAAATTGTCCTTTCCTTGATGTCTTACATCTTGTGCCATATTGATTCTTTCTTTCGCTTTGTCTCAGGATGCCGCCTAAGACTAGATCACAGCAGGGGAGAGCAGCTTCTGAGAGGTCTGCGACATCCCGAGGGCCTGCACTAGTCACTTCTCCAGTGATTGGAGTGTCAGCTGCTTTCGGAGGTCCACCACCTACTCAGAGGACTGTGCCAGCTGTATCTGAGGGGCTTCCACCTCCACCTCCTGTGCCAGCAGAGGCGTCACAGATGTTTACACTGTTTCGTGAGATGCTCGAGGCACAGAGGGCTCAGTCAGAGGCACATCAGAGGCAGACCGACATTCTACGACAGGGCATCGAGAGTGCTCATCAGCTTGCTCGTGCTGTAGTTGAGAGAGGAGTTCCGATCCAGCAGCAGGTTATTCCTCAAGTTGTTCAGCTTCGGCCAGGCAACATTCAGGACTTCAAGAAACTGGAGCCTAGGGTTTTCAAAGGGACGGAGGGCATCGTCTATGCTGATGATTGGCTCGAGGACATTGAGCATCTTATGAGGGTGTCCCGTCTTTCTGAAGATCTGAAGGTTGAGGCGGTAGGACTTCAACTGTTCGACGTCGCTCGCACTTGGTTCAGGAATGAGCCGGTTCTAGTTGACGCAGGACAATCTTGGGAGGTATTCAAGGACCTTTTCAAGAAGAAGTTTTTCACTCGGATAGACAGGCTTGACTTGTGGAGACAATTTGAGAGTCTCATTCAGGGAAGCATGTCTGTGGAGGAATACGCTGCGGAGTTCGGTAGGTTGAGCCGATTTGTAGAGTACTTGGTGAGGGAGCCGGAGGTTCGAGCTATTCGTTTCCGAGAGGGTCTAAACTGGGAGGTGAAGATTCTCATTCCGTCTTTTTATGAGACATACTCGGAGATACTTGCGGAGGCACGCAAGGTTGAGCGGGATCTGGGTTTGAAGACCAAGAGAGACCGTGATTCTTTTCTGGGGGCCAACGGCAGTGCAGTATCTGCCAAACGTCCTTATTTCCAGTCCAGACCTTTCCAGCAGCCACAGCAAAACCAGACTACATCTAGAGCGCCTTTTCACCAGGTACCTCAGCAGCAGAGGCAGATACAGCAGGCCCCATGCAACTTCTGCAAGAAGTCCGGCCACATCTGGGAAGTTTGTAGGAGGAGGCTAGGAGTTTGTTTGTATTATGGTACTGAAGGGCATCAATCGAGGGAGTATCCTCGTCGTGCAGTTCAAGGAGCAGCTCCAGCTCCGAGGACACAGATGAGACCACCTGCAGCACAGCCGAGGGGACCGCTTCCGACACAGCAGCAGCATTTTGTCCAGCATCAACAGCAGGGAGGTGCTCGGCAGGGACGAGCATTTGCTATGACCGTCGAAGAGAAGGAACCCACAGGAGATGTCATCGCAGGTTCTATTCTTCTTCATTCTATTCCAGCTTTAGCTTTGTTTGATAGTGGTGCTTCCCATAGTTTTGTATCTGTTTCTTTTGCTCTGAAGCATGGTTTGGTAGCTGAGTCTTTGCTTAGGACTTGCAAGATCATGACCGGGGGAGGCATTATCCTGGTTAATGATATTTGCAAGGATCGGAGAGTTACTCCGAGAGGCCGGGAGTTGAGTGCGTGTCTACTTGTAATGCCACTTCCAAGCTATGACATTGTACTTGGGATAGATTGGTTGAGTAGGCACCGTGCTAGCATAGACTGTAGAGGAGGTAGAGTTTTATTTGGTCCGCCAGGAGAGCCAGAGTTCGAGTTTACTAGAGGAGCTGCAGAGAAGGAACAAGGCATTATTTGTGGAGCTATGGTAGAAGACAAGGAGTTGCCACATCCGTTGATAGCAGAATTCTTGGATGTGTTTCCTGAGGAATTGCCAGGATTGCCACCAGATCGAGATGTTGAATTTTCTATAGACTTGGTGCCAGGTGCAGAACCAATTTTGCAACATGTCTATAGAGTAAACAACAGCGAGCTGGTCGAGTTGAAGAAGCAGGTGGACGAATTGCAGGATAAGGGGTTTATCAGATCGAGTTCTTCACCATGGGGAGCCCCGGTATTGTTTGTACCGAAGAAGGATTGATCAGTGCGCATGTGCATTGATTACAGGGCTTTGAATAATCTCACTATCAAGAATAAGTATCATTTGCCACGGATTGATGATCTGTTTGATCAGTTGAGTGGTGCGAAGGTATTTTCTAAGATAGATTTGAGATCAGGCTACCATCAAGTGAAGGTGAAACCGGAGGACATACCGAAGACTGCTTTTAGAACTCGGTATGGTCAGTACGAGTTTATAGTGATGCCGTTTGGTTTGACTAATGCACCGGCGGTATTTATGAACTTGATGAACAAGGTATTCCACCAGTACCTTGACAAGTTCGTGGTGGTGTTCATCGACGACATACTCATATACTCGAGGACACCGGAGGAGCATGAGGAGCATTTGAGGATTGTGTTGGATGTGCTGAAGAAGGAGAAGCTGTATGGGAAGTTGTCCAAATGTGAGTTTTTCTTGGACAAAGTAGAATTCTTGGGGCATGTTGTGACTGGTGATGGTATTTCAGTGGATCCAAAGAAGATTTCAGCAGTGGAATCTTGGAAGACTCCGAGTTCAGTAGCAGAGATCAGGAGTTTCTTGGGATTGGCAGGCTACTACAGGAAGTTTGTGCAAGATTTTTCGAGGATTGCCGAGCCGATGACCAGACTCACAAGGAAGGATGTGGAGTTTATTTGGACGGAGGATTGCCAGGTTGCTTTTGAGGAATTGAAGAAGAGGTTGACGTCTGCTCCTATTTTGACGTTGCCATCAGGGTCCGGAGGTTTCACTATTTATAGTGATGCATCGGAAAAGGGTTTAGGTTGTGTTCTTCAGCAGCATGGGAAAGTGATTGCCTATGCATCCAGGCAATTGTGTCCTCATGAAAAGAACTATCCTATCCATGATTTGGAGTTGGCAGCTGTCATATTCGCCCTGAAGTTGTGGAAACATTATTTGTACGGAGAGCGTATGGAGATCTTCACAGACCACAAAAGCTTGAAGTACGTTTTCACGCAGAAGGAGTTGAACATGAGGCAGCATCGGTGGTTGGAATTAATGAAGGATTTTGATATCTCTTTGCAATATCATCCTGGAAAAGCCAATGTAGTTGCCGATGCTTTGAGCAGGTATCCGGTAGCTATGTTCTTGATGCAGGATCGATATCTGTTGGAGGACTTGGAGAGCTTAGGCATTGAGGTAATTGTTCCTGGGTGTGCTATGCAGATGTGGGGATTGCAGATACACTCAGATTTGATGGACAGGATTAAGGCAGCACAGTATGATGATGTATCTTTGAGGAGTATCAGAGCTCAGGTGAGAGCAAGATTGGAGGATGATTTCACTATTGCAGAGGATGGATCTTTGAGACATGGAGTTAGATTGTGTGTGCCTAGTGGGGAGTTGCGTAAGGAGATATTGCAGGAAGCGCATCGCTCTCAGTATTCCATACATCCAGGTGCTAACAAGATGTATCGGGATATGCGAGAGAGTGTGTGGTGGTATGGCATGAAGAGGGAAGTGGCACAGTTTGTATCCAGATGCTTAGTGTGCCAGCAGGTGAAAGCCGAGAGGCAGAGGCCAGGAGGGTTACTTCAGCCATTACCCATTCCAGAGTGGAAGTGGGAACACATTACTATGGATTTTGTGTCCGGACTTCCACGATCTCCAGGAGGGAAAGACGCGATTTGGGTCATTGTTGATAGATTGACAAAGTCGGCCCACTTTTTGCCTTTCAAAGTAGGTTTGTCTACGGAGAAGCTGGCAGAGATGTATGTGAGGCAGATCGTTAGGATACACGGAGTTCCCGTCAGCATAGTCTCAGATCGAGATAGTCGTTTCACTTCTCATTTTTGGAGGAGTTTGTAGGAGAGTTTGGGCACTCAGCTCAAGTTCAGTACTGCATATCATCCCCAGACAGATGGGCAGTCAGAGAGGACTATCCAGACTCTCAAGAATATATTGCGCACTTGTGTACTAGATTTCGGGGGTTCTTGGGAGGACCATCTCTATTTGGTAGAGTTTGCTTACAACAACAGTTACCAGGCCAGTATAGAGATGTCACCTTTTGAAGCTCTATATGGTCGGAGGTGTCGTACTCCTTTGTATTGGGACGATGTTGGAGAGAGAATTTTGCTTGGGCCAGAGATGGTTTTGGATGCAACGGAGAAGGTTCATTTGATCAGAGACAGACTTCGAGTGGCGTAGGACAGACAACGGCATTCGGCCGATAGCCATCGGAGACCTTTGGAGTTTGAGGTATAGTTTAGATTTTGTTTGTGCTTGTTCTTGTTTGTTATAGATTAAGTTCTTAAGATGGTATTTTGTTCTAGGTGGGTGGTTTGTTATTTCTAAGGATTTCTCCGATACGAGGCACGATTCGCTTCGGTGGAGGCGAAAAGCTTAGTCCGCGATTCATCGGACCTTTCACTATTCTAGAGAGGGTCGGTACAGTTGCTTATAGACTAGACTTGCCACCTGCATTGGAGGGAGTGCACAACGTTTTTCATGTGTCGCAGTTGAGACGATACGTGGCAGATCCTAGTCATGTATTGGATCACTCGGAGATAGAGGTGGGCCCTACTCTTAGCTATCCAGAGCAGCCAGTTGAGATTCTGGATCGGAGAGAGAAGGTGCTGAGGAACCAGACTATTCCTTTGGTGTGCGTCGCATGGAGGCATCACTCTCCGGGGGAGTCTACCTGGGAGAGAGAGGATGACATGCGAGAGCGTTATCCATATTTGTTTATACCTTGAGGTATGTTATTTCTAGTTATGTTCTGTTCATAGTTATGTTCTGTTCATTAGTTAATTGTGATTCTTTAGTTCTGTTCTGTGATTTTTCTGGGGGTAGTTTTCATCTTTAAATTTTGAGGACGAAATTATTTTAAGGAGGGTAGACTTGTCACTACCACATTTTAGGAAAAAGGGTGTTTTAGTAATTTCCTATTTAAATAAATATTGTGTATGGTAAATAATTTTTGTTGTATTATTTAATTGTTGTTGGATATTAATTAATTATTTTGGACTTATTTTAGTGGACCCAACTAGTGTAGTTTGGACCCATGGACCAACATGAATTAAATAGTTAGGTTTGGCCCATTTAGAAAGCCCATAGTTAAGGAGATGGATTAAATTAATTAAGTGATTAGAATAGAAGCTTCTTTCCTTAATTATTTCTTCATAAGAGGCCCCAAGGGGTACATTGGATATTTTACAATTGCTTGGGAGAGGGGCAAGGTCGGCCTATTAAAAGAGGGGGGAAATTTCTCTCTCCTCTCATTCTCATTCCAAATCTAGATCTAGAATTTCCCACTCCCAAATTCTCTCCATTCTCATTCCAATTCCCTACCAAATTCATTCCAAATTCTTCCCAATTTACCATTAGAAAGTTGAGAAGGAAGGATCTAGAAGGAGGAAGAAAGGATCTACAAAGAGGAGCAAGGATCTACAATTTGGAAGCAAGTTCATCTCAATTAGAGGTTTCATTGGGAATCCATCTCCCAATAGGTATAATTCAGTTTTTCCCATTAAAATAGCTTCTAAATCTGAGATTTGATCATGTAAAATCAACCTATATGTATTTACTACCCATAGGACTTTGTTTTGTGTTCATAGGAGACCCATGGAGAAAGTTATGGTGCTTTTTGTGTTAATTTTGTTGGAATTCCGAATTTATATTTTGTTGTGTGTATCAATTGATCCTATAGATCAATTGGACATGAGCTTATGTGTTTGGGGCTAGTGTCATGTCCATAATTTGGTACATGTGGTTCGTATCCCAACTATTTGGTGATACGTATCATTTTGGGGGTTTTCCCTCCGACACGGGGCTTTGAACATGTCGTATTTTGACACGGACACATAGATCTACTTTTAACACTTTGATTTATTCATAAATATTATTTGTGACTTGTTTGTGTCCTTCGGGGTACAATTGGTTATGTGTTGGACTCGTGTCACATGCGTATCCTAGATCTAGTGGGATACGGTGTGAAACTTTCCGATTTGGTGTGTTTATGTGTAGATCTAATTAATTATACTTTAAATTCTTCATTTATAATTAGTAAATATATATAGATATTATATATTATTTTAGTGTATTTATTATGGTATTTATTGTAGCATAGATCTATAGATATTTCTATGTGTTCTAATGTGGTGTATAAAAATATATGTGTAGCTTTCTTGCATGCAATTATATATGTACTTATGTTAATAAAATATTTTATACAATAAAGATTTTGTAAAATATATTTATGTGTTTAATGAGTAATTATATTATTTATAATTATTATATAATTATTTGTATATTAATGAATGTATTTTTATGTGTGCTTCTAGCCATGTAAAATACGTACATATGTGCATGTGTTTGGTATTTTAATTTTGTAAGTTTATATGTATGTATATATAAGTATATAGTTATTAAATTGTTTATATATATATATGCATTTTGATTTATATATGTATATATATAGGTGTTTTGTGAGGTATAATACTAATAATAATATATTATTCTATTTGGTTTGTATATACATTTTTTAGAGTGTGCATTATTTGTATTATTAGTATTCTTGTGTGGGTATCTATTGGAATCTAATTTTGATTCCTAAATTGTTGTATTTTATTTTCTATAGAGGTTTTGTGAGGTTGACATTGGTTTGACCATGTTTGACTTTAGTTGACTTTAGAGTTGACCATAGTTGACTTTTGACTTAGAATTGATTTATTGACCTAGAAGTTGACTAGTTTGACTTGTTCTCTTTCCGGGACCTTGTATTAATGTGGTATTCCATATCTAGGTCTTCGAGGCACTGAGTCAGACATTTGTGAGACTTTTTCATTGGACTTCAGGCGAGTACATTCTCTGATAGTTTCTCATTTATGATATCCTCTATGTTCGTTGTATCTAGTGTAGATTTACATGTTTCTTTCGACACTATGGTTACACGGATTGGTATATCCGGATCTCGTCATGAGATATTATTCCTTGGTATATGGTGTATATGGTGCAAGTATTGTTTCATTGATTATCTTGTACATGTACAGACACCGATTCTCGGGGAGACTAGCTATCTTCTTGGGGAATCTAGTGCCATAGCATACCGTGGTTGGATCTATTATACCAGTTGGGGGTGGGGAGTATTAGTATAGATATGTGATCAAATCCCTATTGAATAAAGTATTGGTAAGCGAATAGTGTTGATCATGCACCGCACGTATGATTAGCCAGGCCGCATTGTATCTTGCCCAAGCCGATCACATGTTAAGCTAGTACTCACACACTTAGTCATTAGTATTATTATTTCATTGGCATATTGTTCATTATTGTATTTCTTTCCAATATTTCCTTATTGTCTATATATCTCTTGTATCTATTTTGTGCATCTTGTTTATCCACAGCTATTTACTGTTATATAGTTTTTATCATGGATTAGAACTGCTGTTAGAGATGTACTCTGCTCTTTTCCTGACTGGATATATTTTTCCAGATGACACTGAGGAGTACCCTACCTATTATGGACCCCAGGATGTTGTGGGTTTAGATTCGGAGACCCTGGCTCAAGAGGGACTTATCCCAACTGAGACAGTTGACCCTGGAGTGTAGCTTGTAGTATGATAGTATTCTTTTGTACTGGATTTGTCTTCAGCTTATTTTTGTTACTCTTCAGACTCATTGATGTATTATTTTAAACTCATGAGTTGATGACTATTCTATTCTTATCTGATCCGTGTTCATTCTATCTTAGTTCTGTGATTGAGTACACTATCTTTTGGTGGTTCATTATATTAGATAGACTTTCTAGACAGCGTTCTACCGCCGATTCTGCGGCGTAGGCTTGGCGTTGTTTCCGACTAGTACCCTTACCCCGGGTGCGGGTCGTGACAAAGTACGTGTGTCTATGCAAAACAAAAGATTTCCGTAAAACCAAAACGTAGAAATTTTTTGTCTCGAGGTACATGGTGGCCGAAAATAGAACACATGTACACACTAGCTACGTGCACACGCGGCTCTGTAGTCGACCAACCGTGATCTCATGACAGTACCCTGAACAGCGTCATAATTAAGCATATATTTCCCTAGTGTCTGATGTTAGATTTCTATATTATATTGTGTATTTAGGATCATTGGATCAGCCAGGAGACACCGCTAGAGCAGTCTATTGGCATTCACAGCTTGAGGACCCAGGCAAGATACCTTGCCACATTTACTGTCAAACTTAAATATTGCATATATTGTATAATATTTTATTGCTTATTTTATATGACTGTGTGCGTCCGAGATTGACTCGGGTGCTATCGACGGATGCGTCGATGATTTAGTTTACTTGACCTAGTCACTAGTAGACTCACCCCAGTTAGGAGGATACGTTGATATCTTCCAAGACCTGACACTTTTACTCGTATTCACTATGACATTCATAACGGGATGCGGGTCCGCATATTCGACTAGCTATCGGTGCGTGTGACATGCATCACAGTTAGTACGTAACTCAGGATTATGTTATTGTAGGGACTGCATATAGACACGTGGTATGCACGTCGAGTATTCGACTAGTGTATCTACATTAGGCGGGAAGGACATCTAGTAGGCGTATGGGATACACACATTGGATTCCATCATATCCGGATGAGCCACGGATCCAATGACTTTCTTTATTACAGACATCGCGCTCTTCAGAGTGAAACAGACGTATATATATTGCAGATATCTCATTCTTTGGAATGATGGACGTTACAGATACCACGCTCCTCGGAGTATTGGACGTTATGCCTACGCCTACCCATACGTACCAAAGTTGTTCTCACATTGTATTCACTTAGATGGTTAGCACACCCTCATTGTATTTATTTTATTCAGTATTTATATATAGCATATTTCTATGTATCTTGTTACGTCCCTCTGAGGACCTGGTACCTTTACAGATTTGGACGAGGCATATTACCCCACAGTATACGGCCCAGGACAGGAGACGAGGTTCGCTACCGCAGAGGAGCTAGAGGTGCTACCGTCAGAGTTTCCGTGATCACCTGGTAGGCCTTCTGCCTAGGATTGGGAGCATCATTATCTAGTCAGCCGATGCCCTAGTCATTATCGTTTATCTATCATTTCAAAACTTTTTTTGTCATAGTAGTGGGTTTGTCCCCACCAAACATTATTGGTTGTACTATGATATCTTAAGACTGGTGTTTATCTTCCAGCAGCTTATTTAGTACTTCTTGCTGTTTATATTTTGGATGAGATTACTTTACCTGCTGATTGAATGATATTGGACATGTTAGTATTTAGGACAGCGTAGCACTCTTCGTTAGGATCCATTAAATTGGGACATCCTCGGAGATGTGACAGCTGGCTATTTCCACGTTGCCTGGTTCCTTGTATTTTGGGACTGGGGTATGATATTGTTTTAGTGGTGGCCCATGCAGGTTATGGTTTTCGCTTGTGGTATGGTAATATGCCCAGCGAGCCTGTAATATGTTAGAAATTACTAGGTCTCATCCACTTTCATTGCATCCTTGAACTTTTTTCGTATTGCTTCTAAATGTCAGCATCCTGTTTGCTTGATTCCGTACTCTTTTTAATAAAGTCCTATCTCTTGCAGCAAGATAAACTTGCGTAGTGGACGAGGAGCACCCAGTGCCACGGTGCCAGATAATACCACCCAAAGAGAGGAGGTACTCCAAGGGCAACCCCCGCTACAGACCCCGCTGATACATTGGCATGAGACTTCTCAGGACGATCCTATACTGCAGCCCGAGGGACAGACTTCCTAGATGATTCCCATGCAGCATTTTGAGCGACAGACTTCAGGGGCTACGCTGATGCCACAGACTGAGAGGCCGACATCTGAGGAGACACCTACCGCACATCCAGAGGTTCTACTACCACCACCTCTACCTTATCTACCCCAGATGCCACAGCTAGATGGATAGCCACAGATACTACAGTTCTTTCAGACTATGATATAAGAACAGTGGCATCAGACCGAGAAATTAAGACAGAGTTTGATGGCAGTACTAGAGAGGATACCTGTCACAGCACCAGTACCAGCACCTCCACCAGCCCAGACAGGTAGCACTGTTAGATGGTTCCAACAGATAGGACCAGATACTTTCTCAGGCAATGAGACTGTAGAACAGATCTTCGATTGGGTCACCAACACGGAGATGCTACTAGAGGCTTCATAAATGCATCCAGACCTTTGGATGACCGCCATGAGGGCCCAACTAAAAGGCAACGCCCATCACTGGTGGGATTCTATTGAGTGCAGTGTAGGCAAGAACCAGACTTGGGAACAGTTCCTAGAATACTTCAATATGAAGTATTTCCCAGCTACAGTCAGAAATGCCCTATACTCCCAGTTTCTATATCTAGAACAAGAGAATATGACTGTTGATGCATACGAAGCAGAGTTCAGCCGTCTTAGCAGATTTGGTGTCGTCCTCATACCCAACGAGCTAGAGAAGGCTTAGAGATTCTATCACGATCTTACTTTCGAGCTACAGAGGTATACCACCACACAGGCGAGGATCTCTTATGAGGAGGTTCTTGCAGAGACGAGAATCCAGGAGGTCATCGTCAGAGGAGCTAGACGTTGTAGCACGACTACACCAGCCAGAGCCCAGCCCGGAGCAGGAGAACCAATCCGTCGTCTAGGAACACAGACACAGCAGAGGGCAGCGCCATACCCACAGCAGGAGCTTCCGACTTGTCACCATTGTGGCAAGAAAGGATACGTCATCAGAGATTGTCGGAAGAAGCTGGGATTATGCATGATATGTGGAGCAAGTCAGTACCTTGCTCGAGTTTGCCCACAACGCAGAGACGTAGCACCCCAGACCGTACAAAGGCCAGCAGCACCAGTCCCGAGGATACTACCCCCACCAGGAGGTCAGCATCCACCAGCACCAGGAGGATTCTAGAGGAGACCACCTTTGGCCCCACAGCAGGCATAGTTTGATCGAGCCCGACAGCAGACTAGAGGGCAGAGACACGGACATGCCTTTGCATTGGCAGCTACCGAGGAAGAAACAAAAGGGGAAGCTATCGCAGGTACTATTTTAGTTGCATCATTACCAGCGATGACATTATTTAATTCTGGTGCTACATTATCATTTATATCTAGTAGTTTCGTAGCAATGCATAGAGTACCTACTTCTCCCTTACCTAAGAGTTGGAAGATTCTTACCAGAGGAGGTATCGTGCCGGTTACCAGAACTATCAGAACATGCTCGATAGTTGTATGTGGTAGAGAGATGAGAGCGCGATTCTTAGTATTGCCTATGTCGTACTTTGATGTTGTGCTAGGCATGGACTGGTTAAGCCAGTATAATATTATACTGAACTGCCAGAAGGGTAGCGTCACTTTTAGACCGCCAGATCAACCAGAGTTCGAGTACATACGAGGGACCATCGAACAAGCAGTAGGACAGATAGATGGAGCTTACATGGCTATGAAGATGGTCCCCCCCCCAATAGTTGCAGAATTCGAGGATGTTTTCCCCAAAGAATTGCTAGGCTTTCCATCGGATAGAGACGTGGAGTTCACTATTGAACTAATACCCGGAGCAGCACCGGTATCTTCTAATATATACTGATTGGCGAAGAAGGAGTTAGATGAGATAAAGCTACAACTGGAGGAGTTACAGAGCAAGGGTTTTATCCGTCCTAGTGCATCACCATGGGGAGCACCGGTGTTATTTGTACATAAGAAGGATGGAACAGTACGCATGTGCATTGATTACAGAGCCCTTAATACTTTGACTATCAAGAACAAGTACCCCCTGCCACGGATTGACGATTTATTCGACCAGTTGACAGGAGCAGTGGTGTTCACAAAGATCGACTTGAGATCGGGTTATCATCAAGTGAAGGTACGAAGGGAAGACATTCAAAATACAGCATTCAGGACTCGTTATGGTCACTACGAGTTCTTAGTAATGCCTTTTGGACTGACAAACGCACCTGCTATATTTATGAACTTGATGAACAGAGTATTCCTCCAATACTTGGACTGGTTCATGGTAGTCTTCATCGACAATATCTTAGTGTATTCGAAGAGCCACGAGGAGCACAAAGGGCACTTGAGACTAGTGTTAGAGATGCTGAAGAGAGAGAGGCTTTATGCCAAGATGAGCAAGTGCGAGTTTCTCCTAGATTGTGTCACTTTTCTTGGACACGTCATCTCAGGAGATGGTATTTCAGGAGATCCGACGAAGATTTAATCATTAGAGACATGGCCAACCCCTACCAATGTTTCAGAAGTGAGAAGTTTCCTAGAACTTGTCGGATATTACCGGAGGTTCGTGGAGAAAATCGCAAAGATTGCAGTGCCGATGACCCGCTTGACCCGTAAGGAGCAGGATTTCGCTTGGACAGAGGAGTGCCAGAAAGCATTCGATGAGCTGAAGAAGCGTTTGACTACAGCACCTATCTTAACCATACCTTCTGGACCCGGAGGATTCGTAATCTATAGCGATGCATCCGAAAAAGGATTAAGATATGTCTTGATGCAGCATAAAAAGGTTGTGGCCTATGCCTCTAGGCAATTGAGGACCCATGAGAAGAACTATCCCACCCACGACTTGGAGCTTGCAGCAGTGATCGTTGCCCTTAAACTCTGGCGACACTACCTATATGGAGAAAGAGTAGAGATATCCACTGACCACAAAAGCCTAAAGTACGTCTACACTCAGAAGGATCTGAACCAGAGACAGAGATGTTGGCTCGAGGTGATGACAGACTTTGAAATTAAGCTGCAGTACCATCCGGGAAAGGCCAACGTAGTGGCTGACGCATTGAGGAGAAGACCCATGGCATTCTTCTTGACTACTTAACAACATCTGTTGAATGATCTAGAGCAGATGGGTATAGAGGTTGTTATACCCGGAGTGGATGAACATTTTTCAAGTTTGCAGTTGCAATCAACATTAGTGAAGAGAATCAAGGCTGCTTTGCCGACAGATGCTAGATTTCAGAGGCTTCGACAAAGGACAGAGGCTGGAATACAGACAGGACTGCGTATACATGAAGATGGAACTTTAAGATGTGGAGATCGTCTCTATTTTCCAAATGGAGAGCTTCGTCAGGAGTTGATGGCAGAAGCACACAGTTTAACCTACTCTATTCATCCAGGAGACACGAATATGTACAGAGACTTGTGTAGAAGCATGAAAAATATGCCGGATGGCTATACGCAGCATATTAATGCAGAACAGCATGAACAGAGGCCTTCAGAGCCTTCAAGCGAGCAACAGAGCTTTTTCTGCTAAACACAGCATAAAATATAAGCTCAAAGGACCATCCGCGTAAGGCAGTTCGTCCAAGCCGCTTCAGCGTAAACAGGGTACTTCATCGACTCCTGGGCGTAAAACCCATCCTCTTTCAATGCAGCATTGAAGTGTACGAGAGACGCTTCGTATTCTCTGAAGTGAACCTGTCAGATCCTGCAAGGAACCTGTCAGATCCTGCAATGAACCTGATGTCTGGACTCTGACAAAGGGATACTGCTCGACTACCCAGACGATGGCTATAATAATTGCACAGCACTGCGACCCAGGCTGTCATTTACTGCCATCTCCTTTGCGTAAACTGCTTTAACGTGCACAAAGGGATATGCTGCCTTATTTTACAGACATGAGCTGTTTACGCTCTGCAGTAGATAAACCGCCTGCCACATCAAAAGCTGCACTCCGTACGGGGCTCGAGGCACATCTCTACGTCCAATATACAGAGCGATGACAGTTGCTCGAGGCACGTCTCTAGGTCTAATGCACAAAGCGGTGACAGTTTCTCGAGGCACATCTCCGCGACTGATGCACAGAAGGGCTGCAGACCTTCAAAAATATGCCTCTGTATTTAATGCACAGGATGGTGGCAAATCTCTGCATTTAATGCAAGAGATTTGATTATATCTTCAAAAGTCGTAATTTCGGCTAAGACGTCCACATCAGCACTCTGGGACGGTACGCAGCGGCTTCTAAGCCCATTCAGCTCCTGTGCTCACTCGGCTTCTACACCCATTCAGTTTCAACGCCCACTCGGCCTCTATGACCACTCGGCTTCTACGCCCACTCGGCCTCTATGACCACTCAGCTTCAACGCCCACTCGGCCTCTATGACCACTCGGCTTCTACGCCCACTCATTCTCTATGACTGCTCGGCTTCTACGCCTATTCGGTTTCTATGCCTGCTTGGCTTCTACACCATGGTGATAGACATTGGCTTCTACGCCCACCTCTTCTACACAAGGGATACCTACCTACGTGGCTTCTACGCTGTGATCTTCGTAGCGATTATACGCGTTTTGTCCCTTAGTTGGACCCGAGTCACACGCTCATTCAAAGGATCATCTATACGCAGGCATTGGTTATTTTAACCGTTGTGTAAAAGGGTGTTGTACTTTCTACTCCTCAGTTTCTACACCGATGGAGTGGTCACTGTCACTAAAACTCTATAAATAGAGACCTCTATCAACAGAGGAAAAGGTCAAAAGAATTGGTCTAAAAACCTCCAAAGAGATCGAACCACGGGTCAAAACTTTGAAAGAAGGATCAAACAAGGTCGAACTTCCAAGAAAGATCGAACAAGAGGTCAAGAGAGAGAGAAGAATCCGGAGCTCAGGCAAAGAGTAGGGATCGACGACTTTGGCATCTTGCATCCACCCTCTTCTGCAACCTTCAAAGCTGCTTCCTGTCTTCTACGGCACTTCTTCATTATCGTGTGGTCCAAGGGCTAAAGTGATCGACTGCAGATCAGACACCTATAGCAATATTTACCCAGATTAAATAAACTGTACTCCTACATCCTCGTATAGGATCAAATTGTACAAGTTTGTTTGTAAACCAAAGAAGGCGGGTTTCGTGTAAACCCCGTCTTGAATACATTTTTATTCTTTTATTTTCCACCACAAACAACTTTAGGCAGTACTACTGGTGGCATAGAATAAAGAGAGAGATAGCTCGTTTTGTGGCTAAGTGCCTGGTGTATCAGCAAGTCAAAGCTGAGCATCAGATATCTGCAGGATTACTTCAACCGCTCCCCATACCAGAGTGGAAATGGGAGCATATCACCATGGACTTTGTTACTGGCTTTCCGAGGAGTCCGTGGTCGAAATGCAGTATGGGTAATCATAGATAGACTCACTAAGTCTGCATACTTTTTACCCTTCAGAGTTGGACAATCTACAGAGGTCTTAGCAGATATATATATGAGAGGTATTGTGCGACTGCACGGAGAGCCAGTTAGTATCGTATCTGAGAGGGATACGAGGTTTACCTCTTACTATTGGCGAAGTATGCAAGAGAGTCTCGGTACCCGCCTAAAATTTAGCATAGCATATCACCCACAAACAGATGGCCAGTCGGAGCGCACCATTCAGACATCGGAGGACATGTTAAGAGCATGCATGCTTGATTTCGGAGGATAATGGGAGGACCACTTGCACTTGGTCGAGTTTTCCTATAACAACAGCCATCAAGCGAGCATCCAGATGGCTCCCTATAAAGCGTTATATGGAAGAAAGTGTCATTCCCCAGTATGTTGGAGCGACATAGGCGAGAGACGGATTCTCGGGCCAGAGTTGGTTGTTCGGACAGTGGAGAAGGTGAAGAAGATCCAAGGACACCTACTAGCAGCACAGGACAGATAGAAGCATTGGGCGAATGCGCATCGATGACCCTTAGAGTTCCAGGTTATAGATCACATTTTTCTAAAGATCTCGCCTACTCGAGGGACTATCAGATTCGGAGGCAGAGGAAAGCTATGTCTGAGGTACATCGGACCATTCGACGTATTAGAAAGCGTCGGAGAGGTTGCTTACAGATTAGCCTTGCCACAGACCTTGGAGGGAGTCCATGATGTCTTCCATGTATTGTAGAAGAAGTGTTGTAGAAGAAGAAGAAGCTTCAAAGGTTGCAAGTGGGATTGAATTCTCGTTGCCAAAGTTGTCAATCAACACTCTCTATCTGTGCTTCTCTCTCTGATCTCTGATTATGCCTTGTCACCTTCCTTTCTTGTGCTTCTGACCAGGGGTCTCTATTTATAGAGATTAGTCAAATAACTGTCTAGTTGGTGTAAAAGCCGAGTAACTGTCTTGTTGGCGTAAAAGGCCAAACTGTGAAGAAAGTTGCATCATTTACGCTGGGTTATGATAACTTCTACCTATATTCCCACAGTCTTCTGAATCTGTGTATGACACGTGTCCCATTATAAGGTAACACGTATAACTGCTTCTCGAAGATCACGGCATGCAAGCCACGTAAGTAACTGCCCTTGCGTAAAGATGGTTGGCGTAAAAGCCAAATAACTATCTCGTTGGCGTAAAAGACCAGACATTGAAGAGGAAGACTTATTTTATGCTGCGGTTATAATAACTGCTACCCACGTTCAAATAATCTTCTGAATCTGCAAATGACATATGTCCCTTTATGAGGTAACGCGTATAACTGCTTCTCGAAGATCATGGCATGCAAGCCACGTAGGTAACCGCCCCTGCGTAAAGATGGTTGGCGTAAAAGCCAAATAACTGTCTTGTTGGCGTAAAAGGCCAAACTCTGCGTAAAACTTAATGATTCATGAATAATAGATAACCAGCGTAAAAATAGCCAATTATCCTTCCTAACTGAGGTCTTGAGCATATTCTGGGCTAAATAGCCTTATCACGTACCTTGGAAAATATAGCCGAGTTGGCATATTTTGAGACGATAGCATATGATGTATTCCTATAGTTGAAAATAGCCTGGTTGGCGTATTTCGAGGAGATAGCATATGGCGTACTCCTATAGTTAAAAATAGCCTGGTTGGCGTAAAATGCAAGGATGGTGATGTGAGCGTATTAGTCACAGTTTTAGCTCTCCCAGTCATGACAAAATTTAAAGAATAGGACCAAATCTCATGCATTAAATGCAGAGATATGCCACCATCTCGTGTATTAAATATCGAGATACGCCTCAAGTTCTGTGCAAGGAACGACTTTTGATGTGGCGTCTGATGTCGTCTTATCTTGAGCGTAAAAATTTAGTTATGCCCATGTAGAATAGGCAGCGTATTCTTTGAATGCGTAAAAATGACTTGTATCAAGAATATGTCACTAAACGATAACCTGGGTCTCTGTGCAAAATCATTATCACAGTCGTCCTCTCGATCATCGTGTAGTACTTTTGTCAGGAGTCTGGTTTACTGATTTATCTGACAAATTCATCCGAGGAATACAAAGAGTTCCTCGTACAATTTTATGCTTCATTAAAAATAAATGTGTTTTAAACTTTACGCAGGAGGGTAAAGCAACCTTTTATGCAGAAAAGTCTTGAAGCACTGCTTTACGCGGACAGCTCTGACGCTCTACTTTATGCGGACAGTTTTGAAGCTCTACTTTACACGAAACAGCCTTGAAGCCATATTTTATGCCACACAGCCTTGAAACTCTGTTTTATGCGTACGGCTCTGAAGTCTTATTTTACGCCAACAGCTCTGAAGCTCTGTTTTACGCGGGCAGTTCTGAAGTCACATTTTACGCCACACAACCTTGAAGCTATGTTTTATGCGTACAATACTGAAGTTTTATTTTATGCCACACAGCCTTGAAGCTCTATTTTACGCGTACAACACTGAAGTTTTATTTTACGCCAAACAGCTTTGAAGCTCTGTTCTACGCGGAGAGGGACTTCATCTTTTTGGAGATTTTGACTGTATAATAATCGTACAATTCCACAGCGTATTTTATGCTTCTACAAGACCCTCTTCAAAGTTTTCAAATTCTTCGTAATTTGAAATACTTTGAATGAAGCATGAAATGGTCAACTTTGACCCGTTCTTTAAGGCTGATTTTTCGACGATATTTAAGAAATTGTTAGGATTTGTATGTTCTCTTCTGCCTATATAAGGGCAAGCAAATAAACTTGTTTTTCCATACTTCCTTCACTACAAATATGGCTGCTGAGATTCATTGGGCTGAACCGAGAAAGAAAGAGATTATGCTCTTCCAGCATGTAAGAAGCCGTAAAAAGAGACATCTTCGAGCAAATATTTTCTGACCCTCTTCAAAGTTTTCAAATTCCTCGTAATTTGAAATACTTTGAATGAAGCATGAAATGGTCAACTTTGACCCGTTCTTTAAGGCTGATTTTTCGACGATATTTAAGAAGTTGTTAGGATTTGTATGTTCTCTTCTGCCTATATAAGGGCAAGCAAATGAACTTGTTTTTCCATACTTCCTTCACTACAAACATGGCTGCTGAGATTCATTGGGCTGAACCGAGAAAGAAAGAGATTATGCTCTTCCAGCATGTAAGAAGCCATAAAAAGAGACATCTTCGAGCAAATATTTTCTACAATAATGGACCATGGAAGGATATCGTAGCTTCCTTTGCTCGAGATAATCAGCTATTTTATATGGCAATTCGTCAAAGAGAGAAGAAGGGTCACATTAGACAACACTGCTTGCTAGCTGTATTTTCCCCTATTATGAAGTTGGACCCTGGGGTGCAGCTTGGCCGTGTCTTCCAATATTGTGTTGGGTCTGAATCACTAATACAAATCTAAGCATGGCCGCCGATGACTTATGGAGGGAGGGCTTAAATAATTTAAACAAGCCCAGTTTTGTATCCTCCCTCCATTCACCATTTTCTTGGCCCCCGGCCGAAGAAGTGCTGTAGAAGAAGAAATGAAGATCTCCATCAGACGAGAACCTAGCATAATAGATTCCCATCATATGTAATCATGATCTTGAATATTAATAAAAAATCCATTATAAAAAAATAGATTTCCATCATATGTAATCATGATTAATAAACTTGTCTTCTTTTACGCACTATTGATTTGCCATATTGCTGTGAGGAAGTCTGATAATACGCAGCTTCAACATGCTTGAGTAATTTTTACGCAGACTCTAATAACTATGCATCGAGTCACATTCCAACTTTTACGCATAAAGGAAGATGCATAAAAACTCTTTAGCATTAAATTGTCTTAAAAATCTAATTGTCATGTTGTTTTGACGAGGAGTCACATAGAATTCTAAACTGTCATTTCTCTAATACGAAGAATATCTGTTCAGAACATCATCTTCAAGAATGGCTTCCCGAAAGATTCTCGAGACAGGGTAAGAAATATCCGCCGAGCAGGCCATCCTAGATGTAAAAGATCCTGGTGAAAGTTCGAACGAACTACCAATAGCCAAAGAAGAAGAGTCATCTCCAATAAAGACAGACATTTTCAGGGAACTCCTTGGCCCTACGTCTGATGAAGTCCTCTCGACTGAAGAAGAAGAGAAGTTTACTGAAGACTCATCGTCTGTTTGCAAACGCTGATATTTGTATATTTCAGGCACTTGCAATATTTTGTAAACAATATGGAATAAAAAGAGCATTTTCGGCGTAAACTCTTGTAACTGGCTTTCTCGAGCGTAAAAACTCAGGTTTATCAATGTATACGCGTATTCTGCTAACTGATCTGTCCCACGTAATTTAAGATGTGCGTAAAATCATAGATCCTTGCTCTGCACATAAAATTATGGATCCGTAGCTTCTGAGCGTAAAATCATAGATCTGTAGCATCTTAGCGTAAAATCGTAGATTTGTAGCTTCTGAGCGTAAAATCATCGATCTGTAGATTCTGAGCGTAAAATCTTAGATTTTTAGCTTCTGAGCGTAAAATCGTAGATCTGTAGCTTCCGAGCATAAAATCGTAGATCTGTAGCTTCTGAGCGTAAAATCATAGATCCGTAGCTCTGCGTATAAAATCATAGATCCTTGCTCTGCGCGTAAAATCATGGATCCTTGCTCTGCGCGTAAAATCTGAGCATAAAATCAGGGATCCGTTATGCAGCATGACTATCTGTCTTCCTTTTCAAATGATCGGCTGACGTGGTCCCAAATCATAACTGATTATGGTAAGATCAGATTTGGTTAAGGATTTAAAGAGTTATTTGAACTCTATAAATAGACCTAGGTCATGAGAGAGAAAAACCCTTTATCTCTTTCTGAAAAACCTTCGTCTCTTTCTGAAAAAGAACTCAAATTTGCCATGGCAATAAAACAGACCTCCACCACTTAGGGAAAGAAAGCCGCTTTATCATCTTGCTCCTCTGCTCAAGCACGAGCGACTCCTACTAGGCCAAGCGAGCCTTGTTCTGAACGAAGTGCTCCGCCGTCTAGCTGTGCACCGGGCATCACAGGTAAAACTTCGAGAGAAATAAAATCACTTCGCACACGTTATACGTGTATGCACAAATACGCCCACATTTGAATGTGAAAGCGTAAAACTCCATGTTTTGCAATCTGGCGTAAAAACTCAGACTGTTAAAATTTTGGTATATACTGCAAACCTTACGTTTTACGCACTGGAAGTAAATTCTAGCATAAAACTCCATATTTTATAGTCTGGCATAAAAACTCATACTGTTAAAATTTTGGCGTATAGTGCAAACCTTGCAATTTACGCGCTGAAAATAAATTCCAGCATAAAACTCCATATTTTGCAGTCTGGCGTAAAAACCCAGACTGTTAGATTTTGGCGTATACTGCAAACCTTGCATTTTATGCACTGAAAATAAATTTTAGCGTAAAACTCCATATTTTGCAGTCCGGCGTAAAAATCTAGACTGTTAGATTTTGGCGTATACTGCAAACCTTGCGTTTTATGCACTGGAAATAAATTCCAGCGTAAAACTCTATATTTTGCAGTTTGGCGTAAAAACTCAAACTGTTAGATTTTGGCGTATACTACAATAATGTAGTACTTTACGTTTTACGCGCTGAAAGTAAATTCCAGCATAAAACTGACTTATTCTCTTGCTTTTTGTAGTGGACCTACAGATCCCCCCTCTGGCTGAAGTAATGGGCTCTGCTGCTGGAATGTTGAATTCCAACTACTTGGAGGACTTGTCCCATGTGACTTTTCCCATCTCTGGAAACGAGTATCCTAAAGAAAGGTGAACTCTGAACTCGGCCCAAGAAGAAAGAATGTTGCTGAGTATGATCAGTGGGGAACCCTTGACATATATAGACGACACCGAGTATAAGAAACCAGCTTTCTTATTTGGGGATATTATTGATAAACAATCCCAGACAAAGCCCAAGAAGGAAGATTGTGTATTTTTTTCTGAGGGCACGGTTATGTACCTGCCGAAGATATCCAGAGATTACCCTATTTCTGCATTCTTCTATGCCACATATTCCAGAAGGATAGCATGGACTCTGACTCCTGATCTTCATGGCCAGCCAGGGAAGATCTTTTATAAGAAAGGATTAAACCAAGGATCCTTTGTAAGCAGTCCCTCAGGCCCTGTTATGCCCTTCAGAGGATTACTACCAGGCAGCGTCCCTAGTGAAGACTCCTTTTTGATTCAGCCATTTCAAATGGCAACTTTCTGCAATGAATTCATGAGGCTGGGAGGAGTATATCCCAAGGTTAACCCTCGCACAAGTGGATGGCTTAACCCCCACAATCTTTGATGGGCCAATTTAACTGCATGGGTCCTGAAGCACATTCAAATGGAGCTGGAGAGTATCAACTTATTTGAGGCTGTGAGTGCTACTAGTGTTGTGCTGCCTATCAACACCAATTTGTTCTTAGCTTTTATGGAGCGATATAACTCGCTAACTGGGACTTTCGCCACTCCGATAGGTGAGTTGGGCTTAGCCCTTCATGATATGGCATATATCTCAAAACTGCCAATGAGAGACACTCCTTATGAAGAGTACGTTCCCACAAATAGGGAGCTGATACCAACTCTCGGGCAGTGGCTGTGTATATATATCAAGAACTGAAGAGCCACTATCTTGCATGCACCATTTTTTATAGAGAGCCTTCTGATTTGGCTCATATTAACAAATGGGTATCCTACCTCTACTTCCATCAGGCTGCAAATGCCAAGCAGGACAAGATTGTAGATAGTAAAGACAAGACTTTGAACCCCCTGAGCATTCTTAATGCCAATACAATCGATGATCTCATTGAAGATGCTGAGGCTCCAGATTATGTTCTTAATAAAGAGGTAGGGGGTTATCTTGCAGGAACCAAAGCCTGCAGTTATATAAGCCATTGCCGAAAGCCTCTATCAAAAGGAGCTCAACTGGCTGGCTTCATTTCTATTTAGCTACGCCGATGGGTGGTGCCTGGTATTGCGTCGGCATATCGTATTCATCGCGATACCCTATGGCCCGCAGTGCGTTTGGTGTTTGGGGCAAGATTGGGCCTACTTTCTGCCATGGTATGTAGGATACAAGCTGGCCTTAGGGCTATTACTGATGGGCTGCTGGTCGATACTACACAGCACGAAGGATATCCCAGAGTGGAATTACCATTCTTATATCTGATGGGATGGTTAATCCTTCATAACACCAGAGTGATGTCTCCCGGATCTGCCAGTGGTTCGGGCAATAACTTCTTGTTGAATTACAAGAATTCTTTTTGGAATGTGACTAGTGTCATAGATTGTCGACTAGCACTAAATTTTGCCCATAGTTGAAAATTCTTCTGCACCATTCCCCCCGTACATATTAATCAACAGGGGACTAAACTTTAGGATGTAGGTCAGGGGAAGTCTACTCTTTCTCCTAAAGCCTTTTACTTGTTGGTCTACATTAGACCTTACCACCTACTGTACAGAAGTATGGACTACTGCTACTTGGAACCTTATCTGCCTAGCCGTTTCGCCAGGCAATTTAGATATGACCAGTTGCACATGGGAAATCCCATCACCAGTTTTAAATTCAAGGGTGGGCTTATTGATGGAGCTAGAGGATGGCGTTATTTTATCATGGGTGGTACTGGAGCAACCTTTGCTGTTCCTGCGACCTCTCTCTCCATGGAGTTGCGTATTCTTCATTCATACGCACAGTTTTATGTGTCCATCAATACCTTCCATCATGATTTTGATGTATATGGAAGTTTCAGAATGCCCTCCCATAAGTCCGCTGGAAGAGAGAAGATACCATCTGTCTCTTCTGATGAAGGTGATGAAACTATTGGTGCAAATGACTATTTGTTGATATTATCGAGAGGCATAATAGCCCCCCGATAGAGCCTCTCATTATTTCCAATAAATGAAAGGCTTCTACTCTGAAAGAGCCTCCCCCCCGCAAAAAGAAGTAGACTACCAGAGGTCCTAAACAGACTTCCACCAAGGGGGCCTCTTCCAGGAGTGAACATATTGTTTCCCCTGTTATGGATGATTCTTTGATTAGGAGTCCTTTGCCTTTTAAATAAGGAGCCTCCACAGTCTTAGCTGAAAGTGCTGGAGATTCTTTGCCCGCGACTGCTACCGCTACCCCCGTTACTGGTGATGCTTCCATATCGCCTTCGAGGCCGAGCTCAATAATAATCAGTATCCCTTTACCCAGACCAATAATGGTGCTAGCCCCTCCTTCATCTGTAAGTATTTCAAGCAAGATTCCATCTAATGAACCTCGAGTGTATCTGGGTGATGACTGGGATGACTACCCACAAGCGTCAGTTGGTGTACCCTCCTCGCCAGGTATGATAGCTTGTTTAGCATCATTAAGAAATGATTTAGCTATACAGGCTGCAGACGCAATATACATACCATGGGCCATGGGTAAATATTGTCTTCATGCTTTTTTCAGGAAAATTTAACATCAATTTGATATTAATTTTCTCTTATCTTATTTTTAGGCGAAGATATTTCTGGGGAGGGCGGAGCTGAAACAACCTCTGATTTTGTTGCGGATCCAGCTAATAAAACAGCGGTGACCACCGTCGAAGAAGCATACCTTGAAGCCGTTGATCTTTTATCCGCAACATTCTCGGATATAATCCCGTCAACAGCAGTTCAAATAACATCAAAGGTGGATGAACTCACCATCTCGACTGCACCTCCTTCGTCGAGCATGCCAGCAACTTCAACTGTTGTTGGTATCTCTTCTTTTGTCGTACCATCTGTTGAAGCAACGACTGTGGCAACATCCCCTGCAGTTATTCCAGAAAGGAGATTTATCGATATTGTGGCCACTCCCAGCGTCCATTCTAGCTTTGCTATGCTAGTTGAATAATACACTAGCATATTCTACCTCACTTTGAAAGAATTAATATCCATGGTGCTGGAGAAGAATCTAGGCTTTGATGCCTTAAAGACGTCCACCAAGATCACCATAGCGTAGATTAGAAATTTTAATGACGCTGAAAGAGCTAATGCGCTGGAGCAAATAGTTAATGATTTGGAACAACCCATTAACGAATATTTGCAACTATCCCGAGGCAGCATCAATAACTTGGTTCAGGCTAAGTACGACTGACTAACTGCAAAATTTTCTCAGAAGACAGAAACTTTAAACAAATCCATCCAGGAACATCAACAAGAGATGGAGAAAGAGCAAGTAGTATTGGTGGAGAGTATTCCTTAGCTAGCTCAGTGCCATGCCGAATGTAAGGGATATGAAGTGAGGGTTCGAGAATTGGAAGCTAAACTTGCTCAAACAAGGGAGAGGCTACTCAAAGCATCACTAGTTCGTGATGTATTGGAGGGCCAAGTGAATACATCTCAACAGAACTTGACACATGTGGGTGTCATCCATGCAAGTTTTGTTGATTCTCTGTCCGAACTATCTCTCTTGAGCAAAGACGAAACAAGGCTAGAACTGGCTTGCACCAACATTTTAAACTCCAAGAATGAGAGGATGGCTGCTTTGGCGCAACAGATCCGCGATTTAACTCCTCCTCCCCAATGATGTACTTTTTTGCTCCTTTTGTAATTTGTTATTCTCAGAGATAATAAAAATATATTTTTTGACTTTGTGGACCCATCACTTTAGAATATAAATGATAGGCTAAGATAAAAGTGATATCAGAGGTAATATGGACATGATATACTTTCGGTAAGGTTTAGCGGAATATATCTATTCAGAGGTAATATGAACATAATAGAATATGATCCAAATAAATTTGTATACAAAACACTATCAGAGGTAATATGGACATGATAGGTTTTAAAGTTTCAAATTAGTTAAACATATCTATTCAGAGGTCATAAGAACATAATAGAATATAATTCAGCTAATCTTTGTATGTAGTATCATCAGAATAAATTCTTCACCATACTCCATTAAGCCAAGGAGATCAAGCATAATACTTCTTCAGGAATTTGCCATTGAGAGGAGCCATTATCAAATCTCCATTAGGCTTGGCTAATCTTTAAGCGCCATTTGAAAATATTGTTTCAATCACATAAGGGCCTTCCCATTTGGGCTGGAATTTCTTCTTACTTTTATGTGTAATGATCATTGGCCTCTTTACAGCTAAAACCAACTCAACAACTTTGAACACTCTTTTCTTTACTTTTTGATTAAAAGCCCTGGAGATACGTGCTTGGTAGAACTCGATGCGCTATTGAGCTTGAAGGCATTTCTCGTCTAACCCTTCTAGCTCTTGAAGTCTTAAACGATCATTATTTTCCTCAGTCAGCTCATTAGCTACTGCTATTCTGAGTGATGGAATTTGAATTTTAATAGGAAAAACTGCATCACACCCATAAACTAATGAAAATAGAGAATAATCCGTTGGTGTTTGTACCGTTGTGCGGTATTCCTACAGACATTCACCCAATTTCTCGTTCCAATCTCTTTTATTTGAAGAGACAAACTTCTTCAAGAGTTTGATGATGGTTTTGTTGAAGGATTCCACCAAACAATTAGCAGCAGGATTATATGTCGTTGAGGCCATATTTTGTATCTGATTCTTATCGCAAAATTGGTAAAACGCTTGACTGATGAATTCAGGCCCATTGTCATGAATTATCCTTTGGGGTATCCCAAAGCGATTAATTATATGATGCTTGATAAAACGGATCACATTGGATGTCTTTACCTCAGCAAGGGGAATTGCCTCCGCCCATTTGGAGAAATAAACAGTGATAGCCAATATAAACCGATGTCCTCTAGAAGATAAAGGATGAATAGGACCAATGATATCCATACCCCATGCTTCGAAGGGCCATGATGTAATAGTAGGATGTAAATACTCAGAAGGTTGATGTATAAAATCTGCATGAACCTGACATGCTTTGTATTATCTTGTATATTTCACGGCATCTGCAATCATAGTAGGCCGTTGTAGCCCATCCTCCTGATACGATCCTATAACTTAGGACCGGGTTGATGTGCTCCACATACTCCATCATGAGCTTCTCGGATAACCCGTCTTGCATCATCATCAAAGAGACATCATAACAATCGTCCATCATATGTTCGGCGATATAGACTTTGTGAAGAAGCATCAAAATAGAAACGTAATGATCGTCTTTTGATAGATACTGCTTCTTTAGGATCCTTTGGTAAGATTTCGTATGACACGAAGTCTATAAAGGGACTTCTCCAATCTCTCTTAGAAGAAACCATGTTTCTAACCGTAAATCTCCTCACCCAAAATTAGGCCTACTTGGCTTAGATAGTGAAATTAGGGCTAGTTTGAACCAATTAGAATTAGAACACGGCATTTATTTAAGTATACAATAATTTATATCACGTAGCGCACCTTACCGTTGCTTCGATAATTGGAGCACCTCACTAGCCATTGTCTGTCTACAAATTTCACAACCTTGTCCTAGACATGTCCACCTACTATTTTGACCTTTGTGTAACTTATAATTATGCTTTATTGTGCTACATTTTAGTCGCACAATAAACTTTATGGACGTTATCATTTTAATTCTAAATAAATTTTAACTCTGTACCCTTGTGCATTCCAATCAAAATTGGAGACACAATCTTGACCATTTTGTATAACCCAAATTTTATTAATATTCTATATCGTACCCTCTACGTCCCTGACACTTGTGTCCCACCTAATCTTAATCACATGTACTCCTAATTATTTCCAGAATATCCTGCGCATTCAATTAAATTAATTAAATCTAATTTTCGTCTTTGTGCAATTTTCTAATTGTTGAGCACTTTTATGCAAAAATGCATTGAGATATCCACACCATTGGATAATACGTGAAAAAACCCAATTTTTCCTTCACATGAATTTTTCCCATAATTTTTGGGATGTACAGCACGCAACAATGCTCCCGAATATTAAACATGTCCTTGCATTTAAATAATTCAATTATGGCCCTCTCAACATCCCCATGTGCGCCTTGGCCCATCCCAAGAAGATGTTGACCAAGCCCACCTACCTTGGCCAATCCAAATCCAAAGTCCCCATGTATAAAATAGCTTTTTCTTCCCGTTTTCTTGATTTCTTCCCAAAAATCACCTAACCCTAAATAGTACTCAGTCGACCCCTTTTCCCCTACACATCCCTGTTCATCTTCAACCTTACCCCTCTTCCCTACCTGACCTCACCGGAGCTCCGCCGCGGCCATCCCCGCTCACCATGACTCGCCAGACTCGTCCCCGACCTCCATCTCCTCCACGGCAACTACACCATCACCACCAGAACCCGCCGTGGATACCCTGCATTATCCCCTCCTCCGCTACTGCTCACCGCCGATAGGAACAACGTCCAGACCTCCCCTTCCACTTCCTCCGTAGACCAAACGAGCAGCCCCGGTCATCTTCCCGCAGAACCACCACCACCATCATCACCGAGTACCCCGACTGTGCAAGCACCTATGACCCCTCCTCCTCTGCACACCTCGACCCGCCGCCTCTTTCCGGCTGTCCTCGACCTCCTTCCCTCGCCTGAACCCGGAGCACCCCGCCTGCCGACTCCCTGACCGGATGAACACAGCCACCAAACAGCCTCGCCTGACCTCCACCTCTCCCGAAGCTCCTCCACATCCAGTCGACCAAGCAGTCGCTATCACCTCCTCCTCTTCCCTGCCATCCCTGTTCCCTGTCCTCCTTCTCCCCATTGTCGGACCTCCTCCCCATTGTCGGACCTCCCCTCCCCTGGCCGGACTGGACCCCCCTGACCGGACCAACCTTCCCCACTGGCCGGAGTGTCAACACCACCACCATCAAGTAAACACCATCACCATCATCATCTTATGTACACCTTCACCATCACCATCGCCATCGTCGTCGTAGTCATCACCTTCACCATTATCATCGTCATCGTCGTTATAATCATCATCCTAACTATCATCGCCATCGTCGTCATTATCATCGTCGTTATCATCGTCGTATCTTCAACCTTACCCTATCATCAATATCTCATCCTCGTCATCACCGTCATCTTCATCATCATCCTAGTGGTCCTCACCATCATCCCAGTCATCATTCATGTCACCACCATTATCATAAATTCTATCATTATTCCATAATCATCACTATGATGATCATCATCACCATTATAACCCCCCATCATCAATATAAACACTACCATTAGCCAAATCATCACCTTAACCATAACCTAATTATTACATCGTCATTACCCTCGCCATCATCCTCATTATGGACCCGTCACCCTTGCCAGACAACCCGCAATAGTCACCCCCAATTCCCGTGCCTGCGCACGCTGACCCCGAAGAGCTATTGGAACATTCTGCGTAACTTCCAGAGCCGGATATTGGGACTACGCAGCTTCTTGCCAGGCAAGTATACCTTGCCTTGTTGTACTGTTTAAATTATGTTTTATTATTTGCATGTTTATATTATAAAACTATACGCGTCCGAGAGAGACTCGGGTGCAGTGAGCGGAGGCATTGACGTTAGGACGTGTGTCTGACCTAGTGTCTAGTAGACCCACCTAGTGTTGTGGAGTTATCGGTATGACTCCTTGGCCTTGACACGTTTCTTATACGTGTTGTGAGTCTCATATAGGGTACGGACTTACGTATGTGGTTGGCCACCTGTACATGTAGGCGTGCGACGGATAGAGAATAACTGCTATTAGCAATGCATGTTATAAGACTTAGTAGTTATTAGAAGTCAGAGCATAGACTATTGTAGTACGAAGGTCCATCCTTGTCCTTGTTTGGTCGTATGGTTGGGCTGTTGTTCTAACGATAGACTATGAGCCAGAGTTACGACACATCGGCGTAGTAGCTAAGGCGTGTTGTGGATACAACATGCTTAGATCATTGAGCGGAGAGGACGACTAGTAGGCGCATGGGACACCCACCTCCTTTATACAGATATCGCACTCAATGGAGTGATACGGACGTTATTATTTATACAGATACCACGTTCCCTAGAGTGTTGGACGTTTCTTAGTGATTTTACAAATACCTCATTCTTCAAAATTATGGATGTTGCAGATACCACACTCTAGAGAACGTTGGACGTTATTATATTCCTGCGCCCGTGTTATAGGGGGCATATATGGCATATACTAGCCGGTTGTCACGATTGGTGAATTACGTCAGCATATGTCTAGCCTACACATTCCCATATACTCAAGTTATCCTCAAATTGCATTTCACTTAGATGGTTAGGTCACCCTGGAGTTGTACAATATTTACTTTATGGCATGTTTTATGTATCTTGTTATGTCCCTCTCAGGACCTGGTCCCTTTCCAGGTGTAGAGGTTCGTAAGTATTCGCAGGAGCACTGATCCGGACTGGTTACTTATATTCCGAGGAGGTCTTCTCTTCGAGTCACAGTAGTTGGAAGTTGTTGTACTTATATTGTATTTATCTTGCTTATTCTTTCTTCTAGTTCGGCAGTGGATTTGTTTCCATTCGACTACCCTCATTAGAAGCTTTACATTGAGATCTAGTTATAGATATTGGTTATTCATCTGTATATGATTTCTGTGGATGAGATTTAGCTATGCCCTGTGACATCTGTGTTTATCACTTATGAATTGTTATTCATATTACAGCCTACGCGTGTTATGGTTTTCATATATTGGAGTGCCGTATTCATACGGCTGGAATGCTTACGTGTCCTAGTCCTACGTATTTTGGGACTGGGGCGTGACATATTTTTGTGGTGGCCCATGCAGGTCAAGATCATATTGTCTAAGTTACATTACTATACTGAGCAAGCCTACAAATAGGATTAGAATATAGGATCTTATCCATGTCTAACTATGACTCATCCTCCTTTCAAATCCATTCTATTTGAATAACTGCATCCTGTTTGATTCATGTGCTTCCATATTAGTTCCTTGAGTGTAGCCTTCTCCTAGAATATAGAAGTCCTTGTTGTTAGATAATAAGTAGGGTAACCTTCCTATTAGGAGTAACTAGAACCTTGACACGTCACTAAGTTTAGAATATTTAGGCAAACCCTAGTATCCTTATCTAAAGAATGGCTTACCATTATTCCTTGACATAATTATGAATGACTTAAGAGTAGTATAGGCACTACTGGAGCTAGTTAGAGATTTGACCCTAATGTTTGACCCTAGTATTGAGGAACCAATAGAAATCTGAGATCGAATGTAGGGACTGAACCTGATTTGCGTAGTGAGATAGTGTTAGGATATAGATACTTGTCTCGTTACTAGCAGACAGTACCTCAGGAAGCCCAGAGCAACTAATATGACATTCCCCTTGATCATACCTCAAATACGGAGACTTTCTCGCTACCTTCCCCTTAGGAAACCATGATAGTATCTAAGTCCCTCTATGGAAATTTTATATCTTGTCCCCCTACAACCTTAACGTTCGCCAATTGTGCGACAATTTAAATTGTGTTCTTCCTTCTTCATCTTTTAATTAGTGCCACTTAACCTTTCTGATTTTAGGCCAAGTGATATTCCTTTATGTTAAGGATATATAGTTTGCTAGGATGATTACTGTAATCTTGAACCTTGAATTTTGTGCTTCGTAGTTAGCACTTGATAGTTTTAGTTGATCCTTTAGATTGTGATCTGATTATTCTTAGTTTTAAATCATGTAACATGTATCCCACCTCAATATAGATTATATACTCTCTTCCCTTAAAGGCCAGTAACTTTTCCATTCTTACTAGTGACACTTGTTCTATAAGCACTATAATTAAGATTTAGGATGACCATGACCTATACAATACAATAGGGGACCCTAATAAGTACCAAGATCTTTTTCGTATGTACCCCAATAAGAGTTTATACTTTATTTACAAGAATAATATTATTTTATAGATTTCCCTTAAGACAGTCACAGTATTAGTTTAATAGTTTTAAGTTAGGTAGTATGCCTCACAACCTAGTAACACATAGTCCTCTCGACCAATTGATAAAGTATAATTGAATGACATTAACTATATGCTTGCATAAGACGATAATGTTTATTCAGACGGTAGAACTTAAAGGCCCACACCCATATTTTGGTCGACTGGCGACTTAGAAAAGGAGTAGTATGACAACTATAGAGATGGTAGAGTCTTAATTTTATATCTTGTTGGTTTTGTGAACTTGAATTATTTTCGTACCTCCTTTCATCATAATCCAACGTATTTATATTTCTAAAACTACCATGACTTATGCTGCTATTATAGCCTAGTTTTGCAAGCTTATTCCTTATCAAGCTTGTTCACGACATATGTATTATTGGACGCGTACACTAATAGATTTTAGAATCAGTGTACTACGGTCTGATCAACCATAGTGTGCTTGGTTCGCCCTTCGCATAACTATTTTACGTGGATTGAGATATATAGTTATTAGTAAACGAATGTACATTCCTACTAGATATGACTGAGCATATTGTATCCGTTACATAATTGTACTGATACGAGCATGTGAATAGAAATTACCAAATTAGGATTTCAATCCACAACTGCCTTGACAATTCCTATTGAATTCTTTAAAATGCCTTGATCTCATACTCCTAATCTATTACCTCCCCATTGAACTCTTTATTATTGTTTTTCGTCTTTCCTTATTTCGGAAAGACAAAACCTCGTGCCTAGCATAAGTTAATACACAGATAGTATTAGATATACCCTATAGGCCAATTATATTGATTGATGATTATTTTATAACCAAGGACATATCACATGTAATATATTTGGTGTTAAAATTTTTGAGGATTGACTAACAGGACTAAGTAAATTTGAGGAATGAGATCTCTTAAATGTAAGAGCCTTATGTGATAGATGGGAAAATTCTAAGTTGGGTAGCAGTTGCATTATCAGCTTGAGAGAAATTTCTTTAGATTGTGATCGAGCAAAAATTGATTGAAAGGTTCAAGTCCTTTTAATTTTTAGAATTTTGGACGAATAAGTAAGATGATGAGGATCAATGAATTTCAATTTTTAGCAAATGATTTGAATTTTGAGTATTGGGGGCCGAATCATCGATTTAAATCTCGAGGAAAATAAAATAGAACTCTAAATATGAACATGGTCGGATTAAATTCCAAATTCGATGACTTGAATTAAGAATTAAAATTTTGAGTGTTGGATCACCTATTGGGAACATTGAAGATGTAAATTTAAAGTAAAATTAGAAGAGTATGGAATTTATAAGTTGAAAATGAAAATATTATTCGATTTTAATTGCTTTCTAGAGAAGATTATGATAATTGTAGATTGTGGTATAAATTTCTAATATGGGATGTCATATATATTTGAATTAGATTTGGATGTGGTTATTCTAATTTGAAAAAAATTGAGAAGATAGTGCGATGTTTTGAAGTTCGATTTAAACAATGGTTAATCTAAATTAAAAGTGATAGCGATGGATTTAAATAAGCTTTAGATATTTGGAAGATATCGCGATTGACTCGCCTTATGTACGAATGTGAAGGAATTATCCAATTATACCCTAGTTAAATTTCGAGGATGAAATTATATTTTAAGTTGGGTAGATTGTAAACCCCCTCACCCAAAATTAGGCCTACTTGGCTTAGATAGTAGAATTAGGGCTAGTTTGAACCAATTAGAATTAGAATACGGCATTTATTTAAGTATACAATAATTTATATCACGTAGCGCATCTTACCGTTGCTTCGATAATTGGAGCACCTCACTAGCCATTGTCTGTCTACAAATTTCACAACCTTGTCCTAGACATGCCCGCCTACTATACTGACCTTTGTGTAACTTATAATTATGCTTTATTGTGCTATATTTTAGTCGCACAATAAACGTCACGGACGTTATTATTTTAATTCTAAATAAATTCCAACTCTGTACCCTTGTGCATTCAAATCGAAATTGGACACACAATCTTGACCGTTTTGTATAACCCAAATTTTATTAATATTTTATATCGTACCCTCTACGTCCCTGACACTTGTGTCCCACCTAATCTTAATCCCATGTACTCCTAATTAATTCCAGAACATCATGCGCATTCAATTAAATTAATTAAATCCAATTTTTGTCTTTGTGCAATTTTCCAATTGTTGAGCACTTTTATGTAAAAATGCATTGAGGTGTCCACACCAATGGACAATACGTAAAGAAACCCAATTTTCCCTTCACATAAATTTTTCCCATAATTTTCGGGATGTACAGCACGCAACAATGCTCCCGGATATTAAACATGTCCTTGCATTTAAAGAATTCAATTATGGCCCTCCAAACATCCCTATGTGAGCCTTGGCCCATCCCAAGAAGATGTTGACCAAGCCCACCTACCTTGGTCAACCCAAATCCAAAGTCCCCATGTTTAAAATAGCTTTTTTATCCCCTTTTCTTGATTTCTTCTCAAAAATCACCTAACCCTAAATAGTACTCAGCCGACCCCTTTTCCCCTACACATCCCTGTTCATCTTCAACCTTACCCCTCTTCCCTGCCTGACCTCACCGGAGCTCCGCCGCGGCCATCCTCGCTCACCACGACTCGCCGGACTAGTCCTCGACCTCCATCTTCTCCACGACAAGTGCAACATCACCACAGAACCCACCGTAGACACCCTGCATTATACCTTCCTCCTCTGCTGCTCACCGTCGGCAGGAACAACATCCAGATCTCCCCTTCCACTTCTTCCTCCGACCAAACGAGCAGCCCCGACCATTTTCTCGTAGAACCACCACCACCATCATCCCCGAGTACCCCGACTGTGCAAGCACCAATGACTCCTCAGCCTCTGCACACCTTGACCTGCCGCCTCTTTTCGGCTGTCCTCGACCTCCTTTCCTCGCCTGAACCCGGAGCACCCCGCCTGCCGACTCCCTGATCGGATGAACACAGCCACCAAACAGCCTCGCCTGACCTCCACCTCTCCCGGAGCTCCTCCACATCCAGTCGACCAAGCAGTCGCCATCACCTCATCCTCTTCCCTGTCATCCCTGTTCCCTGTCCTCCTCTTCCCCATTGTCGGAGCTCCTCCCCATTGCCGGACCTCCCCTCCCCTGGCCGGACTGGACCCCCCCTGACTGGACCATCCTTCCCCACTGGCCGGAGTATCAACACCACTACTATAAAGTAAAAACCATTACCATCATCATCTTAAGTACACCTTCACCATCACCATCGCCATCGTCGTCGTAATCATCACCTTCGCCATCATTATCGTCATCGTCTTTATCATCATCACCCTAACTATTATCGCCATCGTCGTCATTATCATCGTCGTCTTCGCCATCACCTTAACTTGTATCGTCGTCATTATCATCGTCGTATCATCAACCTTACCCCATCATCAACATCTCATCCTCGTCATCACCATCATCTACATCATCGTCCTAGTCGTCCTCACTATCATCCCAGTCATTATCCATGTTACCACCATTATCATAAATTCTATCATTATTCCATAATCATCACTATGGTAATCATCATCACCATTATAACCCCCCATCATCAATATAATCGCTACCATTGGCCAAATTATCACCTTAACCATAACCTAATCATCTCATCGTCATTACCCTCGCCATCATCCTCATCGTGGACCCGTCACCCTTGCCAGACAACCCGCAGCAGTCACCACCGATTCTCGTGCCTGCGCACGCTAACTCCAAAGAGCTATTGGAACATTCTGCGTAACATTCGGAGCCGGATATTGGGACTACGCAGCTTCTTGCCAGGCAAGTATACCTTGCCTTGTTGTACTATTTAAATTTTATATTATTATTTACATGTTTATATTATAAAACTGTGCGCGTCTGAGAGAGACTCGGGTACAGTCAATAGAGGCATTGATATTAGGACATGTGTCTGACCTAGTGTCTAGTAGACCCACCTAGAGTTGTAGAATTATCGGTATGTCTCCCAGGCCTTGACATATTTCTTATATGTGTTGTGAGTCTTATGTAGGGCACGGACTTGCGTATGCGGTTGGCCACCTGTACGTGTAGGCGTGCGACGGATAGGGAATAATTGTTATTAGCAATGCATGTTAGAAGACTTAGCAGTTATTAGAAGTCGGGGCATAAACTATTGTGGTACGAAGGTCCATCCTTGTCCTTGTTTGGTCGTATGGATGGGATGTTGTTTTAACGATAGACTATGAGCCCGAGTTATGATGCCTCGGCGTAGTAGCTAAGGCGTGTTGTGGACGACTAGTAGGTGTATGGGACACCCACCTCCTTTATACAGATACCGCACTCGACGGAGTGATACGGACGTTATTATTTATACAGATACCACGTTCCCTAGAGTGTTGGACGTTACTTGGTGATTTTACAGATACCTCATTCTTCGGAATGATGGACGTTGCAGATACCACACTCTAGAGAACGTTGGACATTATTATATTCCTGCGCCCGTGTTATAGGGGACATATGTGGCATATACTAGCCGGTTGTCACGATTGGTGAATTACGTCAATATATGTCTAGCCTACACATTCCTATATACTCAAGTTGTACTCAAATTACATTTCACTTAGATGGTTAGGTCACCCTAGAGTTGTACAGTATTTACTTTATGGTATGCTTTTATGTATCTTGTTATGTCCCTCTGAGGACCTGGTCCCTTTCTAGGTGTAGAGGTTCGTGAGAATTCGTAGGAGCGCTGATCCGGACTGGTTACTTATATTCCGAGGAGGTCTTCTCTTTGAGTCACAATAGTTGGTAGTTGTTGTACTTATATTGTATTTATCTTGCTTATTCTTTCTTCTAGTTTGGTAGTAGAATTGTTTCCATTCGACTAGCCTCATTAGATGCTTTACATTGAGATCTAGTTATAGATATTGGTTATTCATCTGTATATGATTTCTGTGGATGAGATTTAGTTATGCCCTATGACATCTGTGTTTACCACTTGTGAATTATTATTCATATTACAGCGTACGTGTGTTATGGTTTCCATATATTAGAGTGCCATATTTATACGGCTGGCATGCTTATGTGTCCTAGTCCTATGTATTTTGGGACTGGGGCATGACAATAATATAGCTGCTTTCTATGTAAAAATTATTTTTCACACAAAACAAATCCCTGTTAAGAAGGATCACCGAATTCTGTCTTCTTATAGGAATAGCTAGATCTGCAGCTAGACTGGCCAGAGCATTAGCTTCTAAATTTTGAGATCAAGGAACATGTTCTAAGAAGAATCCTTTAAAAGACATTGCTATCTCGATCGTTGTTCGGTGATAAGGAATAAGGTCTGGATTGCGAACTTCATATATTCCTCTGATCTGATTGACGATCAGCTGAGAATCACCAAAAGCTTCCAAGTATTCAACATCCAATTCTTTAACAACTTGAAGCCTAATTAATAGAGCATTATATTTTGCCATATTATTAGAGCATGGTTCACTAAGAGAATATGCTCGATAGATGACGAGTTTATCAGGGGTCACCAGAACAATTCCTACTCCTGAAACCTCATTTCCCTTGGGACCCATTCTGGAAGCACCATCAAAGAAAAGCTGCCATGTATCACCTTCTATTGCCGAATTACATTCTGTAACTTTGTCGGGAATGTCCTCATATAATTTAGAGGTTTCTGGAATTGGATGGGCAGCTAAGAAATCAGCCAAGGCTTGACCTTTCATGTACTTCTGACGGACGTACACCATATCATACGGTGTCAATAGCATTGCCCAAGTCATGAGTCAGGAATTAAGGATACTTGGCTTATTCATCAATACCCGAAGTGGATTAATTCTGGAGATGATATGAATAGTTTGGCCTATCACGTAATGTCGCATCTTTTGAATGGCAAACATTAGGGCCAAGCATTCTTTTTCCACTAGGTTATACTTGTGTTCTGCTCCGATCATCATCCTGCTTAAATAGTAAATAGCCTGTTCATGACCCTCATTATTCTTCTGTGCGAGGAGAGCACCTAAAGAATGATAAATTGCTCGGACATACAGCAAAAATGGTCTTCCTATGATAGGAGGCACCAAAACTGGAGGATTAGTAAGATAGCGTTTGATGTTATTAAACGCTTGTTGATAGGCTTCGTCCCATACAAATGACACACCTTTCTTCATTATATGAGAAAAAGTTTGACATCTTCCATAGGGATTGGATATAAATCGCCTAATATAAGCTAGACGACCTTCAAATCCCCTAAGTTCTCTAAGATTACGGGGCGGTCGCATTTCTAGGATAGCTTTTACTTTATCAGGGTCAACTTGAATGCATTTAGCAGAAAGGACAAATCACAGAAATTTTTTACTGGATACACCAAGAAAGAACTTTGTAGGGTTCATTTTGAGTTGATGTTGGCGCATCAAGTCAAATATTATCTTCAAGTCTTGGATGTGATTACCCTTAAGGCAGCTTTTGACAGCAATATCGTCTGCGTAACATTCTACCATTTTGCATAAATGTTCATGGAATATGTTACTCATAGCTCATTGATATATAACCCCGGTATTCTTCAATCCAAATGGCATGACTGTATAGCAATATACCCCCAATTATGTACGAAAGGCAGTATGCTTCTCATCTTCAGGATTCATCTTAATTTGATTATATCCTGAAAATCTGTCCATGAAAGACATGCGCTCAAAACCGCACGTATTATCGATCATGACATCTATAATGGGAAGAGAAAACTCATCTTTAGGGCAAGCCATATTTAGATCTCGGAAGTCGATGCAAACATGCACTTTTATGTTTTTCTTCATAACCGGGACAACATTAGCGACCCAATCAGGATGTTGTTCTTCCCGGATAAACCCACAGGCTATTAATTTCTTAATTTTAGCTTCAATGGCATCCATCATGTCTGGGCGAAACCGGCGTTGGTGTTGCTTTACAGGCTTTGAATTGGACAATATATTGAGTTTATGGGTAGCCACTTTTGGATCAAGACCTGGCATATCCTCATAATTCCAAGCAAAAACATTAATATATTCTTTTATCAGCTGGATTATTTCTTCTCTTTCTTCTTCAGAAAGTTTGTTACTGATAAATATCGGCTTTGGTGAAAATTCATCCCCAACATTGACTTGGATAACCTTGTCTTCAATGGGTGGTTATTTTTGTTCAAACCGGAGTTCCCATTGTGTATCCATTTGCTTTGCCCAAGATTCATTTTCAAATGGTTTAGATTCTTGTTCCTCTGTTTCGAGGGAATCTATCAACACCATATTTACTGATAATGCCAGTTCGAATTTATCATCTGAATCGGAGGATGACAAATCATCTTGAGAAGAGGAAATGGTCGCATCACTTGACTCAGAGGCGTTTGAAGTTGTAAGAGATGTGGTATACCCTAGCCTGAAATGAGTTCATTGACAGTAAGGATCACCATGCAACAGTATTGGTCTGCCTTTTCCATAGTTGAGGCCTGGCTCGAACTTCAAATCATAACCCATGTTTTGTATAATCTTTAAAGCCTGTGGGCTATATCTGTGGATTTATATTTTCCCAACATCAGACTCGTGAAAATGTTCTTGTACAATCTACCTATTCCTTATTTGACCGAAGACTATTGGACGCTAATCATTGCGAGTAGGTGGAACAATAAAGATAGAATCTTCATGTGGCCCAAATATCATGACGATATTAGATGTTGACGCTAATTTCCACACATATGGATGATAGAAGTCTATAGCTTCCAATAATTTTTGTGCTATGTGTTCTATATCTTTATGGGGAGAAGATTCCTGGTTAGGAAATTGGGCGTCAGTATACTGGAAAAGAGAGTCTTTATTATCATCAGAAAATACGTCCCCGATTATATTTACATCAGCTGACTGCTTGTTGCGCCTAAGGTCAATGACCAAAGGCGGAGGTTTCTGGTTCAGATTGATCACTAGAGGATTATTTCCTCCTCCTGACTTTGGTTTGCCCAAGTGGATAGTCATAGGTTCTGAGACTTTTGGACGGGTAATCCGTCCTTTCACTTGGATCGACAAAGGTTGCTCAGTAGATGGTTCTCGTGGCTCCTGGTGGGATTCTTCCTCCATTTTGCCTGACACCTCTTTCATGTAGTCTTGAGTGTGCAGCATGGCATCAGAATAGTAAGATTTAACCCCTTTGAACGGATTGAGATCAGCAAATTCTGTTTTCACTTTTCCTTGAGCGTCTACATATTTGAAATATTGATGTAGAGTTGAAGAAATAATATTGTGATCATGGATCCATGGCCTACCCAACAGAATGTTGTAAGACACCTCCAAATCAATGACGTAGCATATAGCCAATGATCTAAGGTCACCAATCTGGATTCTTAGACGAATCTTCCCCAACAGTTTGCTTTTCCTGGCATTGAAGCCCACAATTGTAGTGGTAGTATAAGCCAGTTCACTGGTAGAAATTCTCAACGGTCTTAGCAGACTATGAGGGATAATACTGATCGACGATCCCGAATCTATGTGAATCCGGTCTACCTCAATGGAGCTGACGTATCCTGTGTAATAAAGAGGCCTATCGTGTTTGTTATGTTTCAACAACATGTCCTATTGAGTGAAAGTGATGTTAGGGACCACTTCCATAGGCTCTTTATCAGGGGACTTGAGCTGAGTCAGGCATACATCTGCTTGCATTAATGCTTCACTCAAGGCTTGACGAGTGTCTTTGGATAGCCGAAGTAGCTCAAAAATTGACAATCTGGCTGGAGTATTAGCTAACTGAGCCAAGATATCGAAGTTATATGGTTTCTCTAAACCTTTGTTTTGAATATTCTTCAGAGGTTTATCGAAACGAACTTCTTTTTGTTTACTTTTGTCCACAGAAGTTGGTTTGGAAGGACCTGCCTCTAGTACTACAGGTTTAGGCTCTGGAGGTTTGGTAGCTGAAGTGTCTGTCGTTGCTTCTTCCTGATTCCCTCGATAGTCTTGGAGGTAGGCTTTCCCTGACCGAGTTCCGGTCGCTAAAGCCTCTTCTTCCGATGTCGGAGATATTCTAACCATATGGCATGGTTTACATCTGGAATTTTTCTTAGACTTAGCTTTAGCAGCTTTAGTCTCTTCCTCAATTTCTGATATTAGATCAGGGTGGACCCATAAAATCTCTCTACGCTTGGTAGTTAGGGGCACTAAATCTTGATTTTGACCCCTGGTAGGAGGTAGATTAACAATATTCATCATTGTCCGCAGAATAGGTACCACACCATCCGGTACTTCTTGAGAGGGAAAATTGCCAAATTGGAATGAGATCATATTTGCAGTGACCGTCTTTTCGTTATTACGCAAAGTGATGACTTTGGCGTCGATTAACTCCTGGATTTTTCTTTTCAGTACATAGCACGCCTTTGTGGGGTGATGTATGTATCTGTGGAAAATACAGTACTTAGGATTATTTGTACTGCCGACTTCATTTGGACGCTTTATCTCTAGTAGAGTAAGCTTGCCACTTTTGACTAGATAATCAAAAATGCTTGGAATATCATCGTCGTCAAAAGAATATTCTTCTTTAGGTCTGGAAGTTCCAGGATTCGTCTGCGTAGTTACCGGAGTATTTTGTCTGGCCGTATTGATTGCCAGGGCTTCCTTTCCTTTTGAACTACGAGTATGGTCATTATTGGAGGATGACCGCTTCCCTCTATTAGAGGTAGAGATCATGATTCCGTTGTCACGAGCCTTCCGACTGTTATCTTCAGCGGCTACTGTCGATATGATAAATGAGGGCGAATCATGGAACTGATATGGTCCCGTGAAAACTGAGATCAGTGGGAGAAGGTTCTTTCTGCAGATATCTACCAAGGCAGAATCGATAACTCCAGGAGGCATCTGTAAAGTAGCTTGACGAAAGCGTTCAATGAATGTACGAACGTTTTCTTTTTCCTTCTGCTTTACTTCAATGAGTGATGACATTAACATGTCCATTCCTCCCTCGTAGAATCGAGCGAAGAATAGAGTCTTGAAATCTTCAAAAGAAGTAATGCAGTTGTCAGATAGACTGTGATATCATTGGTAAGCTACTCCAGAGAGACAGCCTTTAAATACTCGAGTGAGAAGGCCATCATCTCCTTGCAATAATACCGTCATTATGCTAAAGTAGTTCATATACTGGCTTAGCAACGTCTTTCCCTTAAACAAAACCATAGCCTATGGTTTGTATTTTGATGGGAAAGGTACCTCATTCTAGACAGATGGATATGGCTGGTTAATTCCCAACTTCTTGAGCTGATCTTTATGCTTCAAGGCGTCAAATTGGGCTTTTAATTCCCGAACTTCTTGTATCGGATCTTCAGTTGGGAAAGGGACAGCGGAAAGGTGAGAGATTGGATGTATTGTAACTCTAACAGGAGGTAATATATTCTCCGAGTTAAGAGGTTGAGGAGCAGTTGATTCTTGGTTTTGAACAGGCTCTTGGCTTGCATTGGATGGTGGTATGTCTACCCCCACACGTAGTTGAGTCGGAGGAACAGGTGTTTGAGCTATTACAGTTGTATGTTGAGTCACCATCATTTAGCACATACTCTCCATCATGGTATGCATCTCTTTAAATGATGCCTCCAATACAGCGATGCGTTGTTCAGTACTTCCTGATGGGGAAGCTTCTTCATGTTCATCTCCAACAGCATAAACTCATATTTCTCTAGATGTCACTGAGGGATTAGTATAGATTTCTGTAGAGATTGAATCTATACTTTCAGCATCAAATTCAGAAAACTGGCGACCCCCAGTGTCGAAATCAGAAGAATCTGAAGCTGATTGTCGTGACCTCGAACGAGTGTTTTGAAAAACACCTTCTTCAAAAGTCTCGATCAGTCTATCATATCTCCTTTGGCTTGGAGTTCTAGAGGGATGATATCTTGAACTCGACCTTCCTCTAGGAATATGCGAAGTCATATTTACTGACGCAAATGTTGGTTCTTTCTCCTGTAATGACAAAGAGTAGTTCAATCGGTCGAAAACTGACCGTTTTGCTTTAGCACAGCAATAGTTAATTACAACCTTATGACTATTACAATAATGTTTTCTAGGGGGTGTAATAGACATATTAGAATATCCCCTGTCTTTGCATTTCTGGATCAAGAAATCACGTAAATCAGGGGGATTACCAGAAGAAGAAGAAGGCTTATTCTGCCATTTTACATCAGTAGGAATATGGAGATTAGGAACCATAACCCTTACTCTGCCATAGGAATACAGCAGTAGGAATATGAGTAGCATATGATCTATCATCTGTCTGAGAAGCATATCTTCCCGTGAAACGAGTGTTCTTTACGCGGGCAGACTTATCCTGGCATAATTTGGAGTTTTGCACAGGATTGCGTAAAACAGGAAAAGTCCTCAAATAGCCTTCAGCATCACGCGTAATCTGAAGAGTGGGAACTTTCTTCTCTTGTGGGCGTAAAAGACTAGAGGTTGGGAGATTCGCCACTTGTTTTTTCTTGATGTGATCAAAGGGTACATCTGCCTCATCATAGACAGGAGATGTATTTTTACGTGCAGGGCGCGTTTAAAATTTTTGAATTGGCACTGAGGCCTTGCCAGAAATTTTGTCAGCCACGTCACAGACGAGAGATAAAGGTTTACGTGCAGGGCACATCTTAGACTTCTGGATTGGCACTGGGGCATTGCTAGATGTCACTACCACATTCCGAAAACATGGGTATTTTCGACTTTTTACAATATTTAATATTATTGTAGTTATAATTAATTAATTGCATGAATAGTATATATTGATTTAAATAATTATGTGTGACGTGTAATTAAATATAGTATTAGATACAGTGTTCAATTGTTTTGAGCTAGCAGACTTGACCTAGAAGCCCAGTAGAGGAACACCTGTCCAAATTATGGAATTCTGTAATTAATTGTTTTATTTATAATTTATTTATTTATGATTGTAATTAATTACCGTATTTTAATTAAATTATTGCGCATTGCCTTTGCTTCGATATTTGGAGCAGTACCCTTGACTTTTGTCTTCCGACAAATTTCACAATCTTGCCCTAGACATGCCCGCCTTCCATTCTGCTATTTTTGCAACTCATAATTATGCTCTTTGTGCATTATTTCTGGCCGCACAAAAATCGTCGCGGACGGTTATTTAAAATTCCTATTTTGTATCGTTGTGCGTTCCAATCAAAAATTGGAGGATATCTTGACCTATTTTTCGTGCGGCCCAAATTAGGGTAATATTCTGTTCTGAGTCTTCTTCATTATTGGTATTGATGACCTGACCTGATTTTGGCTCCATGTACTCCTAATAAATTGTTGAACACAACTTGCATTTATTTCTATTTAAATTGAGGATACTATTTTATCTGATTCTAAAATCCCAATTTAATTCCAGTGCCCTGCTATTTAAGCCCACACCGATCTTACAGCGCCCCTGACCCTATAAAACACCGGACACCGAATCGCCCGCCAAATTTTCGTTATTTTATGTGTTTGTGCAATTTCCCAAATTTAAGGGGGGCTAAATTACAAATTTGCATAATTGGTGTCAACACCCCATTGGTTCAAACAAATGGAGAGCCCAACTATTTGACTAAGTCAACAACCCTCTCCATGAATAATTAATTTTTCTCATGACAAGTCATGGCCATCCATTCTAGATGGATGCAATCTCCACCCTTCATCCACATCTCACCCTCATCCTATTTAATGTCATGTCACCCTCAACCCTAATCCCTAGAAATCTAGGTTTCCCCACCTCACAAGCCTCCTCCCTCTCTCCTACGTATGTGAACATTTTCTTCTCTTCTTCTCTTTTCTTTTCTTCTCTTCTTCTTCCTTTCTTCTGCTATTTTCTTCTTCTTTTCCTTTCTTCTTCTTCTTCTTTGTTCTTTTGGAATTAAATTTGAATTGTAAAAGGGAGGGGACACTGTTCTGCTGTCAACCCCGGCCATTCGGCCAACCCCTCGACTCCTCCCTCTGCGGTGGTCCTCCGGCGGCCCTTCAGTACTCCGGCGAGCGCACCATGCTGCATCCCCTCCTCGGCTGTACTATCATCCCCATCTCCCTCTGCGACTTCCCAGCCGGCTCGCCATCCCCGTTCGAGATCCCTCCGGCAGCCCGCCTGTGCTCCGGCTGCTGCTGACAGCGTCTCCACGGCTCGTCGACTCCGGCGGCTCTCTTCCCGTCGAGCCGCTGCTCCTTCACCACCCCGCTGCTCAGCGTCCGGCGACCCCCTTCGACTCCGGCGAGACTCCGACCCCATCACAGTAAGCCCCTCCTCCTCTCTTCCCTTTCCCTGTAATACATGTATATGTGTAGTTTATATATAATGCATAGTAATGTACATAATGAATAGAGAACATTGTAATTAATGAATGATGTTCAGTGTATATAAATCAATGTAAGGTATAGTTTACATATAATTGGCATATGCATATATATATAAATACATATTTTAGTAGGTATTATTGATATATATAAATATATATATATTATTGTTAAATTGGTATATATGTATATCTGTATTTTGTATATGTAGGTAATTATTAAATTGGTATATAAATAAATATGCACATTTATTTGATATATATATATGTACTTGAATACGTATATGGTATAAGTACATTTCTTTAGTATATATATATGTATAAGAAATAACACATGTATATTTTGTCACCTATATATATACAATACATAAATCAATTTAATGTATAAACACTTATATATATATATGTATATATGATAGTGTAACTCATAAGTGTATTAATTTAATTATTGGTATATGTATATTTATGCTTTTGTATACATACTTAGTATATTTTAACATAACTTGTAAATGTATATACATGTATTTTGTATACCTACTTAGCATATTTTAATATATAAAATTAATATATAGGGTAAATATATTGTTCAACCTATATATATATATATATTATACATGAATTAGATGGTACATATATATATATTGTATATGTATTTATTTTTGGTGCAAGTAATATTGTAAGTATTAAAGTATAATGTGTATTATATACGTATCCATACTAGATGACCCTAGTTGACTAGTGCTATACCTGGCACGGCCCTGAGTTCGATGTTTTGTGTTGTGTTAGTATAGCACCTGATACAAATGTTGTATTGATATTTTAGGACTGTTGGATCCCCCAGGGGATACTCTGGAACAGGACATCAATAATTACCAGCTAAGGACCCAAGGCAAGTACATTCTCTGATTAGTTTCTAATTTATGATATCACCTATGTTCACTGTATCTAGTGTAAATATCCATGTTCTTGACACATTGGTTACACGGATTGGTATACACGGATCTCGTCATGAGATGTTATTCCTTATTCATGGTGTAGCTTGTACAAGACTTGTTTTCCTTGTTATCTTGTGCATGTACAGACACTGATTCCCGGGGAGATTTGCTACCTTCTTAGGGAATCCCGTGCCGTAGCGTACCATGATTGGATCTACTATACCAGTCGGGGGTTTGGGGAGTATTTTAGTGTAGATATGTGATCATACCCAACTATCCATGCATCATAGCTCACCCCACATCTCACGTCGGGTGCGGCCTGACCATCTCCATGCCTCATAGCTGTTACGTGTGATTAGCCTGACCTCTCCATGCATCATAGCTAACCTACGGTTAGCCTGACCTTCCATGAATCATAGCTAATCACATGTAACCAGCCTGATCAAGTTCCCAAGCCGATCACATGTTAAAGCTAGTACTCACACACTTAGTCATAGGTTTCTTGCTCTTGGACATATTATTTCTTTTCTTGCAGTTACTTACAGTATTTTCAGTATTTCATTCATTATACATTTCTCGTACCTATACATGCATCTGGTATGTTTCCATCTAGAACTGCTACATAGTTTATGTCATTTATATAGAACTGCTATTTAGAGATGTACTTTGCTCCTTCCTGACTGGAAAATATTTTTCCAGACTGTGACCTTAGTGGACTTGTTCTGACACTTGGAGATTGGTTGTTACTGATTACAGGTATGATTGTTTTATCATTAGTCTTGTGTTGTACTCTTTTGTTCTTCAAACTCTTATCGTGCTGTAATTGTGATTGAGTATGTTGTTCATCTTTATAGTGTTATCCGTGTCTCCTTATGGAGTTGGATACTAGTGTGAGATTATTTAGATAGTACTTGACCTAGACAGCGTTCTACCGCCGATGCTGCGGCGTAGGCTGGACGTACCCACGCACTCGTGCCCTAAACCGGGTGCGGGTCGTGACACATTTTTAGTGGTGGCCCATGCAGGTCAGACTTCGCGAGTTGTGCGATGTCGTGGTAGTGTGACGTCTTCGTTGCACTACTGCGTGCCTGCTATAGAATATAGGACATAGGATACTAGGATGAGAGAGGATACTCAATCACAAATTCTTGAAAGATTTCCTGGGATGACCCCATGAGAATCTTATTTTCAATTTAAATCTTTCCTGGTTTCCGTCCGCTCTCGCTTGTTGTCACTGAACTTGATTCTTGTTGAGCAGTTATTAAATTAAATTCTTGGTTTTGATTCTTGTTGACGAGTTGTTAACTTTAATTCCTGGTATCGTTGTTGAGTTGATTTCAAATTGAGATGAATTTTACGGACTAAAATTTACGGTATCATCTGATGACATATATGGATGAGGACAGTGAGAAAGGTAAAACGTCTACTTTGATTATGGAACCTAGAGTTTATTGCAGCCATATCAGCTGTCGTGACGAGAACATAGGAACCTGACTTGGATGTACATACTGTAGTTATGAAACTTAGGGTCTCTCGCAGCCATACCGGTTGGCGTGGCGAGGATTCTAGATGACATGATTATAGGGTTGCATACCTTAGTTACGGAGCCTGTTGTTATCACATCTATGCTTACTGGCGTGGCGAGGATTCTGTGTGTCATGATTTCTGGCAGACGTGTATGATTATCAGGTTGTATCTTAAATTGGTTCTTAAAAGATCATCTCAAGACTTATCTATTTCTGTTGTTTCGGGACTTTGTTCCATTGCTTCTTTTCTTTACTAACAGTAAAGATACCTTCCGTCCTTGATCCAGTTCCTTTTTGAGCTTATTTTCTTTGAGGATTCCCTTGTTGAGTATGATAATTAGCGACTTGTAATTATGGCTGTGTCTTGAGTGTTAGTATTGGTTGAGTGTTGTTAGTAAGTTATAAGTGTTTCCTAGTTGGATAGGTGAGCAGTAGGCTTTAATCCAGAGTTAGCCCTTAGCATAGTACCTTGTAACAATGGTTCTAGGATAAGTGTCATTATAGTACTATAAGTAGAAGGAGAGTATAGAGTATCAGTGATAGTTCAAGGGTTAGTATCAGAGCCAACATACCCGTCCTGGATAATCAGGATTATGCCATTGGATGATCTACGTGAACACTTAAGTATCCAGGAATTGTGTTAAGGATTTATGGAACATGATGTTCAATTAAATGATTGATATCGGAAGTGTTAAAGGTAAGGGGATATATACGCATAAAGGTAAGAGAAATATCGGAATAGGTAATGAAATTGGTGAGGCGTATCACAGATCAGTTTAACAGGCTGAAAGGTTAAAGGGGAATATCTATACAACCAGCGAGATGAGGAACCCTATACATGCCCATGAGAGTAAAGAAACATGAGTGTTATAGTAGATACATGTAATCATGAGTAATAATGAGCTTGATGAATGATCCATTAATGAAGCTAATGATATAATACCAAGAGTGCTAATGATTCTATATCGAGGATTAGTCGAGGATGACGTTAATAACAGTAAGCACGCTGCTTGATGATAATTAGCTTATAGACTAGTTGATAGTGATTGGAAAATCCTGGAAGAAAATCCCGTTGATCAATGGAGGTAATAGCACAAGTGATTCAGGCAGTACAATTTTATTACACAACTATAGACACTAGATGCATTGAGTGCACCTTGAGTATCAGAGACCGTGAGCATTGATACGTACATTTGTGGATTTACAACTTAAAAAGTGGAAATAAAATTTTATTTTTAATGGAAGAGTTGAGTTTTCGTCATTAAATTTTGAAGATTCAAATATGAATTCAATAAACACGGTTAAGGCTACAAAGATTTTAGGAGTGATTAAATTTTATTTCGATATTGAGTATCTGATTTTGAGGAAGTACATACAATTTATTTTAAGTCGACCGAGAAGTTAAACCTTGATGATTATTTTGAGGATCAATTTTATGGTAAATGAGAGATATGAATACTAATATATGAGTAGATGAGATACATGTGTAAGGATTTGGTGATTGAGCATGATTGAGAGGGCACCGCAGACTGACTTGGGTGTCCATCTAGAGTTGTATTAGAAAGGGCTTAGTATTTAGTATGATGTGTTACACTTGGTGTGAACTTGAGTAATGAGAACAAATGGTATGGACAATTGTAGTAGGAACAGGAACTGATAGAGAGTGTGGTACTAGAGAGATAGAGGTATCAAACTTAGATACATTATTGAACCATGGTTATATTATAGGTTCTTGGTATCAGATTTTGGTATTAATAAACAGGTGTGTGCAATACGGATGTATTCATGGATTTTGTGGATTAATGAGTAGTTGATATGGGTACCAGTGTACATGAATAGGAATTAGTTAGTGAATGTGCTAGAGTTAAGTGTTTGTTAGAGATAGTAGATACTACAAGTAATATGGTAGCAGGTTCTTTTCCTAATGTTCCCGTCTTTTGATTGATTGATTTCCCTAGTGCTGTAGTTCGTATTCATGATTTTCTTGTTAGAATGTAGTTAGTAGTACACCCTGACGGAGAATGCAATACCATGATAAGGCAGACCATAACCATACATGTTTCCTCTAAGTTGTTGTTGTATGACTGTGGGTAAAATTTCTTAGACCATGATCGTTGGGGTTTTGACCATAGCAAGGATCTATGACAAGGTTATGACTTGACAAAATGGGACAAGATGATGAGAAATTCAATGATAAGCATTCATGAGTTGATATAACAGAATTGCTGAATCAGTGGTTTTACAAGGATAGAGGTATGATTGAAATTGAGGATAAACGCTAATTTAAATAAAGGATTAAAAATTTAACATGGCAGAATTGATGATTGTTAATTGCAGGAAGGTTGATTGTGATATAAGTTATCATTAAAATTTGAGAAAAATTTGGAAAATTATCATTATGTATATTTGATTGCAATATAGTAATTAAAATTTTGTATTGCGGACGTTACATTTGAAGGATCCATAAGTGTCGCATTATTAAGTATTTTGAGGAAAAAGAAAACTGAAGAATCAGATCATTGATGGATTATTGTTAGGATTCAGACTTTTGGGACGAGATTCAATACATTGATTGAAATTAAATTTGAGGAACAGATATCAAATTCCGAGTATAAATATTTTTTTTCATTTAAATTCGTAGAAATTGTGAGGAAATGGAAACTGATGTTTATTTGAGGATATTTCAGGAATATAGTAATTTCAAAGTTTTTGAAAAAATTGCGAAACGACAAGGTGGACTATTTCAGGATTTTGTGGGTTGTTGAATTTCACAAATTATGGAAAATAATAATGTGTAGGAGAAAATGCTACTATGAGGATTTTAAATTTCGAGGACAAAATTCTTTTAAGGTGGGTAGACTTGTCACTACCACATTCCGAAAACAGGGATATTTTCGACTTTTTACAATATTTAATATTATTGTAGTTATAATTAATTAATTGTATGAATAGTATATATTGATTTAAATAATTATGTGTGACGTGTAATTAAATATAGTATTAGATACAGTGTTCAATTGTTTTGAGCTAGCAGACTTGACCTAGAAGCCCAGTAGAGGAACACCTGTCCAAATTATGGAATTCTGTAATTAATTGTTTTATTTATAATTTATTTATTTATGATTGTAATTAATTATCGTATTTTAATTAAATTATTGCGCATTGCCTTTGCTTCGATATTTGGAGCAGTACCCTTGACTTTTGTCTTCCGACAAATTTCACAATCTTGCCCTAGACATGCCCGCCTTCCATTCTGCTATTTTTGCAACTCATAATTATGCTCTTTGTGCATTATTTCTGGCCGCACAAAAATCGTCGCGGACGGTTATTTAAAATTCCTATTTTGTATCGTTGTGCGTTCCAATCGAAAATTGGAGGCTATCTTGACCTATTTTTCGTGCGGCCCAAATTAGGGTAATATTCTGTTCTGAGTCTTCTTCATTATTGGTATTGATGACCTGACCTGATTTTGGCTCCATGTACTCCTAATAAATTGTTGAACACAACTTGCATTTATTTCTATTTAAATTGAGGATACTATTTTATCTGATTCTAAAATCCCAATTTAATTCCAGTGCCCTGCTATTTAAGCCCACACCGATCTTACAGCGCCCCTGACCCTATAAAACACCGGACACCGAATCGCCCGCCAAATTTTCGTTATTTTATGTGTTTGTGCAATTTCCCAAATTTAAGGGGGGCTAAATTACAAATTTGCATAATTGGTGTCAACACCCCATTGGTTCAAACAAATGGAGAGCCCAACTATTTGACTAAGTCAACAACCCTCTCCATGAATAATTAATTTTTCTCATGACAAGTCATGGCCATCCATTCTAGATGGATGCAATCTCCACCCTTCATCCACATCTCACCCTCATCCTATTTAATGTCATGTCACCCTCAACCCTAATCCCTAGAAATCTAGGTTTCCCCACCTCACAAGCCTCCTCCCTCTCTCCTACGTATGTGAACATTTTCTTCTCTTCTTCTCTTTTCTTTTCTTCTCTTCTTCTTCCTTTCTTCTGCTATTTTCTTCTTCTTTTCCTTTCTTCTTCTTCTTCTTTGTTCTTTTGGAATTAAATTTGAATTGTAAAAGGGAGGGGACACTGTTCTGCTGTCAACCCCGGCCATCCGGCCAACCCCTCGACTCCTCCCTCTGCGGTGGTCCTCCGGCGGCCCTTCAGTACTCCGGCGAGCGCACCATGCTGCATCCCCTCCTCGGCTGTACTATCATCCCCATCTCCCTCTGCGACTTCCCAGCCGGCTCGCCATCCCCGTTCGAGATCCCTCCGGCAGCCCGCCTGTGCTCCGGCTGCTGCTGACAGCGTCTCCACGGCTCGTCGACTCCGGCGGCTCTCTTCCCGTCGAGCCGCTGCTCCTTCACCACCCCGCTGCTCAGCGTCCGGCGACCCCCTTCGACTCCGGCGAGACTCCGACCCCATCACAGTAAGCCCCTCCTCCTCTCTTCCCTTTCCCTGTAATACATGTATATGTGTAGTTTATATATAATGCATAGTAATGTACATAATGAATAGAGAACATTGTAATTAATGAATGATGTTCAGTGTATATAAATCAATGTAAGGTATAGTTTACATATAATTGGCATATGCATATATATATATAAATACGTATTTTAGTAGGTATTATTGATATATATAAATATATATATATTATTGTTAAATTGGTATATATGTATATCTGTATTTTGTATATGTAGGTAATTATTAAATTGGTATATAAATAAATATGCACATTTATTTGATATATATATATGTACTTGAATACGTATATGGTATAAGTACATTTCTTTAGTATATATATATGTATAAGAAATAACACATGTATATTTTGTCACCTATATATATACAATACATAAATCAATTTAATGTATAAACACTTATATATATATATGTATATATGATAGTGTAACTCATAAGTGTATTAATTTAATTATTGGTATATGTATATTTATGCTTTTGTATACATACTTAGTATATTTTAACATAACTTGTAAATGTATATACATGTATTTTGTATACCTACTTAGCATATTTTAATATATAAAATTAATATATAGGGTAAATATATTGTTCAACCTATATATATATATATATATTATACATGAATTAGATGGTACATATATATATATTGTATATGTATTTATTTTTGGTGCAAGTAATATTGTAAGTATTAAAGTATAATGTGTATTATATACGTATCCATACTAGATGACCCTAGTTGACTAGTGCTATACCTGGCACGGCCCTGAGTTCGATGTTTTGTGTTGTGTTAGTATAGCACCTGATACAAATGTTGTATTGATATTTTAGGACTGTTGGATCCCCCAGGGGATACTCTGGAACAGGACATCAATAATTACCAGCTAAGGACCCAAGGCAAGTACATTCTCTGATTAGTTTCTAATTTATGATATCACCTATGTTCACTGTATCTAGTGTAAATATCCATGTTCTTGACACATTGGTTACACGGATTGGTATACACGGATCTCGTCATGAGATGTTATTCCTTATTCCTGGTGTAGCTTGTACAAGACTTGTTTTCTTTGTTATCTTGTGCATGTACAGACACTGATTCTCGGGGAGATTTGCTACCTTCCTAGGGAATCCCGTGCCGTAGCGTACCATGATTGGATCTACTATACCAGTCGGGGGTTTGGGGAGTATTTTAGTGTAGATATGTGATCATACCCAACTATCCATGCATCATAGCTCACCCCACATCTCACGTCGGGTGCGGCCTGACCATCTCCATGCCTCATAGCTGTTACGTGTGATTAGCCTGACCTCTCCATGCATCATAGCTAACCTACGGTTAGCCTGACCTTCCATGAATCATAGCTAATCACATGTAACCAGCCTGATCAAGTTCCCAAGCCGATCACATGTTAAAGCTAGTACTCACACACTTAGTCATAGGTTTCTTGCTCTTGGACATATTATTTCTTTTCCTGCAGTTACTTACAGTATTTTCAGTATTTCATTCATTATACATTTCTCGTACCTATACATGCATCTGGTATGTTTCCATCTAGAACTGCTACATAGTTTATGTCATTTATATAGAACTGCTATTTAGAGATGTACTTTGCTCCTTCCTGACTGGAAAATATTTTTCCAGACTGTGACCTTAGTGGACTTGTTCTGACACTTGGAGATTGGTTGTTACTGATTACAGGTATGATTGTTTTATCATTAGTCTTGTGTTGTACTCTTTTGTTCTTCAAACTCTTATCGTGCTGTAATTGTGATTGAGTATGTTGTTCATCTTTATAGTGTTATCCGTGTCTCCTTATGGAGTTGGATACTAGTGTGAGATTATTTAGATAGTACTTGACCTAGACAGCGTTCTACCGCCGATGCTGCGGCGTAGGCTGGACGTACCCACGCACTCGTGCCCTAAACCGGGTGCGGGTCGTGACACGTTTTTAGTGGTGGCCCATGCAGGTCAGACTTCGCGAGTTGTGCGATGTCGTGGTAGTGTGACGTCTTCGTTGCACTACTGCGTGCCTGCTATAGAATATAGGACATAGGATACTAGGATGAGAGAGGATACTCAATCACAAATTCTTGAAAGATTTCCTGGGATGACCCCATGAGAATCTTATTTTCAATTTAAATCTTTCCTGGTTTCCGTCCGCTCTCGCTTGTTGTCACTGAACTTGATTCTTGTTGAGCAGTTATTAAATTAAATTCTTGGTTTTGATTCTTGTTGACGAGTTGTTAACTTTAATTCCTGGTATCGTTGTTGAGTTGATTTCAAATTGAGATAAATTTTACGGACTAAAATTTACGGTATCATCTGATGACATATATGGATGAGGACAGTGAGAAAGGTAAAACGTCTACTTTGATTATGGAACCTAGAGTTTATTGCAGCCATATCAGCTGTCGTGACGAGAACGTAGGAACCTGACTTGGATGTACATACTGTAGTTATGAAACTTAGGGTCTCTCGCAGCCATACCGGTTGGCGTGGCGAGGATTCTAGATGACATGATTATAGGGTTGCATACCTTAGTTACGGAGCCTGTCGTTATCACATCTATGCTTACTGGCGTGGCGAGGATTCTGTGTGTCATGATTTCTGGCAGACGTGTATGATTATCAGGTTGTATCTTAAATTGGTTCTTAAAAGATCATCTCAAGACTTATCTATTTCTGTTGTTTCGGGACTTTGTTCCATTGCTTCTTTTCTTTACTAACAGTAAAGATACCTTCCGTCCTTGATCCAGTTCCTTTTTGAGCTTATTTTCTTTGAGGATTCCCTTGTTGAGTATGATAATTAGCGACTTGTAATTATGGCTGTGTCTTGAGTGTTAGTATTGGTTGAGTGTTGTTAGTAAGTTATAAGTGTTTCCTAGTTGGATAGGTGAGCAGTAGGCTTTAATCCAGAGTTAGCCCTTAGCATAGTACCTTGTAACAATGGTTCTAGGATAAGTGTTATTATAGTACTATAAGTAGAAGGAGAGTATAGAGTATCAGTGATAGTTCAAGGGTTAGTATCAGAGCCAACATACCCGTCCTGGATAATCAGGATTATGCCATTGGATGATCTACGTGAACACTTAAGTATCCAGGAATTGTGTTAAGGATTTATGGAACATGATGTTCAATTAAATGATTGATATCGGAAGTGTTAAAGGTAAGGGGATATATACGCATAAAGGTAAGAGAAATATCGGAATAGGTAATGAAATTGGTGAGGCGTATCACAGATCAGTTTAACAGGCTGAAAGGTTAAAGGGGAATATCTATACAACCAGCGAGATGAGGAACCCTATACATGCCCATGAGAGTAAAGAAACATGAGTGTTATAGTAGATACATGTAATCATGAGTAATAATGAGCTTGATGAATGATCCATTAATGAAGCTAATGATATAATACCAAGAGTGCTAATGATTCTATATCGAGGATTAGTCGAGGATGACGTTAATAACAGTAAGCACGCTGCTTGATGATAATTAGCTTATAGACTAGTTGATAGTGATTGGAAAATCCTGGAAGAAAATCCCGTTGATCAATGGAGGTAATAGCACAAGTGATTCAGGCAGTACAATTTTATTACACAACTATAGACACTAGATGCATTGAGTGCACCTTGAGTATCAGAGACCGTGAGCATTTATACGTACATTTGTGGATTTACAACTTAAAAAGTGGAAATAAAATTTTATTTTTAATGGAAGAGTTGAGTTTTCGTCATTAAATTTTGAAGATTCAAATATGAATTCAATAAACACGGTTAAGGCTACAAAGATTTTAGGAGTGATTAAATTTTATTTCGATATTGAGTATCTGATTTTGAGGAAGTACATACAATTTATTTTAAGTCGACCGAGAAGTTAAACCTTGATGATTATTTTGAGGATCAATTTTATGGTAAATGAGAGATATGAATACTAATATATGAGTAGATGAGATACATGTGTAAGGATTTGGTGATTGAGCATGATTGAGAGGGCACCGCAGACTGACTTGGGTGTCCATCTAGAGTTGTATTAGAAAGGGCTTAGTATTTAGTATGATGTGTTACACTTGGTGTGAACTTGAGTAATGAGAACAAATGGTATGGACAATTGTAGTAGGAACGGGAACTGATAGAGAGTGTGGTACTAGAGAGATAGAGGTATCAAACTTAGATACATTATTGAACCATGGTTATATTATAGGTTCTTGGTATCAGATTTTGGTATTAATAAACAGGTGTGTGCAATACGGATGTATTCATGGATTTTGTGGATTAATGAGTAGTTGATATGGGTACCAGTGTACATGAATAGGAATTAGTTAGTGAATGTGCTAGAGTTAAGTGTTTGTTAGAGATAGTAGATACTACAAGTAATATGGTAGCAGGTTCTTTTCCTAATGTTCCCGTCTTTTGATTGATTGATTTCCCTAGTGCTGTAGTTCGTATTCATGATTTTCTTGTTAGAATGTAGTTAGTAGTACACCCTGACGGAGAATGCAATACCATGATAAGACAGACCATAACCATACATGTTTCCTCTAAGTTGTTGTTGTATGACTGTGGGTAAAATTTCTTAGACCATGATCGTTGGGGTTTTGACCATAGCAAGGATCTATGACAAGGTTATGACTTGACAAAATGGGACAAGATGATGAGAAATTCAATGATAAGCATTCATGAGTTGATATAACAGAATTGCTGAATCAGTGGTTTTACAAGGATAGAGGTATGATTGAAATTGAGGATAAACGCTAATTTAAATAAAGGATTAAAAATTTAACATGGCAGAATTGATGATTGTTAATTGCAGGAAGGTTGATTGTGATATAAGTTATCATTAAAATTTGAGGAAAATTTGGAAAATTATCATTATGTATATTTGATTGCAATATAGTAATTAAAATTTTGTATTGCGGACGTTACATTTGAAGGATCCATAAGTGTCGCATTATTAAGTATTTTGAGGAAAAAGAAAACTGAAGAATCAGATCATTGATGGATTATTGTTAGGATTCAGACTTTTGGGACGAGATTCAATACATTGATTGAAATTAAATTTGAGGAACAGATATCAAATTCCGAGTATAAATATTTTTTTTCATTTAAATTCGTAGAAATTGTGAGGAAATGGAAACTGATGTTTATTTGAGGATATTTCAGGAATATAGTAATTTCAAAGTTTTTGAAAAAATTGCGAAACGACAAGGTGGACTATTTCAGGATTTTGTGGGTTGTTGAATTTCACAAATTATGGAAAATAATAATGTGTAGAAGAAAATGCTACTATGAGGATTTTAAATTTCGAGGACAAAATTCTTTTAAGGTGGGTAGACTTGTCACTACCACATTCCGAAAACAGGGGTATTTTCGACTTTTTACAATATTTAATATTATTGTAGTTATAATTAATTAATTGCATGAATAGTATATATTGATTTAAATAATTATGTGTGACGTGTAATTAAATATAGTATTAGATACAGTGTTCAATTGTTTTGAGCTAGCAGACTTGACCTAGAAGCCCAGTAGAGGAACACCTGTCCAAATTATGGAATTCTGTAATTAATTGTTTTATTTATAATTTATTTATTTATGATTGTAATTAATTACCGTATTTTAATTAAATTATTGCGCATTGCCTTTGCTTCGATATTTGGAGCAGTACCCTTGACTTTTGTCTTCCGACAAATTTCACAATCTTGCCCTAGACATGTCCGCCTTCCATTCTGCTATTTTTGCAACTCATAATTATGCTCTTTGTGCTTTATTTCTGGCCGCACAAAAATCGTCGCGGACGGTTATTTAAAATTCCTATTTTGTATCGTTGTGCGTTCCAATCGAAAATTGGAGGCTATCTTGACCTATTTTTCGTGCGGCCCAAATTAGGGTAATATTCTGTTCTGAGTCTTCTTCATTATTGGTATTGATGACCTGACCTGATTTTGGCTCCATGTACTCCTAATAAATTGTTGAACACAACTTGCATTTATTTCTATTTAAATTGAGGATACTATTTTATCTGATTCTAAAATCCCAATTTAATTCCAGTGCCCTGCTATTTAAGCCCACACCGATCTTACAGCGCCCCTGACCCTATAAAACACCGGACACCGAATCGCCCGCCAAATTTTCGTTATTTTATGTGTTTGTGCAATTTCCCAAATTTAAGGGGGGCTAAATTACAAATTTGCATAATTGGTGTCAACACCCCCATTGGTTCAAACAAATGGAGAGCCCAACTATTTGACTAAGTCAACAACCCTCTCCATGAATAATTAATTTTTCTCATGACAAGTCATGGCCATCCATTCTAGATGGATGCAATCTCCACCCTTCATCCACATCTCACCCTCATCCTATTTAATGTCATGTCACCCTCAACCCTAATCCCTAGAAATCTAGGTTTCCCCACCTCACAAGCCTCCTCCCTCTCTCCTACGTATGTGAACATTTTCTTCTCTTCTTCTCTTTTCTTTTCTTCTCTTCTTCTTCCTTTCTTCTGCTATTTTCTTCTTCTTTTCCTTTCTTCTTCTTCTTCTTTGTTCTTTTGGAATTAAATTTGAATTGTAAAAGGGAGGGGACACTGTTCTGCTGTCAACCCCGGCCATCCGGCCAACCCCTCGACTCCTCCCTCTGCGGTGGTCCTCCGGCGGCCCTTCAGTACTCCGGCGAGCGCACCATGCTGCATCCCCTCCTCGGCTGTACTATCATCCCCATCTCCCTCTGCGACTTCCCAGCCGGCTCGCCATCCCCGTTCGAGATCCCTCCGGCAGCCCGCCTGTGCTCCGGCTGCTGCTGACAGCGTCTCCACGGCTCGTCGACTCCGGCGGCTCTCTTCCCGTCGAGCCGCTGCTCCTTCACCACCCCGCTGCTCAGCGTCCGGCGACCCCCTTCGACTCCGGCGAGACTCCGACCCCATAACAGTAAGCCCCTCCTCCTCTCTTCCCTTTCCCTGTAATACATGTATATGTGTAGTTTATATATAATGCATAGTAATGTACATAATGAATAGAGAACATTGTAATTAATGAATGATGTTCAGTGTATATAAATCAATGTAAGGTATAGTTTACATATAATTGGCATATGCATATATATATAAATACGTATTTTAGTAGGTATTATTGATATATATAAATATATATATATTATTGTTAAATTGGTATATATGTATATCTGTATTTTGTATATGTAGGTAATTATTAAATTGGTATATAAATAAATATGCACATTTATTTGATATATATATATGTACTTGAATACGTATATGGTATAAGTACATTTCTTTAGTATATATATATGTATAAGAAATAACACATGTATATTTTGTCACCTATATATATACAATACATAAATCAATTTAATGTATAAACACTTATATATATATATGTATATATGATAGTGTAACTCATAAGTGTATTAATTTAATTATTGGTATATGTATATTTATGCTTTTGTATACATACTTAGTATATTTTAACATAACTTGTAAATGTATATACATGTATTTTGTATACCTACTTAGCATATTTTAATATATAAAATTAATATATAGGGTAAATATATTGTTCAACCTATATATATATATATTATACATGAATTAGATGGTACATATATATATATTGTATATGTATTTATTTTTGGTGCAAGTAATATTGTAAGTATTAAAGTATAATGTGTATTATATACGTATCCATACTAGATGACCCTAGTTGACTAGTGCTATACCTGGCACGGCCCTGAGTTCGATGTTTTGTGTTGTGTTAGTATAGCACCTGATACAAATGTTGTATTGATATTTTAGGACTGTTGGATCCCCCAGGGGATACTCTGGAACAGGACATCAATAATTACCAGCTAAGGACCCAAGGCAAGTACATTCTCTGATTAGTTTCTAATTTATGATATCACCTATGTTCACTGTATCTAGTGTAAATATCCATATTCTTGACACATTGGTTACACGGATTGGTATACACGGATCTCGTCATGAGATGTTATTCCTTATTCATGGTGTAGCTTGTACAAGACTTGTTTTCCTTGTTATCTTGTGCATGTACAGACACTGATTCCCGGGGAGATTTGCTACCTTCCTAGGGAATCCCGTGCCGTAGCGTACCATGATTGGATCCACTATACCAGTCGGGAGTTTGGGGAGTATTTTAGTGTAGATATGTGATCATACCCAACTATCCATGCATCATAGCTCACCCCACATCTCACGTCGGGTGCGGCCTGACCATCTCCATGCCTCATAGCTGTTACGTGTGATTAGCCTGACCTCTCCATGCATCATAGCTAACCTACGGTTAGCCTGACCTTCCATGAATCATAGCTAATCACATGTAACCAGCCTGATCAAGTTCCCAAGCCGATCACATGTTAAAGCTAGTACTCACACACTTAGTCATAGGTTTCTTGCTCTTGGACATATTGTTTCTTTTCCTGCAGTTACTTACAGTATTTTCAGTATTTCATTCATTATACATTTCTCGTACCTATACATGCATCTGGTATGTTTCCATCTAGAACTGCTACATAGTTTATGTCATTTATATAGAACTGCTATTTAGAGATGTACTTTGCTCCTTCCTGACTGGAAAATATTTTTTCAGACTGTGACCTTAGTGGACTTGTTCTGACACTTGGAGATTGGTTGTTACTGATTACAGGTATGATTGTTTTATCATTAGTCTTGTGTTATACTCTTTTGTTCTTCAAACTCTTATCGTGCTGTAATTGTGATTGAGTATGTTGTTCATCTTTATAGTGTTATCCGTGTCTCCTTATGGAGTTGGATACTAGTGTGAGATTATTTAGATAGTACTTGACCTAGACAGCGTTCTACCGCCGATGCTGCGGCGTAGGCTGGACGTACCCACGCACTCGTGCCCTAAACCGGGTGCGGGTCGTGACACTAGAAGTCTTGTCTACCACGTTACAAATGGGAGACAAAGTTTTACGCACAAGGCGTATTTGAGACTTCTGGATTGGCACTGAGGCATTGCCAGAAGTGTTGTCTACCACGTTACAAACGGAAGACAAAGTTTTATGCGCAGGGCACGTCTGAGACTTCTGGATTGGCACTGGAGCATTGCCAGAAGTCTTGTCTGCCACGTTACAAACAGAGACAAATTTTTATGCACAGGGCGTGTTGGTTGTGTTGTCACAACCTTGTTGATCAGTGAATGAGAGCCTGCAGGAAGGGTAGAGGATGTCTTAGGCATCCACACTTTATGCAGCTTCTTGTTGTTCTGTACAGAAGAGGAATGAGAGCTATCCCATGCATGAAGCATATCTTCATAGGCAGATTGGTCGAACTGGACGACCAAAGTCTTCTTCGTCGATCCGACGGATACAGCATCGTATTGAGCAATTGCTTTCTCATCAGAGAAGAAAGTCATCCCCGGCAAAGTCGCCATTTTTGTTTGATGATAAACAAAGAAGAGGTTTATACGAAACCTTTTTGCTTACAAACAAGAAAAGAGTACAATTGATCCTATACGAGGATATTAAGTACAATAAAATAATTTTGGAGAACTATTGCTATAGAAGTCTGATCTGCGGTCGATTACTTTGTTCCTTGGACCACACGATGATGAAGAAGTGATGTAGATGAAGAAGAAGCTTCAAAGGTTGCAAGTGGGATTGAATTCTCGTTGCCAAAGTTGTCAATCAACACTCTCTGTCAGTGCTCTCTCTATCTGATCTCTGATTATGCCTTGTCCCCCTCCTTCCTTGTGCTTCTGACCAGGGGTCTCTATTTATAGAGATTTGTCAAATAACTGTCTAGTTGGTGTAAAAGCCGGGAAACTGTCTTGTTGGCATAAAAGGCCAAACTATGAAGAAAGTTGCATCTTTTACGCTGCGGTTATGATAACTGCTACCCACGTTCCTACAGTCCTCTGAATCTGCGTATAATACATGTCCCATTATAAGGTAACGTGTATAACTGCTTCTCGAAGATCACGGCATGCAAGCCACGTAGGTAACTGCCCCTGCGTAAAGATGGTTGGCGTAAAAGCCAAATAATTATCTCATTGGCGTAAAAGACCAGACTATGAAGAAGAAGACTTCTTTTAAGCTGCGGTTATAATAACTGCTACCCACGTTCAAATAATCTTCTGAATCTGCATATGACACGTGTCCCTTTATGACGTAACACATATAACTGCTTCTCGAAGATCATGGCATGCAAGCCACGTAGGTAACTGCCCCTGCGTAAAGATGGTTGGCATAAAAGCCAAATAACTGTCTCATTGGCGTAAAGGCCAAACTCTGCATAAAACTTGATGATTCATGAATAATAGACAACCAGCGTAAAAATAGCCAATTATCCTTCCTGACTGAGGTTTTGAGCATATTCTGGGCTAAATAGCCTTATCACGTACCTTGGCAAATGTAACCGAGTTGGCGTATTTCGAGAAGATAGCATACGCGTACTCCTATAGTTAAAAATAGCCTGGTTGGCGTATTTTGAGGAGATAGCATACGGCGTACTCCTATAGTTGAAAATAGCCTGGTTGGCGTATTTCGAGGAGATAGCATACGGCGTACTCCTATGGTTGAAAATAGCCTGGTTGGCGTAAAATGTAAGGATGGTGATGTGAGCGTATTGGTCACAGTTTTAGCTCTCCCAGTCATGACAAATTTAAAGAATAGAACCAAATCTCATGCATTAAATGCAGAGATATGCCTCCATCTCGTGTATTAAATGCCGAGATATGCCTCGAGTTTTGTGCAAGGAACAACTTTTGACGTGGCATCTGATTTCGTCTTATCTTGAGAGTAAAAATGCATTTCTGCCCATGTAGAATCGGCAGCGTATTCTTTGAATGCGTAAAAATGAATTTATCAAGAATATGTCACTAAATGACAACCTGAGTCTCTGTGCGAAATCATCATCACAGTCGTCCTCTCGATCATCGTGCAGTACTTTTGTTAGGAGTCCGGTTCACTGATTTATCTGATAAATTCATCCGAGGAATACGAAGAGTTCCTCGTATAATTTTACGCTTCATTAAAAATAAACGTGTTTTAAACTTTAGGCAGTAGGGTAAAGCAACCTTTTACGCAGAATAGTCTTGAAGCACTGCTTTACGTGGATAGCTCTGACGCTCTACTTTATGCGGACAGTTTTGAAGCTTTGCTTTACGCGGAACAGCCTTGAAGCCATATTTTATGCCACACAGCCTTGAAACTCTGTTTTATGTGTACGGCTCGGAAGTCTTATTTTACGCCAACAACTCTGAAGCTCTGTTTTACGCGGGCAGTTCTGAAGTCATATTTTACGCCACACGGCCTTGAAGCTCTGTTTTATGCGTACAGCACTGAAGTTTTATTTTACGCCATACAGCCTTGAAGCTCTGGTTTACGCATACAGCACTAAAGTTTTATTTTATGCTAAATAGCTTTGAAGCTCTGTTCTACGCGGAGAGGGACTTTATGTATTTGGGGATTTTGACTGTATAATACGCGTACAATTCCCCAGCATATTTCATGCTTCTACAGAGAACAGAAAACTTTATTTAATTAAATTGTGGACACCAACTTAAACTAATCCCAACATAACCCTAATTTAACCCAATACCCCTTTCATGAAGCCCATGAAAAACACACAACACCCCATCACCCTACAAAATACCAAACATCACTTTTCACACCATATCCCACCATTTTTCCTTCATGTGTAAATACCCAAAAGTTAAGGGGCTTATTAGCAAATAGAGTGCTAGGTGTCCCCACCCTATTGGTTAAGGCCAATGAAGAACCCTCCAATCTCATATGACCAGTCATGTCTCTCTCTCTCTCTCTCTCTCTTCCCTTTTGCTTGGTACAATTTTTCATGATGAATCAAGACCCTTGATTCAAAATGATACTTCATCACCAACACACATCCCCCTATATTAACACCTCCTCACACAATTCCCAAAGTAGCCGGCCCTAATCCCTAGAGAAACCTAGGAAACCCCCCTCTCTCTCTCTCCTCTCTCCTCCTTTTCATCCTGCCGAACCTCCTTCTTCTTCTTCGGCCATCACCCGCTGCCATCTTTGGCCGAGCTCCACCACCATCCTCACTACACCAACTCCGGCCGATCTCCTTTGCTGCCTTCACCCATAGCAGCACCATCACCCGCTGCCATCTCCGGCCGAACTCTACTGCTCCCTTCACCCGCGGCAGCACCACCACCTGCTGCCATCTTCGGCCGAACTATACTGTTGCCTTCACCCGCAGCAGCACCACCAACCGCTGCCATCTCCGGCCCTCACAACACCGCCACCACCAACGCGACTGCACAGCAGCCCCGGCCGCCTTCACCGCCACCTTCTCCGCACCTTTACCACCACCCTCACCACAGCTTCACCGTCGCCTTTACTACACCTTCACCACCACGTCTTCCTCGCACCACCACTACCACCACCTTCACGGCCATCTGTACCAACCACTACACCTTCCTCACAACTCTGACCACCCGCAACAGCTTTACTCCCACCACGACCACCACCTCCACGACCAGCACCACCACGACAACACGCCTGCACCACCACCTCCACGGCCAGCACCACCACGACAACCACCGCCAGCACCACCACCTCCACGACCAGCTTCACCATCACCATGATAACCACCTCCAGTACCACCACCTCCACGACCAGCTTTACCACCTCCACGACCACCACCTCGACCAACACCTCCTTCATGCAGCCGAGCACCCCCACCACCTCGATCGACACCCGCTCCACCCCTGCGATCGATGTCATCCCTGACCGAAGCTGCAGCATCGCCACTGCCACCACCCGCAACCACTGGGGTAACTACTCACCCTTCTCTTTTTTAGTGTAGTTATATTGCTTGTGCTAGAGAGACCCTAGTAAGGGTTAGGGTTCACGAATACTTCACATGCATATTTTATTGTAAATTATAGGATTAGGTGTATATGTGAAATGGTGTTAAAATATTATAATGATGGTTATTTATTGAGAGCTTGATAATTTATAACTAATTTATTTGAGGATGAATAAATTAAATGTACATAATAACGTCTATGAATACAAGGATGGTATGGTTGAGGATGAGCATAGCTTGAATGACTAAAATTACCGTGATAAATATTTGGACAGCCCACGCGTCAAACATTGTCTTCAAAGTTGTGTCTTCCTTAGGTGGTTATGCTAGATTATATTGGCGTTGCACTTGTTTTTTTTGTTATACTATGGCATAATATTTTTGTACCTTGTTACGTCCCTCTGAGGACCTGGTTCCCTTCAAGGATTAGGCGATGAGGGCTACACGAAGGAGTATGAACCGTATGTATATCTAAGAGCAGGACCTGTTGCAGAGGACAAAATCCTTCACGAGGACTTTGTTTGATCTCTAGTAGTGACTTCACCCTGGGCCGGTATTACTATCTAGCATTCAGATACCGTCCCTAGTTATCTTACGGCTTCCCTTCATTTCAGTATTTGTATTAGCCGGTTTGTTCCCGTGTAACTCTACTAGTATTTGTATTATGATACTTTTCTTGTCTTATTTCCCTTCTGCACATTAGTATTTATGATTTTCTCTATATGCTCTATATTTAGTTGTCTGTGGATGAGATTTAGTTTCACTGTCTATATGTTATATGTTGGGTTTTATCATTGTACTTTACAGCTTAGGTGCACTCCGTCAGGTCCATTAGATTGGCATGCCCATTAAAGTGTACCCGCTGGCCATTGTCACGTAGCTCAATTCCTAATATTTGGAACTGGGATGAGCCAGCTTTTGTGGTGGAGGAGCGGTGGGTCGCTTTGCCAAATTTATTGCTAAGGTGTCCTTTCCTTTTTTTTAAGATTATTTGCATTATTTTTGTTGTTGGAGGAGCGCTTCCCTTTCGCATTGGTCATTTGTAACCCCAAATTATGTGCCACCTTCATGTTATCTTTAACAGATTCGGCCCCGATGATGAACGTTGTCCAGTCTTGAAATTGAGTTGGACACATACAGAGCCATACAACTATTGGAAGTTAATTATTTTGGCAAGTAGCGATAAATGTGGAATCTGGAATATCGGGGGGAGGGGGCAACTTTAGAGTTGCTTTTCTGAAATGCTTTATGAATTCGCGAGCGAATTCCTTCTCCTTCTGTTTGATATCAATGAGCGAAGACATCGTCATATCCATGCCTCCCTCGTAGAATCGTGAGAGAAAATGATACTTTATGTCATCAAATGGGAATATACAGTTATCAGGGAAACTACGATACCAATCATAGGCTATGTCGGCCAAGCATCCCATGACCAATCTGGTAAGGAGACCATCATTTTTTTGTAGGTGAGCCGTCATCATATTAAAGTAATTAATATATTAGCTAGGCGATGTTTTAGCTTCGAATAAGACTATTGATTGGGGTTTGTATTTAGGAGGAAAGGAAACATTATTCCAATGAAGAGGATAAGGTTGTTTCACTCCTAGCTTGCTGATCTTTATTCTTTAAAATATCAACCTATGCACGCAACTCCCAGATAGCTTTGAGAGGATCTTCTAGTTGGAGTAGTATAGCTGTCTAGTAAGATACTGGTTGAACAAATATTACCACCGGTGGAGGTCTACCCCCAATATTAAGAGGATTAAGAGTTAGCACTGCTGACTCTTGGTTTGGGACTGCTTCTGGATTTGTATTATCTTGCAGAGGTATTATTCTAGGAGTAGGCTATGCAAGTATGAATGGAGTCACTTGGACAGGAGCTGGTGTAGCAGAATATTGGACTGTCATCATTTGATGCATATTTTGTATCATGGTACGCATGTTACTGAGAGCGGACTCTAATGAGTTGAGGCATTGTTTGGTGCTTTCTGTTGGAGGAGCGTCTTATTCATCATCGATGGTGTAGATTATAAAATCTCTGTGTATGATAGAGGGATTGGTAGAAGGAACCGTATAGTTGGAGTCTACACTGTCAGTTTTAGAATCTAGGGGATTGCTACCCCCAGCCTCGGATTTTGAGGAAAGGGAATTCCTGTGAAGAACGAGCTCCTGTCTTCGAGAACGAATATTTTGGTATAGTCCTTCAAAGGAGTCGATGAGTTGGTCAAACCTCCTATGGCTGGGTGTTCTTGAAGAACTTCGTCTTGATTGTCTCCCACCACGGGGAAGATGCAAAGTCATATATGCTAGAGCAAAGAACGGTTCATCATCATCATAATCCTGTTGTCAGCTTGCTTTGTATGTAAAGGTTTGGGAGACATAGTATAAGTCAATCGATAAAAAATAGGCTATTTTGTCGATGCACAGCAACAATTGATTACAAATTTATAATAATTGCAATAATGTTCATTAAAAAATACCATTGCAAAGTCATAAGGATATCTCTTCTTACACTTTTGTACAATAAGCTCACGTAAACCAGTAGAGGGAAGAGAAGAGTAGGAAGAGGGCAGACTCTGCCTCTTTACATGAGATACATTGAATCTTCTTTGCACATTTTTGGTCCCCTGTGTGTAGAGTGAGGTATTGGCTCGATTGGTGAATGATTCATCATCTCTCAAGCTTTTATTCTTCAGGGATGAGAGAAAGTTGTTCCTAGTAGTCTTCTTATTTACATGTGCATAAACAACATGTTGTGAAGTGGTTGACCCTATTTGGCGTACTTTACTGTAGTGCTGACAGAGTTGGCACAGTTTGCCTACGTGCATTTAATTTTGCACGAAGGTCTTGGCATGGCTCACTAATAGTAGGCTCCTAACGAATGGCACATAACTTTTCCTCCACTGTACGCATGAGCATGATGTTAGGGAGTAATTTTCCTAAACTAACACTTCAATAGTGAGCCTGTAGTTTTTCTTCTACTAGCGTGAATTCTGGAGAAACTTTTATCTCTCTTTGAAGAGCGTGCTTGTGAGGAATAAGGAAATTGGCTTGGACAGTGGTGTCTACGACTTGCTTATCTCGCATATTACAATGAATATGCGCGAGCTCAGAAGATTATGGGTGGATCACCCTTTGCTTGATATTGTACGAGTTGCGTGATTTATATCCCTTGGTTATCGTAAGGGAGTTGTCCACCAAATCATCTACTTGAACTTGGTTGACATAATTGACAAGGGAGTTCTCGTCAATCAAAATATTTTTTTCCTTGTTCACAACAACTTCGGGATATGTCTGACGAGGCTTGGGCACCCACACTTTGTGGGTCTTCCTTGACTTGAGTGCAGATGAGGGTCGAGCAGTACCCCCAGAATGGAGAATTTATTCATATGTTTGTTGGTCGTAATTCACGAACAAGGTCTTCAGCATTGATCTAACTGACACATCGTCACGTTGGGCTATCACTTTCTCGCCAGGGGAGAAATTCGTCCCCAGCAGAGTTGTCATTTTGTTTGTGATAAACAAAAGTCGCACGAACTTTTTATTACAAACAATTAAAAGAAAGAAGAGTACAAAAGATCCTAGACAAGAATCTAAGTACAATTGATTTTGGGGAAGTACAGATGTAGAGATCTGATCTGCGAACGATCACTTTACTCCTTGGACCATACGACAATAAAAAAATACAAGGATGTTGTGAACAACTTGAAGAGTTGGGCAATGAGAAAGCTTTAGCAACAACGATACGATAAGCTTTAATTTCTCTCCTTCTGTTCTTGAACTTCAAAGAATTTAAATCCCCCCTTGTAACATACACAATGATCCTATATTTATAGAATTTTAGAGCAGTTATGATAGTGTACGTGCACTTTGGATAATTCGTACTGTGCGCACATTTTTGATGGGATGCTATCCCACAATCTAGTGAGTGGATGCATAACTTGCTGCCTGCATGACACGTAGCCTTCTACACAAGAAAAGCATAGGTCATGGGACAGTTATTTGTGCACGTTTCACAAGAAACATGGAAAGTAGGACACGTAATCGTAAATTCTCTTTGTCAGTTAGGATTGTAGGCGCACTATAGAAGTGGTCTGGAAACTGGCACACTTTGGATGAAATGGTTCATATGGGCGCACTTTCGAAGAAATAGCCATGATGGACACTTTTTAGAAAATTGGCCGTGATGGCGCATTTTAGAGGAAGTAGCCATGATGGAACATTTTCCAGGAAGTAGCCATGATGGCGCACTTTTGAAGAAGTAGCCATGTTGGCACACTTTTAAGAAGTTGACTTTATGACACACTTTTAAAGAATTAGCCTTACGATGCACTTTGAAGAGGTTGGCCTTACGGCGCACTTTGGAAGAGGATGGCCTTACGGCGCACTTTAAAAAAGTTGGCCTTACGGCGCACTTTGAAGAAGCTGATTTGTACTGGCCGCTAAACGATAACCTGTGTCTGTGTGTCGTAGATCAGCTGTAAAGATGGCTTCCACTTCCAAAATATGTCTAATTTATGACATTTTTAGCGACGTTTAGTTAGACGTCGCTATATTTTATGAATTTAGCGACGTCCTATTATAACATCGCAAGACGTCGTTATAATAATACGAACAATATTATGGAATAATATTACGGAATAAGATGTCGCTAGGTGTAGCAAGATGTCTCTATTATTTTTTTGTAGCGATGTGTAGCGACATCATTTTGTATAGGTTGCTAAATATTATAAAATCAGCGACGTTTAGAGACGTATAATTATGACGTATCTATTATTTTTTACATAGGTTAACCGATTTCATTTTCCCCCATCCTTTCCAAAAGAAAATCAAAAAACTTTTTGAACCCCCGCTCGAACGTGCTTCCCCCGTGACCCGCTTCAGCTCCCAAGCTCCGGAGCTCCGGCGCCGACCCCGGGCATCACCTCCTCCTCCTCTCCGGGCTCCTCCTCCTCCACTCATCTCCTCCTCCTCCTCCCCTCTAGGCTCTTCCTATTCCACTGAGCTCCTTCTCCTCCTCCCTGGGGTCCTCCTCCTCCTCCACCGAGCTCCTCCTCATCTACGTGCAACCCCTCCTCTCCGGCCATCCCCTCCTTAGATAAACACTAACCCTAACTCGGACACACACACATATGGACACTAACCCTAACCTTAACTTGGACACTAGCCCTAACCGGAGATACGAACACGGACACACACACATACACAAACACACTCGGTGCTTCATCTAGTATAATTATGATACTGAAGTTGAGAATAAAAATAGAAGGATTAATATTGTGCTCCGTGTGTGTGTGTGTGTTTGTATATATATACACACACACGCGCATATTGATTGTTCTGTGCGTGTGGTAGGGGCGAGAGAAAGTTTGGAAAGCTTTTTAATATGTTAATTGGACAATTCAAGTGATTATATAACTAATGTTTGATTGGTACTACTGTATTATTAGATTTATTAGGGGTTATTTAAGGTTGCAAGTTGTTTTACAAGATGCTTCACTTTGGTATATATTACTTGTTTCAATTTATGCAAGCCAAGCATGGCTTGCAGATTGATCACCTAGTTTGAGCTGGCAAATGTTGACTAATTTCAAAATTAAAATAAACCAACCACTCCCTTGGAACGAATGTGACAGATAAATCACTATGATTTTGATTCTAAAATTAGTACTTTTGTGGAAAGATGAGTTACGTATTAGGTTCAATAAGTGAAAGAGTTATGATGATATGTAGGTAAGTGCTAGGTATCGATAAGAGTATACTTGAAGGTTAGTTCTGGTAAGGAGTTAGTATATAAGATATTTAGCTAAAAGTAGAATAACTAGGTTTATGTTACAACCTAGATAAATATAAGTTAAGTGATAAATAGTTTCACATAAATAATACTTATTATAAAAGTAGAATAACTAGGAATGCTTGTCGTCACCTCTGAAGTCAAGTGTTCATGTGAGTCATTCTCTGGAAAAAAAATTACTTCTGTAAGCCTTTTGAGGCTACTGGAGTTCTACTAGAAATCTAGTAGACCTTTAAAAATCTAGTCTAACTCTAATAGACTCAAAAGGCTTGCAGAAGCAAAATTTCTTTTCAGAGAATGGCTTACATTGAATACGTGACGTCACATATATCCTTTATTAGTATTCACATGTGTATCCATCTTTGCATCTATTTTGATAATATACTTGAACGATGTATATTCAATTTTTCATAAGTATCTAGAAATAGATCTGAATTACTACCTGAGTCATCGTTCGTTGATGTACAACTATTATCCTAATGACATGTGCAGTGTAGGGGATAAATTCATACAGGGGATGGAACAGTTCCTATAGTTCGCCAAGGCGTTCCCTCAGTACATGGATATCACCAAAATTAATTATCCATGTGTGAGATATCGTAACTTAAAATATCACTCAGAAGTAGATGTGACATATCATTTATACTCGAGGGATTTCTTGCCGAATTACTATCAGTGGACCTTACACGAAGAACTTGTGTTTTTAGCATCGGAGCCAGAGCCTTATATGGAGCCATATATGGGTGTCCACAACTATGCTGATTACGATGATGGGTGCGTGAACATGGTTATCGATGCTGCCGGGCCTAGTTTTGATCCGGACAATCATGATGCAGCTGAGGAGGCACCGAAATCCGATGCTGTAAAGTTTTATGGAGTTACTAAAGAATGCAAGAACTCTATTTTATCCTGGTTGTGAGGATCATTCACCGTTGGAGGTGGTTACAAGAATGTTGAGCATCAAGTCCAATTTTAATATGTCGTAAGATTGCTACAACCGACTGATGGAGTTTATTATAAAGATCATGTCAGCGGGTGCTAAGTTACCTAAAGACTTTTATCAGTCTAAGAGGATGGTGAGATCGCTCTGGATAGGATACGAGAAAATTAATACATGTCACAACGGGTGTGTGTTGTACAACAAAGACAACAAGAATGAAGATGTGTGCAGATTTGTGGTATTAATCTCTACTAGGCAACTGGTACAGGAAGGTCTGTCAGTCATAGGAAGTTGATCGATTTGATGCACGACTTACATTTAACGTCGCGATTGTAGAGGTTGTTTATGGTGACGAAAATTGCCGAAAACATGAGTTGGCACAGATGAGAACAAATTAAAGGAGTGTTGGATCACCCATATGATGGAGAAGCATGGAAGCACTTCGATCGAGAAATTTTTCTTTGGATCGGCGTAATATAAGATTGGGGCTCTCCTCCGGGTTCTATCCCATTCAGACTTTCGAGCTCTCAGTATTTGTGTTGGCCTGTGATCGTGACCCTATACAACCTACCACCTTGGATGTGCATGAAGACTCATGTTATGTTCTTAACCGTCATTATTTTGTGTTTGTATAATCTAAAGAGCAACATTGATGTGTAATTGCAACTGTTGATAGATGAGTTGAATCAGCTGTGGAAACTATGCGTCTACACGTACAATATTTTAAAAAAGCTAAATTTTCTGATTAGGACAGCACTTATGTAGACCATCAACGACTTTTCGGCTTATGGCATGTTACCAGGATAGAGCACTCATGGTCGTCTCTCATGTTCGGATTATATGGACCGCACTAATGCTTTTTATTTGAAACACGAAGAAAAACCGTGATTCTTCGATTGTCATCGACAATTTCTGCCGTCTGATCATCCATTCCGGAGGAACAGGAGTGTATTTCGTGCCGGCATTATGGAGAAGGCAAATCCTCCTCCAAGGTGGCCAGAGACACGATATGGGAAGAGGTTAAAGATTTACCAAGTGCTATCGAAGAGCCTACAAAGGGGTACAAGTGCAATAGATTTGGTTACACTCATAACTGGACGAAGATGAGCATATTCTGGGATCTGTCATATTAGAGCACCAATCTGATCAAACTTAACCTTAATGTCATGCATATCGAGAAGAATGTGTTTGACAACATAATTAATATTATGATAGACGTAAAGGGGAAGATGAAAGACAATCCTAAGGCCAGGTTGGACTTAGAAGAAATATGCAAATGCCCTGCATTGCATTTGATAGAGGAAGGGAATAGAAAGTATAAGCAACCTAAGAAAATTTTCTCACTGGACAAGGAGGATAAAGGGAGACTTTGTAAGTGGATTCGTAGGCTAAAATTTCCAGATGAGTACGTGTCAAATCTGAGAAGATATGTTGACCCTAAAGAGAACAAACTGACCAGTATGAAGTGCCACGACTGTAACGTATTCATGGAGTGGTTAATTCCAATTATATTTCGGGAATTCTTATCGTAGGTAGTTTAGGATCCATTGACTGAGCTTAGCATATTCTTTAGTGATTTTTTTCTTCAAAGTTGATCGCAGATCGTCTAGAAAAGCAAGAGAAGGACATTGCGGTAACACTGTACAAGCTTGAATCCATCTTGGATTCTTTGATTCCATGGAGCATTTCCTAATTTATCTTTCTTACGATGCACGTGTTGGTGGACCTGTCGATTATCGTTCGATGTATCCATTCATGCGTCAACTGAACCACCTAAAGAGAAAGGTAAAAAATAAGGCATGGGTTAAGGGTTCTATTTGTGAAGCCTATATTTTTAAGAAGATTACAAAATTTTGCTCGAAGTATTTCAAGCCGCATGTTGCTACTAATAGAACAAGAGTTTCTAGAAACGACGATGGATATCAAGAATCTAATGATGCAATACTGAAAGTATTCATTACTTTCGGTAAACTTTCGAGAAAAATGAATAAGAGATATCTGAATGGCGACGAGCTAAGGGATGCTCAGTTGTATATATTACTCAAGTGCAACAAGGATGAAGTGGAGAAGCTAGAGGGGTAAGTAATTAATACGTCAACATTTAAGTCATCTTAATAAAATAGTATACGATAATATTGTTACACTAATCGGGTGATGTTTTATTATTTTTTAGCATATTTAATGACGAGGTGAGGTCGATGTGTATTCACTATGCACAATAATTAAAATAACATTGAAGTTAATATTATTTCCTTGCTATTTAGGTCGATCGTCCCCACACAACACTCGATAATGAGTCTATTAGAACTCTAGCTAAGGGACTAATTTATGTCATTAAAATCTGGCCAAGCTACTATGTTAATAGGGTTAGGTTCAAGTCTATAAAAGCTCTGATAAAAGACAACTTCTTGGATCTCGATTCTACAAAAAATAGTTGTTTGTGTATCAGATCTTCGAGCTACAAAGATGTCGATCCAGGAAATAATTTTTATGGCATCTTGTGGGAGATTGTGGAGTTGACATATAATTATGGAACAGAGCATACTAAGATCGTGTTATTCAGGTGTGATTGGTTCGATCCGATCCAAGATCAAGGTTGAAAAATAGGCAAGCATAGTCTTGTGGATATAAACTACCGGTATCGATATCAAGGCTATAAACCATTTGTCCTATCAAGTCAGGCTTAGCTCGTGTACTTCATAACTTACCCTAAAGGGAGAACAACGAGGTCGGACTGGTGGGCAGTATATAAGACAAAAGGTAAAAATACCTTTGACGTTAATGAAATAGATTATCAGGAGGATGAGCTACCTATTATAACAAATATTGTAGATATGGACTCAAGGTAAGTTCCTCATTACATGTCTAATCGTGTGGAAGAGATAGAATTATTCGAAGAAGAAGACGAAGTAAATAAAAATAAAGATGAGGAGGAAGAGGAAGAGGAAGAGATAGAGGAGAACGAAAAAAAAGAAGAAGATAAATTTTCAAAAGTGGATTAAAAGTAAAATAAAATCTATTTAGAACTCTATCCATGTACTATTTTTTTAATTTGGAATGTAATATCTATTTTTAATGTAGAATGTGCATATTGTGTGACTATGATACTTTTATATATCACTTATTATGTAACTGTGATACTTTTATATTGCGCTTATTGTGTGACTGTTATACTTTTATATTGTTCTTCTTCTATGTCTATGATACTTTTTTATTATGATATTTCGTACCCACGAAATTCAATGGAGGGTTGCTCCGAGTCTGTATATTTTGATGAACTGTTATAAGTCTGTGTATTTCTTTTATCATCATATGTTATTATCAGGTATGACAGGACGACGAGAATCATATGAAGGTTGATCCTCTAGAAGGAGTCCTCCTCTGTTATAGGCTATTGGTTATGGATCCTTGTCGCAGAGTACACCAGTGTACCGACCAGTCATATCTTTGATTCCATCGACGGTACGTGGTAGTACTATTGGGACCAATAGTTATATGCTTGAGACTACTCTCCCTTCCATCCTTCCTCTTGCTGACGGTACCATAGAGACAGAGGAGTAGATGGAGGAGGTATAGCCGACTCCGTCTGCGCATGATCCGAGCAATCCACCATGCATGCCTCCGAGCGAGATGAGGATAAAGATTTGGAGGTACGGGCCTAGCAATTAAGTTAAATAGTTAACATTTTTCAAATGATTATATCTATATATTCATGAATTTAATTATCGTTGTATAGATATGGTCCCTCGGTGGTATAGAGAGCACTGGGCAATTTCTGAGGCAGAACTATGGTGGGCCTTGGAACAATTACTCAGATGCTCCTGAAGATAGGAAGGCATTTTGGTTTGCCCACTTCAAGGTAAAAATATATTTAATTTTAATATCAATAATCATTTATGTATATTTTGTAACTCTCTATTTTACATCTTGTAGAAAATCTATTTCTATCTACCACACCAGGCTGAGAAGTTTGAGGAGCAATTTCCTGTCCTCGCCACCAAACTGATCCATAATGCGATCAACGGCCAGAAGGTCCGTGATCATGACGGAGAACCAATCCACGTTTGGATCACGCCTGAGCAGTGGACTATGATGAAGGCAAGATTCAACGAACCCAAGTACAAGGAATGGTCGGAGAAGGCATAGGCGGCTAGGTCGAAGGCAGAAAAGTGGTGTGGTGGCTCGATTCCCATGACGGATAAGATGTTTAATTTTAATAACAAATAATATAATTTTTAACAGGTACAGAGGGATGAGGACTCCAACATGGTGATAGTCTTCCTGGCTTCCCATCGGAAGGGTGGACAGCTCATTGATGAGAAGGTCACGCAAACCTATGTATGTTTTACTACCCTGTGTTACTTTTAATATAACTTAGAAAATATACAAATTTAAATCTATATAGTAAGTAATAAGTAACTTAGATGTTAGCCACCACTTTTCTAAAACGAGTATCTTAAACTATGTGAGCGGGAAACTGCTACTGTACCTGTAGAGGGAGGGGCTAGTACTTTCTCGGAGCCCTCTACAGCTCCATCGATGGACGAGCTCTAGATGACCGCTTTTGGGGGTCTTCAGAGGAGTACGTACTACAGTATGAGATCCTACGATACCTATGTTGTGATGCAGTCATCCAGGGCCCCCTCTGTCAATATGCATTCATCGCAGTCTTGGCAGGCTTCGACACAAGCCCATGAAAGCATTGACCGTCAGATTGCTGACCTGCATGATGAGTTACTAAGGAGAATTAGGGAGCGGCCATAGCCTACGCCGTAGATAGACGATGCGACAATCACCACACATTTTGATTCGCTCGAGCATAACCTTATGGAGATCATGACTCTAAGCCATACGATAGAGCACAACCACATGGAGCTCAGGACTATGGGCCAGACGACAAAGCGTAGCTTGGCAACTCTGGTCGCATCTATAGAGCATAGATAGACGGAGCTGGAGGGGTCACATACGTCCATGAGTGACTCACTTGCGAGGATTCATGCGGCGTAGGATTTATTGAGCCGGTCGGTGGCGAAGAACACTTCGAGGGTGGTATCTGCTATGGATTCATACAATGCTCGACTGCTAGCATTAAAGCAGATATGTCCTCCTGGTTTTCCGGTATCGATACCACCTCTATCACTACCTCCTCCATCGGCATCAATGACGCTTTCATCAGAGCAGTTTGAGTTCCTTCTATCACAAATACGAGGCGGTGCTCCTCCTAATCAGTAGTAGTCCTTGTTTGGATAGATTTTAGTGTGTTTGTGTGTATTGGATGATTCTTGGGTCTTTGATGTAATTATTTCATACTTTATATTACATTCTGAGATGCATTTGATACTGATTTTAAATTCATTTATCTACTTCTTTGGACATATTTAGTGTAATATAACTTTGTAGATTTCTTTCTTTGTGAGTTTAGTTTATTATTCATATTAACTGTACACCAAAATTTATCGGTATTAAGTGTTCCACCGAAGGGGTCGTTGAACCCAAGGAATTCAACGGAGGGTTACTCTGGGTCTATTTATATAAAATATGATTTTATAATTGGAGTTAGAGTTTTGTTGGGAAATATTTTATAAACTGTATTCTGTTTTTTAATTTTTTTTCAATTTAGCGACGTGTTGTAACGTATTACGACATCCAGTAACGTATATTTACGTCGCTAAAAGGTATCAGAACGTTGCTACATGATACCAAGGACATCACTAGTATGTCGCTAAATGTCGCTAACATGCAGACATGGCAAAATTTGCCATGTCAGCATTGTTGTAGAAAAATATCGCTCATAATGTCGCTAATGTAGTGACATTTTGTGACCAATATTACATCGTCATTTAATGAAGATACGTCACTAATCATCGTATATTATGTGATGTTATGTAGTCGTAAATATACGTCGCTACTGCGATGACTAGCAACCTTTTTATTGTTAGTGACCATAAAATATGTGACATCGTAAAAAAGTTACTAATTACATCGCTAAATTATTTTAGCGACGTTAGTTTACCTATTAGGGACATTTTTAGGCGTCGCTAATATGTGATATTCTCATAATGTTCTGACATCCTCAACTGCTGTTCAACTATCAGATTCATCACATTTAATACTCGGGGGGGGAATGATAGGCCAATTATGCGCCTGTATTGGGATAGATAAAAACAGCTTTAGAGTGCATCACTGTTATGTTCTTTGGAAGAGTGCACCATCCTCTCAAGCAAGTAGAAAGTGCATCATTCTTTAGAATAGAGAGAGTGCGCCATTCTTCCTATGTTTAGTTTATTTGTGGAAAACTGCGCCATCTTTAAGAGGTACATTTTTTATGCTTCTATAATGACATAGTGTTTGACAAAGTTAATCACATTAGATGTCTTCACTTCAATCAATGGTACCACTTCTACCCATTTCGAAAAGTAATCAGTTATATCTATGATAAACCGATGACCTCTGGATGAAGGAGGGATAATAGGGACAATAATGTTCATCCCCCAAGCTTTAAAAGGCCAGGATCCAGCCGTCGGGTGTAAGAACTCTGATGGTTAGTGGATAAAAGTTGTGGGGATTTAACATGCTCTATATTTATGAGTGTAGTATATAACATCGGCTACCATGGTAGGTCAATAGTAACCCAGCCTTTTGAGCTTATCTTGTAGTTTAAGGCCTGGTTGGTATGCTCCACAAACACCATCGTGATGTTCACGAAGTGTCCATCTTACTTTAAGATATGAAAGATATCGCAATAGGAGTCCATCATTATAGCGACGATACAATGTCTTGGATACTGCATCATAATAAAACTGAAGCGAGCATCTTCTTATAGAGGTATCTTCTTTCGGGTCACCTTAAAGAATTTTATAAGATACATAGTCTATAAAAGGAAACCTCCAGTCCTCAGAATCAGCGGTAGAGTTCACTTCAAAGCTGCTTTCAATATGTAAATTATTTTTGGCACAAAACAACTCTTAATCGCTTACCGTAATTGAATATCGTCTTCCTAATGGGATGGCCATAGAAGCTACTAACCCAGCGATCGCATATGCCTCCATAATTCTGTAGTCAAGGAACATACTCAATATAGAAGCCAATGAAAGTTGAAACCAAATCAATTGTAGCTTCATAATAAGGAACAAGGTCTTCATGATGGACTTCATACTCGCCTCTAACCTGATTGACTATCATCTTAGAATCTCCTTAGACTTCAAGATATTGGACATCCAGTTGCTTAGCTAACTGAAGACCAATACGCAGAACATTGTATTCTGCCACTTTGTTGGAGCATGGTTCTTTGAGAGAATATGCACAATGAATGAGCATTTGTCAAGAGAAACAAGAACTATCCCTACTACAGCGACAATATTGCATTTAGGTCCTATTCTTGATACACCGTCAAAGAATAGTTGCCAAGTGTCATTTCCCATTTCCATATTTGACTCAAATACTTCATTAGGAATGTCGTCATATAGCTTAGGGGTCTCCGGTATAGGATAACCTGCTAGAAAGTCAACCAGTGCTTGCACTTTTACCGCCTTTTGCAGGTCATATACTATGTCATAAGGCGATAACAGTATTTCTTATGTAGCCAGACGAGAGTTGAGGGTACTTGGTTTGGTCATTAGCACTCGTAGTAGATTCACCCTGGATATAACATGAATTGTTTGACCTTTCATTTAGTGACGTATTTTATAAATAGTGAGTACCAAAGCAAGGCACTCATTTCCACTGGATTGCATCTATTTTCAATACCCACAATCATGTGTCTGAGGTAGTAGATGGCTTTTTCGTGGCCCTCGCCACTCTTCTGTGCTAGTAAATCGTCTAAAGAATGGTCCATTGCTTGAACATATAGCAACAAAGGCTTTCCCATCACCAAAGCTACCAGAACTGGCAGATTTGTCATGTATCACTTAATATCGTTGAATGCTTGTTGACATGCTTCATTCCACACAAACGTTACCCTTTTCTTTATTAGTTGGGTAAATGGTCGATATCGTCTGAAAAAGTTTGGATGAACCTCCTGATGTATGCTAACCTACCTTGTAACCTACGAACGTCTTTGAGATTTTGAGGAGGAAACATCTCGAGGATAAATTTGACTTTATCTTGGTTGAGGTGTGTTAGAATCCATTTCATAATTAAATAATAGTAATTATTATAATAAATAACATATCAGTATTAATGTGTACACTCTTAGGGTCGATACCACCAATAAGGTTACACTAGATCTTAGGGCTCATAATTGCTTATTTTAGCTTTAGAATCATACATTAAGCCAATTGGGATTTTATGGAAATTTTTTGTAATTATTAAGAAGTAAAATATAATTTTTTTTAGGACTTCTATGAATTCTTATAGGAAACTTAGAGGCCAAACTTGACCCTAAATATTTTTCTAGCGATCAATATCCTACTCTATATTTTATAAAATTTTCCCATATTTTTTGGGTATTTTTAATATTTATTATGAGTTATTAAACTAAAAATTAATTAAAAACTATTTTTTGAAAAATAAAACAAATAGGAGATACCGAGTCAATAGCCGGGACCCATTTGTCAGCATCACAGCCGCGCAGGGGCGGGCCAGCTGTCAGTGAGATAGGGGCGGGGGAGGGGGTGAGTCAGCGTGAGTGGCTGAGCCACGGGCTCGAGTCCGACCAGAGCTCGGATCGGCTTCAGAGAAGCTACGGGCACCGCCATCCGATCATGAGCGGGGACATGCGGGATGGCTGACATGTATCCCCCAGAAGTCACGATTGACCCCTCCCTACATATATATATATATATATATATATATATATATATATATATATATATATATATATATATATATGGGGGTTAGGGTTCTTAATTCACCCGACTTTTAGAAAGAGAGGAAAGAGAAAGGAGATTCCTTTAGGGATCCTTCAACTTCCAGATGCCATTACTCTTGGCTCCGAACTCCAAATGTGTTCCCATTACTTGCGTTAGAACCATCTCAAGGTTAGCTTCCAGAATATCTAATTTATTTCCAGTAATTAAGCATAAAAAATTCTATAAAATTTGTGGAGAGTCGGTTGTCCAAAATCTGACGTATTTTGGTATTTTCGAGATTTCGAGAGAAGCCAAACTCGGATTAATAAACTATTTAAAGATTTGAAAAGATGACATGATAACCAATAAAAGGTATTTTTCTTAGAATTAAATATGCTAGTTTACTAGCAACATAAATGTAATCAGGGAACCAACAAAACTATCACTTGTGCGCCATATTGGTCATAATTTCTTACCAACTTGTGATTTTATGAAATCATCAATTTTGGCATCCATGTAGTGCTGAAGTCTACACGATTTCACCTATAAAACTAGATTTTATGGTGGTTGATTTTTTGGTCAATATAATACCTAGATTTGTGTGCCACGAATCCCAAGTTGGAAAATTTTGGTTTCTTTAGATGAAAACTAGGTTTTAAGTTAGAAATTAGAATTTAGTATTAGAATACAATTTTAGAGTAATTATTTCAAAAGTAAAATAAATTATCTTTTGACATGGTAAATTATAATACGTAGGCGATTTGGACTCTCATTTGAAACCTGATTTGTACCACCAAATAAGGACCACAGGCGAGTACATTCTGTGATTACTTTTTAGCACTTGATATTATCTATAATGCATGATTAGTAATAATTACTTGATTCTTGACATGCTCGTTACATGGATTAGTAGGATGGGTTCTTGTTATGAGATATGTGACATTTCTGGACTATTATTATTTCTTCGTGCCAGGTTTTAAATCCATTTTTTACTAGTCGAAAGGGGAAATACTTAGTAGATGTGTGAACTACCCTTTCCATACTATGGTCTTACTGGAATAATAGCAGCTATGTACAACACGTATGGTTTGTCAAATTTTACCCTAAGTCGTTCACATGTCGACGAGGTATTTTAAATCACGTAGAATAGTTGATTTGTTTCTTCCATACTTTTTGTTATTTGCTAAGTTCATTTGTGGTTATTGTACATCATATTTTCCATGCTAGGACTTCAGTTACTAGTTATTATTTTGCCTTACTATGATTTTAGTTTTGTTGCTATAATGTATTCTGTACTATGTACAGCCTTATAGCTTCTACCATGTGTTGGAACTATTTTCACTGTGATGTACTCATTCCAACATTGACTGGATAATAATATTTTAGGTGACTACAATAAGAATGAGATTCAAACACATTATGGACTGTATGTTGGCGATATAGCGGAGCTTGTTCTTGTTATTCAGGAGGTTCAGGAAGAGTTCGCAGTACAAGGCCCGACTGTGGCTGAGTAGTTTAGTTAGCTAGTTAGTTTAGTTGATCTTTGACCGAATTTGTCTTCGAAAGTTTTAGACATATTTTTATATTATCTTTTGGATTATTTTAATTGGAAGACTCTTTGGACCCACATTTTGAAACTATTATTTCTTTATAATCTCTTAAGCCTTCATTTAATTTAGTGCCTGTGATTGAGTATAGTATGGATATATATATGTTGTGAGTTATAGATTATACTTCTGGCTTAGTGTACAGTATTTTATCGCCAAAATTGTAGCATAGGCTAGGTGTGCCCATAACTCATGTCCAAATATAGGGTATGGATCATGACATATTTTTATGGTGGCCCATGCAGGTCCAATTTCCCAAAAGGTTACAAATTATAGTGGTACCTAAGTTAGTTGTACAACTGCAAGCCTGCCACAGGATATAGGATATTAGGAACAAGAAAATACTCAATCACAACTAGGGATTCCACCATGTCTAAAATTACTAACCCTCATCTCTCTCCGAGTAATCGGACGTCCATTATAATTGATCTCCTTCTGTAACCATCACTTTTCAAGATAGGGGTATTTATGTCATTTGGTATTATATTTATAGATATCCTTATATAATAATAATTGGTATGGTTGTATATATATAAATAATTAATATAGAGGATGGTGCATGATTATTCCTTAGTTAGACTAGTTGCTAATGAACCCAACTAGACTTGAACCCAACTAGACTTGTTATGACCAATAGTGTAACCCAACTAATTAGTCTTGGTTAACTAGTTAAAATAGAGGAGATGAATAGAATATCCTATTCATTTAATATTAAAACCCTTCTTATTTAAACCTCCTTCATTAAATAACCCTTTATGACATTAATGAGGTATAAATATAATATTTTGCATGGACCTAACCCTAGCTAGGGGTGGTCGGCCACTATATAAATAAGGGACAGCGTCTTCTTCTTCTTCATTCACTTGAAACCCTTCCAAATTAATTCATCCCCCTTTTCCCCAATTTTTCTCTAATCCCAAATCCTTTTCTACCAAATACATTGCTATTTCCACCATTCTAAACCATTCCTAGAAGCTTGGAGGAGCAAGAGAAGCTTGTGAGAGGAGCTTTGCTTGAAGGAGATGTCCATCTACTTTCTTATGTCCCTTTGGTGCACTACATTGGAAATTTATCTTCCAATAGGTAAAAATCTTATTCCCTTTGTTATTTCAGATTTGAATAGTGTAATAGACCCATAAGAACCCTTTCTTGGTTTAAGACTACCTATAGGAAGAAGAACTAGGTCCATAGGAGGCCAATGGAGAAAGTTACTTTAAGTTTTGTGTCTATGGAGAAAACTCTGCTATGGCACACAAAGTATTTAATGGAATGCCTAGTAGGTCATTCCTCACTATTTCATATTATATTTGTATACTAAGGTGTGTATAATGTATTTTGAGGAGTGGTGTCGCATGTAATAGATATTTTAGTGTGTATCGTGTGTATCTTAATAATGCACTCATGGTGTTTGATAAAATAATTATTAGTGTATGTAATGAGTTAACCCAAGCATTTATTATGTTATATTTAGATATTTATATATGTATATTAGTATAAATATTAGAGGATGTGTATATGTATGTGTGGGTTTCAGTGTGTATGTATGTTACACAGTGTTTCACTTTGTATGTGTGTGTGTTTCTATGTGTATGTGTGATGACTGGTGGTGCTTAGTCAGTGTGTGCGTACCTGTGCTCGAGTTGGAAGTATTGGATTGATACTCGAATGGCAGGGGGGTGAAAGAGAAGTGAGGGGAGATGAACCAAACCTGTCCAAGACCTAGAATCATAAGAACATAAGAAGTAGCAGCAAGGTGATAGAGAGGGTAACATTAATGTGAGTATCAGTAACCTATGTATTAGTAATCTAGAATTTAAAGCAGGTAGCAGCAGTATATACTTGTAGGATTCAGTATAGGCAAAGTAGATTGGGGTGCCTAGGTTATGCAACAGCAGTAGCAATAAGAGTTGCCTAGTGTATCAATTGTTAAAGAAGGGGGAACTCGAAAGAAGAACAAATACAGTAGCAACAACAGCATGGTGAGTGAAGGTTTGAGCAATTCAGTTTGGGTGAAGGGAGATGTTCAAGTACAGGTATCCTTGATACCTGGGAATGTGCCAGATAGGTGCAGCATTTGAACGGACGGTTTAGCTTCAGTAGTAGTAGATTAGGAGGGTAAGCATTGGGGTATCCGTGGGGATACACACTACTGTGTATTTAGTGTGGAGTAAGGAGTTGGTTAGAGTGTACTAAAATATCATAGAGAGTGAGGTATCTAGAACTGTTGTGTAGTGTCTCAGATGTGTGCATACCTCACTGAAGGGAGTGCAGAAGTTAGGCACTATGTGATAGGCAAGATTACTTGCTAGTGTGTAGGTACACGAGGATTTGTGTTGGGCTAGGTATGGGGTTAAGTCAAGGTGTGGTATACTGATACCTAAGAGGGTAGTTAGTGTAATGAGTGTAGTGAGGGCACCATATATTAAGCTTTTGGGTTATGTACAAGTACCATTATCAGTACTGATATTTATGTATAGGTCAATACTGTATCAGTATTAAGTTATGTTTAGAGTAATGAATTATAGTCAAGGTAAGGTTATTGTGGAGTGTAAGTACCAGGTACATGTTAAGTATATAATATGAGTATATATATATATATATATATATATATATATATATATATATATATAGAGAGAGAGAGAGAGAGGGAGAGAGTGAGGGAGAGATGTACTTGAAGGATTAAGCTATTGGGGTAAGATAATAATCTATAACCAATATAGAAGTTCATATAATGTATTATGATATATAGTATATTATATTAACTGGTACATATAGATAGTAAAATTAGCTAGTATAGCTAATACCTTCAAGGTATGGACCTAGAAACCTAGGTATAGCGTAGTATAACCTAGTATTAGCTAGTTTAGCCTTGTGATCAACCTAAAAGTTAGGTATGAACCTAAAATCAAGGTAAACCCCTAGTTTGACCTAGTTTGACTTGAGAGGCCTAGTTTGACCTAGTTTAACTAGAGAGACCTAGTTTTGACCTAGAAACCATATTTAAACTTGTTTATCCCTTCTTTGCACCCAATGACATGATATTTCATATATAGGTCTGTGTGATACCAGTTCGGACACCGTTTCATATCATTTGCTCAGGACCACAGGTGAGTACATTTCTCTCTTAGTTTTCAGTACTTGATAGTGTATATATCATATATTCTAGATCTGTTTTACTTGATTCTGACCCCATGTTACATGGGCTGGTATTATATGGATCGAGTTAGGAGATGTTATTTATTTGATGTATGCAACGGATACTCCTTACATATGTACTTTATCTTGTGCATCAGGTATTCGTGTGCGTAACGTGTCATAATTGGATCCATGAATATTAGTCAGGACAGGTGAGTAGGAGTTGGTTAAATGATCAAACCTTTAGCGTATTCGTGTGCATGCCAATTATACGATACACGTATAATTAAGTTACCGTAGTATAGACTTGGGCAACCCAAACCGATCACATGATAAACTTGTTCACTAAATCACTTAGATAGTATCACCAGTTCTCTTATTTATAGTTCACACCATATTACTAGTATTTACTTTTCTAATTATTCTTCGTATTTATCTACTTATTCCAGTTATATTTCTATTTCATAGTTACCTGTGCATCTTGTATTCTTTTCTATTGATGTTATATATATTCTCTACCATGTATATGAAACTGCCTTCAGAGTTTTGTACTTCGCTCCAATCCTGACTGGATATAATTTTTTAGACGGCTAGTTTGAGGACTGGTGTCCTACATACTACGGCTCGCAGGACGGAGAGCTAGTTGAGATAGCACCTATAGGCCAGGACGATCTGGTACCAGCAGTCGAGGAGACACACCTAGCTATAGCAGAACCTTAGCTAGTATCTATTATTGTACTGGATATGTCTCCAATATTAGACTATTCCATGTTATTTACTTTGAGACCATTTGTGGTTATTGCTAGACTTTAGACTGGGATATTATTGTAACTTATTATTTTTTATTCTTTTTATGATATCGTGCCACTATATATCTCTAATTTGGTGATTTCGTATTGACTCTATATATATATTCATCTTGTCCTCCTTATGGAGTTAAGGTACCATTGACAGGTCATATATATATATATATCATTGCGTGAGTTTGTTAGATTATATTGAAGAGCTTTACAGTGTTCTGCCGTTGATACAGCAGCATAGGTTGGACGTATCCATGAATCATGCCTATTTTTTGGTTGCGGATCGTGACACCTTCTCATTTTGTGCCATATCTATTGATTCCTTATTTTTTTCAACTTTTTAGAATGACACCTAACACTAGAGCGCGCGATTCTAGAGCCAATGGTGCTCTTCCCACACTACTCGCATCACAGGAAGCCAAAGGAGTTCGGGAGAAGCAATTCTAGAACTTGGAGCAGAATGAGAAAACTGTGGATGAGTATATTTTGGAGTTCGGCATGTTGAGCCAATTTGCAGAGTATTTGGTTAGGGACCCGGAGGATAGGGCTCGACGGTTCAGAGAGGGATTGATCCAGGAGTTCAAGGTCCATATTTCTTCGCCCATACGACTATTGTCGACATATTGTTAGAGGCTCAAAGGGTTGTAGTAGATATGGGCCTTCAGACCAAGAGAAATACGGATGCTTTCGATGGTAATGGTAGTCAGGGTCCGACAAAGCATCCACAGTTTCAACCATGGACCTTCCCAAAGCAGCTATAGTATCGTGCCCAGTCAGAGCCTCAGCTCAGCAGGTGCAGCAGCCACTAAGGCAAGTGCAACAAGCTTTCCTTTGCAACTATTACAAGAAGTTAGGGCACTCATGGGAAGTCTGCAGGAAGAGATTATTCGTGTGCTTATTTTGTGGATCGCCTGCACATAAGATGAGAGTATCCTACCGCACCTCCTATAGGTGGAGCCCCAGCCAAAAGAGGACCAATTGGACAACCAGTGGTTCCGTAACCGAGGGGACCACCAATCCCTACGCAGTAGTAGTAGTTTTTCCAGCACTAGTAAAAAGAAGCACCCAGCAGGACTGAGCTTTTGTTATGACGGTCGAGGAGATATGATAGTAGGTTATATTTTTCTTAATTTATTTCCAGTTACTGCTTTATTCGATTATGGTTAAGCATAGTTTAGTACTAGAACTTTTGGGTAGGAGTTACAAGATCACGACTGGGGGAGGAATTATCTTAGTTAGTGAAATTTGTAAGGGGCGTTGAGTTACTTTTAGAGGCTATGAATTGTATGCTAGTTTACTCATAAAGCCACTTTCAAGTTTTGACATTGTCCTCGGGATGGATTGGTTGAGTAAGCACCATTTGAGCATAAATTATCATGGAGGACGTGTGTTATTCCCCCATCCAGGAGAGCCAGAATTAGAGGTTGTTATAGGTATAATAGAATAGGATAATAGTATTACTTGTGGAGCTATGGTAGATGAGAAGGGCTTGCCACATTCCATTATTATTGAGTTCCTAGATGTGCTTCCAGAGGAGTTTCCAAGTTTTCTACCGGAAAGAGATCTTGAATTCTCTATTAACTTAGAACCTGGGGCAGAGCCGGTATTACATCAAGTCTACCGGATCAACAACAGCAAGTTGGTAGAGTTAAAGAATCAGGTTGATGAATTATAAGACAAAGGATTCATTAGATTGAGTTCCTCTCCTTGGGGAGCTCCGGTCTTAATTGTGCCAAAGAAGGATGGGTGATGTAGATGTGCATCGACTACAGGGCCTTGAACAACCTCACAATCAAAAACAAATACCCGCTGCCAATAATACACGATCTTTTTCATCAGTTGAGCGACGCGAGAGTATTTTCAAAGATCGACTTGAGGTCTAGCTATCATCAATTGAAGCTGAAGAAGAAATATATTCTGAAAACTGTATTTTGGACAAGATACGGCTAGTACGAGTTTATAGTAATGTCGTTTGGGTTGACTAATTCCCCGAAAGTATTCATGAACTTGATGAACAAGGTGTTCCATCAATACCTTGACAAATTCGTGGTAGTGTTCATATATGATATTCTCGTCTACTTGAAGACTCCAGACGAGCATTAGGAGCACCTAGGGATTATGTCGGAGACCCTCAAGAATGAGAAGTTCTATGAAAAACTCTCAAAATATAATTTTTTTTCTTGGACAAGGTAGAGTTTCTCGGGCATATGGTGATAGGAGATAGGATATCAGTAGATCCAAAGAAGATAGTAGTTATAGAATCTTGGACTACTCCAAGTTTTGTTGCAAAAATTAGAAGCATCTTACGATTGGCTAGATATTATAGGAAGTTTGTAAAGGACTTTTCTCGGATTGCAAAGCCATTATCTAGACTCACTCGGAAGGATGTGGAGTTCATGTGCACTGAAGAATGTTAAGCTGCATTCAAAGAGTTCAAGAAGAGGCTGATAGACTGAAGAATGTTCGTATGGACTGAAGAATGTTCGTGTGGATTGCATTTAAAATTTTGTGCTATAGTATAGTTAGTAGTAAACCCTTGATAGAGACTACAATATCATGATAGATAGATACCATAACCATGCATGTTTGATAACCCATGAATGATTCCTTTTTAATAGAATTGTATGTTTGAATGATTTTAGATTGGACTTTCTTAGACCATGATTAGATGGGGGTTATGACTATAGTGAGGATTATGATGAATAGGTTATGACTAATTAGAAGAGAGGAGACAAAATGTGTGAGTGATACCCTATAATTGAACCATGAGTTATTCTTTCATTTCTTGCCTATTTCCACCTCTTAATTTTGAGGACAAAATTATTTTAAGGAGGGTAGGATTTATAACCACCAATTTTACTTATAGGGGTATATTTGTTATTTTACTATTATTTGTTAATTATATAGTTATAATTATATTAGTGTTAGTTATTATGCTAGCTAATTAGCATTTGTAATTGATAGTTAGTACAAATAAGTGTCAGTTATGACTTTCGTTAATTAGAATTAATTAGTTAGTGTGATGGATAGAATATTCCCTATTAGTTAGCTAAGATGCTTCCTATAACAAATTAGATTTCTCCCTAAACCAAATAGATTTCATTAATGATAATTCTAGAACCTAATTAAAGAGTGGAGAGGGGTATATTAGACATCGTGCCATCACCTAGACCTACATACATGGTCGACCCTAGTAAGGGTATAACTTATCTCATTAGCCACCATTATTCCCCCAAGCTTATTCTTTCCTAAGTAACCATCGTGTCAAAAAAATCAAGGAATGTACTTGCCTGAAATACGTGCGTGCTAGTGCAGAGCTAAATATCGACACTAAATATAAGAGAAACTATCAAAGAATGTACTTGCCTGAAATTCGTCTAACCATCGTGTCAAAAAATTAGGGACATCGACACTAAATATAAGAGACATAGAGGATATCATTTATGAGAAACTATCAAAGAATGTACATGCCTAAAATCTGGTGAACAGTATCAAAGATATCCGGTACGGTGCATCGAAGACCTAAATATAAAATATTACATCAATACAAGGTATTGGAATAAAAATAAGTTAAACTAGTCAACTTCTAGGTCATAAAGCCATTTCTTAGTTAAAATAGTCAAACTATGACAACTCTAGGTCAAACTAGTCAAACTAGCTATTTTTATATTGTATGATTCTTTTTCTAGGATATTGGGTCCATACACTATGTAACTAGGCCATACTAGCTATACGAGGAAACCAACAAGCTACCGTATCAAAAGATACGCAATTTATTGGATATAAAAATATTATAATATATATATATATATATATATATATATATATATATATATATATATATATATATATATATATATATGCAAGACACAATATATATCGCTCCAAGCTAAACTAATGCTAAGTGGATACCTTGGCTTTTAACCAAAAATGGTATCGTACCACCTACACTCCCATCTTGATGTGCAAACTCAATACCTTAAGTAAAACCCAATACCTTGACATTACCTTAGTATGTAATTCAATATCTAACTTATAACTACTACCCATACACCTCACTATATATTAATATGTATTTCAACTTATAACAATTCTATACTAAACTATATACTAATATACCCCTTCAGATATTTAATACCCGTACCATAGATATCTCTACTCTCATTACCTTGGTGTATCTCAAAGTAATCTAGAAATAATACTACTAATATTAACTAGTGCTTATGTATATATATATATATATATATATATATCTCATATATATATATATATATATATATATATATATATATATACTAAATTATTTACTATATATACATAAACTACTTAGCTTATTAATATTAACTAATTAACTTATATATATATATATATATATATATATATATATATTAACTTATCAACTTACCGACTTATCAATAAGCCACTGCTTATTTAAACTGTTGTTGCCGTTGCTTACTGTCGTTGCTGCTGCTTCTACTTCTACTTTAGTTGCTGCTTCTCTGTTCTGCTTCTGCTTCTGCTTTCTGCTACTGCATCTGCTGCTGCTTCTACTTTCTGCTGCTTCTGCTTTCTGCTGCTTCTTCTCAGCTTTTCTGCTGCTTTTTACTACTTTTCCTCCCTACTTTCCATTAATTTTCTTCCTATTTTTTCTTGTTTTATTTACTATTTTTTATGGTTTCTTCTCCCTCAAGCTCACATACATATATACACATACTCATATATATATTTATATATATATATATATATATATATATATATATATATATATATATATATATATATATAACACTATATATATATATATATATATATATATATATATAGTGTTATATATATATATATATGTATATATATATATATATATATATATATATATATATATAGTGTTATATATATATATATATATATATATATATATATATATATATATATATATATAACTATAATATCATAATACGTATATATACATATAACCATATTAGAGAAGCACATCACTCCTACTCTACCATGATCACCAACACATCAACAAGAATTATAGATCATACATATAAATAGACATATACATATATCTCAAATAATAATTATAATTACAATATTATAATATCTATAACTAATACAATTGAATTAAAATAAAATAAAACAAACACTTGAAGTGCATCACACCCGTATCACACTAGATCTATGATACGCTTGTGATATGGCTCCACCACACAAACAAATGTATCACAACGGACACAAGCAAGTCTAAAATAATAATTACGAACAATACAAAGAGCTAACTACTCATCTATGTGATCATGTCAAAATATGACATGCTCAAATCCCCGTGTCGGAGGAAAATCCCCAAATTAACCCGTATCTCCAAATTGTCTGGATACAGCCTACACGTATCAAATTATGGATACGACACTAGTCACACACAACCAAATATATGTCAATTTGTTCTAATTGACCTATTGACAAATTTAAGATGTGTCAATCTCAGAATTCTCCCAAAATTGACACAAAACACCACATAACTTTCTCTATCGGCTATCTATGAACCTAATTCCTATACTTATGGGTAGCCTTAGCATATGTGGTGGTTCATAATAATTAAAAAACAGATTTAGAGTCTAATTAGAGGAAAAAAAATAAATTGCACCTATTGGAAGATGGATTCCCAATAAAACCTCCAAATTGAGTGAAAAGTGCCTTTAACTTATAGATTCGTGCTCCTCTTTTTAGATCCTTGCTTCCTCCTTTTAGATCCTTACTTCTTCCTTATTCTAATAGCCTCTAATGATGATTTAGGAAAGAATTGGAAAGAAATTTGGGTAGAATTTGATGTGGGGATGAAGAAATTTGGAAGAGAAAATTTTAAATCTAGATTTGAAATAAAAAATAAAGAGAGAGAATTTTCCCTCTATTTAATCTATGGCTGGCCCTTTCTCCCTTCCCCAAGCTACTATAAAATATCTAAAATATCCCTTGGGGCTTGTCATGAAAAAATAATTAAGGAAGGAAAGTTCTAGTCTAATTGGTTTAACGTAATTAATCATCCTCCTAATGATTGGGCTTCTAATTGGGCTCAATTCTAACTGGAATTAAATATTGGTCCATGGATCTAATCTAAACTAGTTAGGGCCACTAACAAAAGTCCAAAATAACATACTAACATCTATCAATAAATAAATTATACAATAAATTAATTTACAACATGCACAATATTTAATTAATTATAAAATGACCAAAATACCATTTTTTTAGAAAATAAAATATGTTGTGCACTCCCTCCAATGTAGGTGGCAAATCTATACTGTAAGCAACTGATCGACCCTCTCAAGAATACTAAAAGGTCCGATGAATCGGGGACTAAGCTTCCCGTCTCCACCGAACGAATCGTGTCTCATGTCGGAGAAATCATCAGAAATACCAAACCACCCACCTAGAACAGAACACAACCTTAAGGAGTTAATATAACAAAAAACCAAAATAAAGCATAAAACAAAAAAAATCTAAAACTATATCTTAAACTCTAAAGGTCTCCGGTGGTTATCGGACCAATGTCGTTGTCTGTCCTGCGCCACTTGAAGTCTGTCTCTTATCAACTTAACCTTCTCCACTGCATCCACAACCATCTTTGGCCCTAGCAAAGCTCTCTTTCCAAAATTGTCCCATGACAAGGGAGTACGACATCTCTGACCGGATAGAGCCTCAAATGGTGACATCTCTATACTAGCCTGGTAGTTGTTGTTGTAAGCAATCTCGAACAAATAGAGATGGTCTTCCCAAGATTCCCAAAATCTAGTACACAGGTGCACAGCATATCCTTAAGAGTCTGAATAGTCCTCACTGACTTTTCATCCGTCTGGGGGTGATATGCAGTACTGAACTTGAGCTGGATGTCCAAACTCGCCTGCAAACTCCTCCACAAATGAGAAGTTAAACAACTATCCTGATCCATGACTATGTTGATAGAAATCCCATGTATCTTGACGATCTGCCTCACATACATCTCTGCCAGCTTCTCCGTAGACAAACCCACCTTAAAAGGCAAAACGTGGGCCGACTTGGTAAACCTGTCAATGAAGACACAAATCGCGTCTTTTTCTCCTAGAGATCGTGGAAGTCCAGGCATAAAATCTATAGTAATGTGCTCCTACTTCCACTTTGGAATGGGTAATGGCTGAAGTAAACCACCGGGCCTCTGCCTCTCGGCTTTCACCTGCTGGCACACCAAGCATCTTGATACAAACTGTGCCACTTCCCTCTTCATGCCATACCACCACATACTCTCTCACATATCCCGATACATCTTGTTGGAACCTGGATGTATGGAATACTGAGAGCAATGCGCTTCCTGCAATACCTCCTCATGTAGATCTCCACTAGGCATACATAATATAACACCATATCACAAAGAACCATCCTTAGCAATGGTGAAATCATCCTCTAATCCTCTCACAAGAGCTATGATGTTCCTCATAAATAGATCCTCATACTGGGCTGCCTTGATTCTGTCCATTAACTCCGAGTGTATCTGCAATCCCCATATCTGTATAGCAAAACCAAGAACTATCACCTCAATGCCCAAGCTCTCCATGTCCTCCAACAAATACCGATCATGCATCAATAATATAGCTATTGGATACCTGCTCAAAACATCAGTAACTATATTAGCTTTCCTAGGATAATACTGCAAAGATATGTCAAAATCCTTTATCATTTTCAGCCACCGACGCTGCCTCATATTCAACTCCTTCTGAGTGAAAACATACTTCAAGCTCTTGTTATCTTTAAAGATCTCCATACTCTCTCTATACAAATAGTGTTTCCACAACTTCAGGGCAAAATTGACTACTGCCAACTCCAAATCGTGGGTAGGATAGTTCTTCTCATGAGGACACAATCGCCTGGATGCATAGGCAATCACTTTTCTATTCTGCTGAAAAACATAACTCAGACCTTTCCCCGATGAATCACTATAAATAGTGAAACCTCCAGACCCTGATAGCAATGTCAAAATAGGAGCAGACGTCAACCACTACTTCAATTCCTCAAAAGCATCTTGGCACTCTTCTGTCCAACAAACTCCGTATCCTTCTTGGTGAGTCTAGTCATCGGCTCGGCAATGCTTGAAAAATCTTGCACAAACTTCCTGTAGTAGCCTGCTAGACCCGAGAAACTTCTGATCTCTTCCACTGAACTCGAGGCCTTCCATGACTCCACTGCTATGATCTTTTTCGGATCCTCTAAAATTCCATCACTAGTCACAACATGTCCTAAGAACTCTACCTTGTCCAGGAAGAACTCACACTTGGACAGCTTCCCATACAGCTTCTTCTTCCTCTGTACATCCAAAATAATCCGCAAATGCTCCTCGTGCTCCTCTGGTGTCTTCGAGTATATGAGTATGTCATCGATGAACACCACCACAAACTTGTCAAGGTATTAGTGGAACACCTTGTTCATCAAATTTATAAATACCGTCGGGGCATTAGTCAACCCAAATGGCATCACCATGAATTCATACTGGGAGGAGAGAAGGGATGTATTTTTGGTTGAGGGGAGGGAAGGTGATGTGCTAAAATTTTCTAGGAGAGAGAGAGTTAATGAAGGAGAGAGAGAAAAGGTGAGCATGGAGATTAGGGCCGGCTACATACCTATTTCTAGTGATGGGGGAGGGATTTTCATGAGGGAATGAGTGGTTGGGATGGGGTTAATTTTGAATGGAGGGTTGGGATGGTATTTAGGTGAAAAGTGTTGTGTTGTACACAAAAAAAAGGAGGAAAGTAGTGGGTGACCTGTCAAAGTATGAAGGAGGGCTTCTTCATTGTTTTGCTCCAATGGGAGGTGGACACCTAGTTGCTTATTTGCACAAAGGCTCCCAAAATTTTGAAAATTGCATAAATAAAGGAGAATTTGGATTGGATGAGAAAAAATACCATATTTGGTGTCCTAAAGAGGGGAAAATTGGTGTATGGTATTTTGCATGAACCATGAGGGTGTAAGTAGGGGTTTGGGATGGTGTTGGGTCTAGTTTTGGATTAGGTTGAGTCTTTGTACCAATTTAATTAAAATTAGTGTCAATGGTGTTCTTTATTTAATTGGACACAAGTGTCATGGACGTAGTAGACTCAGAGTAGATTATTGTCATAAATTGGGTTCTATAAAATTGGTCAAGATTGTGTCTTCAATTTTGATTGGAACGGACAAAGATACAAAATTGGATTTATTTGGATTTAAAAATAGATATTTGTAACGAATACTGTGCGACTAAAATGAAGCACAAGAGAGGATATTTATGAGTTACACAAAGGTTAGAATGGAAGACGGGTATGTCACACCCCAATCCCAAAATATATGAAATTAGGCCACGTGGCAATAGCCAGCTGTGACATCTTCGAGGATATCCCAATTTAATAGATCCAACGAAGAGTGCTACGCTGTCCTAAATAACTAACATGTCTAAATATCAGTCAATAATAGGTAAACTAATCTCATCCACAATATAAACGGCAAGAAGTACTAAATAAACTGCTTGAAGATAAACGCCAGTCTCAAATATCATAGTACAACCAAGAATGTCTGGTGGGAACAAACCCACTACTATGACAAAATAAAGTACTGAAATGCTAGATAAAAGATAATGATTAGGGCATCGGCTGACTAGATAATGATGCACCCAATCCTAGGCAGAAGGCCTATAAGTGATCACGGAAACTCTGACGGTAGTACCTCTAGCTCCTCTGCAGTAGCGAACCTCGTCTCTTGTCCTGGGTCGTACACTGTGGGGGTAATATGCCTCGTCCAAATCTGGAAAGGTACCAGGTCCTCAGAGGGACGTAACAAGATACATAGAAATATGCCATATATAAATACTGAATAAAATAAATACAATAAGGGTGTGTTAACCATCTAAGTGAATGCAATGGGAGGACAACTTTGCTACGTATGGGTAGGCGCAGGCATAACGTCCAACACCCCGAAGAGCATGGCAGTAGTACAACATATTATCCATATTGCTCCGAAGAACGTGGCAGCAGTACAGTATATCGTCCATATCATTCCGAGAACATGGCAGCAGTGTAAAGGGAGTCATTGGATCCGTAGCTCCTCTGGAAACTACGGACTCTAATGGGCGTATCCCATATGCCTACTAATGTCCTCCACGCCCAACGTAGATACGCAAGTCGAATACTCGACGTTGATACCATGTATCTATATGTCAGTCTCTAACACTAAAATATAACCTGAACTACGTACTAACTGTGATGTAAGTCACACACACCGATAGGTAGTCGAGTACGCAAATCCGTATCCCAATATGATTTGTCATAGTGATACGTGTAAGAGTGTCATGTCACGAAAGATATCAGGATATCCTCCAAAGGGGGTGAGTCTGCTAATGTCTAAGTCAAGTACTCTAAATCATCCACTTATCTGTCGACCACACCTGAGTTAATCTTGGATGCACATAGTTGAATAAAAGGAAAACAGTAAGAATATAATATAACATATGCATAATTTAAATTAGACAGTAAATATGGCAAGGTATCTTGCCTGGGTCCTGAAGCTATGAATGCCAATAGTCGGTTCCTGCAGTATCTCCTGGCTAATCCAATGACCCTAAATACAGAATATAGTATAGCAATCTAGCATCAGACATTAAGCAATATATATACACACGATTACTACGCTACTCCTGGGGTACTGTCGCAGGTTCACGGTTGATCGAATACAGCGCCACGTGTGCATGTAGCTAGGGTGTACACATATTCTATCCTCGATTAACGTGTGCCTTGAGACAGTAATTTACTAAGGTTAAGGGGTTACCACTATTTCTAATTTGTACGAATACATCCTTGGTTTCTATGTTCAACGTACTTGGTTTATGTCCAGGTGTTCAGGTAAAATACTAGTCCTTGATGACAGGTCTCATGATTTAGGTGTTTGCTAGTTATTAAACAAATTCTGACTCTTGTTAATCATCATACTAGCATGTATATAATTAGGGTTTATTCAGTTTGTGTCCAAGACCACAATTCTCGACACGACGACATTATAAATGAACACAGTACAAGGAGTATATAGGCGTTTACCTATTAGGCTGGATGGAGGGCTCCTCAGCGTGGTCATCCTCCGGTGAGTGGCGGTGCTTCGGTCAGCGGACGGCTAGCAAGGCAGCGGCGGTAGCGGCTCGCAGTAGCGACTGCGGGTGGTCGCAGCAGCAGCGGCAGCTCCAGGCAGCGGGGTTGTTGGTCGAGGCGACGCGGGGTGACTGTCGACCGCGGGGGAGGTGGTTCGCTGCCGGATCAGGGGTGGTTGGCGGTTCTAGGATGGCTTAGAGCATTCGGGGTCGGGTTGACTATGGTGGGGATAGTGCTAATGGTGAAGTCGGGGCGGTACAGGGTGTCGGTGGTGGTGGTTGGCATCGGGGAGCAGTGACAGGCGGCGGGGTGGTTGAGGGATGGTGGCCTAAAGGGTGGTTGACGTCGGGGTCCGGTTGGGAAGGGCGGGAATGCTCGGTTAGAGAGGGTCGGCTAGGATTAAGGGAGTTATAATGGTTTGGTTTATTTTAGGGTTTCTATGTACAAGAATATATATTTATATAGGAGTGCAGGTTTGGGGTTGGCCTCGAGGTTTGGGCCGGCCAGGGTTCATTGGAATAGGCTGGCCCACACAAAATTGTTAATGGGCTGGGTCAGGTCCTGTTTGAGGTACAGTTGACCACAAATTAATTTACTAGATAATAATTAACTGTGCAAGGCAAAGTTAATGAACATTACGTAGCTAAGGTTATACTATGGTCAGAGGGTACCCATAATTCTAATTAAATTCGTTTATCCCTAGTCTCTAGTTTTGACAATAAATAATATAATCCCTAAATTGTTGAGGGGGTTTACAATCTACCCTCCTTAGAGCATTTTGTCCTCGAAATTAAAACATACGCAAGGTAAGGACTACAGACTGAATAATAATAAAAAATAGCTAATACGTACCTAGTCCTTCGAAGGGGTGGGGATAGCGCTGTCTAATATCCTCCTCACGTTCCCAGGTCGACTGGCCTGGTGCATGATGCCTCCATACGACACGGACTAGAGGGATAGTCTGACCTCGTAATACCTTCTCGCTCATGTCCAGGATCTCAACAGGCTCCTCTTGGTATGATAAACTCGGGCCGACTGTGATCTCTGAATGGTCAAGTACATGACTCGGATCCGGTATATACCTTTCTCAGCTGAGATACATGGAAGACATCATGGACTCCTTCCAAAGTCTGTGGCAAGGCTAATTTGTAAGCAACCTCTCTGACGCATTCTAACACATCGAATGGTCCGATGTACCTCGGACTCAGCTTTCCTCTGCCTCCAAATCTGATAGTCCCTCGAGTAGGTGAGATCTTTAGAAACACGTGATCTCCAACCTGGAACTCTAGGGGTCGTCGATGCGCATTCGTCCAATGCTTCTGCCTGTCCTGTGCTGCTCGTAGATGTCCTTGTATCTTCTTTACCTTCTCCACTGTACGAACAACCAACTCTGGTCCGAGAATCGGTCGCTCGCCTATATCACTCCAGCATACTGGGGAACGACACTTCCTTCCATACAACGCTTTGTAGGGAGCCATTTGGATGCTCGCTTGATAGCTTTTGTTATAGAAAAACTCGACCAAATGCAAATGGTCCTCCCATGATCCTCCGAAATCTAGCTTGCATGCTCTTAACATGTCTTCCAATATCTGAATGGTGCGCTCTGACTGACCATCTGTCTGTGGATGATATGCTGTGCTAAACTTCAGACGGGTACCGAGACTCTCTTGCATACTCCGCCAAAAGTAAGATATAAATCTTGTATCCCTGTCCGACACGATTCTAACTGGCACTCCATACAGTCGCACAATCTCCCTTATGTACATATCTGCTAGGACCTCGGTAGATTGCCCAACTCTGAAAGGTAAAAAGTGTGTAGACTTGGTAAGTCTATCCACGATTACCCAAACTGTATTGCGACCACTAGGACTCCTCGGAAAGCCCGTAACAAAGTCCATAGTATTATGCTCCCATTTCAACTCTGGTATCGGAAGCGGTTGAAGTAATCCTGCAGATCTCTGATGCTCAGCCTTGACTTGCTGACACACCAGGCACTTGGCCACAAAGCGTGCTATCTCTCTCTCTTCATTCCATGCCACTAGTAGTACTGTCTCTAGTCTCTGTACATCATCGTGCCTCCTGAATGAATAGAGTAGGTTGAACTGTGTGCTTCTGTCATCAACTCCTACCGAAGCTCTCCATTTGGAACATAAAGACGATCTCCACATCTCAAAGTTCCGTCTTCATGTATACGCAGTCCTGTCTGTATTCCAGCCTCTGTCTTCTGTCTAAGTCTCTGAAATCTGGCATCTGTTGGCAAAGCATCCTTAATTCTCTCTACTAATGTTGATTGCAACTGGAAACTCGACAACTGTCCATCTACTCCTGGCATAACGACCTCTATACCCATTTGCCCTATATCTCTCAACAGATGTTGTTGAGTAGTCAAGAAGAATGCCATGGGTCTTCTGCTCAAAGCGTCAGCTACCACGTTGGCCTTTCCCGGATGGTACTGTAGCTCAATCTCGAAGTTCGTTATCACCTCGAGCCAACGTCTCTGCCTCTAGCTCAGATCCTTCTGAGTGTAGACGTACTTTAGGCTTTTGTGATCAGTGAATATCTCTACTCTTTCTCCATATAGGTAGTGTCTCCAAAGCTTCAAAGCAAATATCACTGCTGCAAGCTCTAAGTCGTGAGTGGCATAGTTTTTCTCATGGGTTCTCAACTGTCTAGAAGCATAGGCTACAACCTTCCCATGCTGCATCAAGACACATCCCAATCCTTTCCCGGATGCATCGCTATAGATCACGAATCCTCCGGGTCCAGACGGTATGGTTAAGATAGGTGCTATAGTCAAACGCTTCTTCAGCTTATCGAATGCTTTTTAGCACTCCTCTGTCCAAGTGAACTCCTGCTCCTTACGGGTCAGGTGGGTCATCGGCTCTGCAATCTTTGCAAAGTTCTCCATGAACCTCCGATAATATTTGGCAAGTCCTAGGAAACTCCTCACTTCTGAGACATTGGTAGGGGTTGGCCATGTCTCAACTGATGAAATCTTCGACGGATCTACTGAAATGCCATCTTCTGAGATAACGTGTCCAAGAAAAGCGACACGATCTAAAAGAAACTTGCACTTGCTCAGCTTGACATAAAGCCTCTCTCTCCTCAGCATCTCCAACACTAGTCTAAGATGCTCTTCATGCTCCTCGTGGCTCCTTGAATACACCAAGATGTCGTCGATGAAGACTACCATGAACCGGTCTAAGTATTAGTGGAATACTCTATTCATCAAGTTCATAAATACAGTTGGCACATTCGTCAGTCCAAAAGGCATCACTAAGAACTCGTAGTGACCATAACGGGTCCAGAATGCTTTCTTTTGAATGTCTTCTCTTCGCACCTTTACTTGATGATAACCCGATCTCAAGTCGATCTTTGTGAACACCACTGCTCCTGTCAGCTGGTCGAACAAATCATCAATCTACAGCAGGGGGTACTTGTTCATGATAGTCAAAGTATTAAGGGCTCTGTAATCAATGCACATGCGTACCATTCCATCCTTCTTAGGTACAAATAATATTGGTGCTCCCCAAGGTGATGCACTAGGACGGATAAATCCCTTGCTCTGCAACTACTCTAATTATAGCTTCATCTCATCTAACTCCGTCTTTGCCAATCAATATATATTAGAAGATACCGGTGCTGCTCCGGGTACTAGCTCGATGGTGAACTCTACATCTCTATCTGGTGGTAAGCCTGGCAATTCTTCAGGGAAAACATCCTCAAATTCTGCAACTATTGGTGGGGGTACCGTCTTCATAGCCATTTAAGTTCCAGCTATCTGTCCTACTCCTTGTTCGACGGTCCCTCGCATGTACTCGAACTCCGGTTGATCTGGCGGTCTAAAGGTGAAGCTACCCTTCCGGCAGTTCAGTATAGCATTATACTGGTTTAACCAGTCTATGCCTAGCACAACATCAAAGTACGGCATGGGTGATACCAAGAATCATGCTCTCATCTCTCTACCACATACGACTACCGAACACGTTTGAATGGTGCTGGTAACCGGCACTATACCTCCTCCGGTAAGAATCTTCTAACTCTTAGGTAAGGGGGAGGTAGCTACTCTATGCATTGCTACAAATCTACTAGATATAAATGATAATGTAGCTCCAGAATGAAATAATGCAGTTGCAGGTAATAATACAACTAAAATGGTACCTGTGATGGCTTCCTCTTCAGTTTTCTCCTCTGTAGCTGCTAGTGCAAAGGCATGTCCGTGCCTCTGCCCTCCGGTCTGCTGTCGGGCTCGATCAAACTGTGCCTCCTGTGGGGCTAAGGGTGGTCCCCTCTGAAATCCTCCGTGTGCTGATAGACGTTGACCTCCTTGCGGTGGTAGTATCCTTGGAACAGGTGCTGTTGATCTCTGTCCGGACGGCGGTGCCGCCTCTCTGCGCTGTGGGCAGTCTCGGACATGGTGCTGGTCTGACCCACAAATCAGACATGTCCTCAGTCTCTTTCTGCAGTCCTTCTCATAATGTCCTCTCTTACCACAGTGGTAGCAAGTCGGAAGCTCCTTCTACTGGTATGGCGTTGTCCTCTGCTGTGTCTGCGCTCTGGGATGACGGATTGGTCTTTTTACTCCGGGCTGGACTCTGGCTGGTGCGGTTGTGTTAGAACGTCTCACTCCTCTGACGATGGCCTCCTGGACTCTCACCTCTGAAAGTACCTCTTCATAAGAAATTCTCGCATGTGCGGTGGTATACCTCTGTAGCTCGAAGGTGAGGCCATGATGGAATCTCTGGGCCTTTTCCAGATCATTGGGTATCAAGACGGCACCAAATCTGCTAAGGTGGCTGAACTCTGCATCATAAGCGTCAACAGTCATGTTTCCCTATTCTAGATGTAGGAATTGGAAGTAGAGGGCATTTCTGACTATAGCTGGGAAATACTTCATATTGAAGTACTCTAAGAACTGCTCCCAGGTTTGGTTCTTGCCTATACTACACTCAATAGAATCCCACCAGTGATGGACGTTGCCTTTTAGTTGGGCCCTCACTGCGGTCATCCAAAGGTCTGGGTGCAGTTGTGAAGCCTCAAGTAGCATCTCCGTGTTGGCGACCCAATCAGATATCTGCTCTATGGTCTCGTTGTCCGAGAAAGTATCTGGTCCCATCTATCGGAACCATCTAACAGGGCCACCTGTCTGAGCTGGTGGAGGTGCTGGTACTGGTGCTGTGACATGTGTCCTCTCTAGTACTGCCATCAAACTCTGTCTCAACGTCTCGGTCTGATGCCACTGTACTTGCATCATAGTCTGAAAGAACTGAAGCATCTGTGGCTGTCCATCTAGTTGTGGCATCTGGGGTGTATAAGGTAGAGGTGGTGGTAGTGGAACCTCTAGTTGTACGGTAGGTGTCTCCTCAGATGTCGGCCTCTCGGTCTGTGGCATCGGGGTAGCTCCTGAAGTCTGTCCCTCAAAAGGCTGCATGGGGATCGTCTGGGAAGTTTGTCCCTCGTGCTGTTGGATAGGATCGCCATGTGAACCCTCGTGCCAATGTATCAGCGGGGTCTGTAGCTGTGGTTGCCCTTGGGGTACCTCCTCTCCTTGGGTGGTGTTGTCGGGCACCACAGCACTGGGTGCTCCTCGTCCACTGCACAAGTTCATCTTGCTGCAAGAGATAGGATTTCATTAAAAAGAGTACGGAATCAAACAAACAGGATACAAATATTTAGAAGCAATACAAAGAAAATTCAAAGACGAAATCAAAGTAGATAAGACCTAGAAATTTCTATCCTAATGCAGGCTCGCTGGGCATGTTACCATACTACAAGCGAAAAATTAGACCTGCATAGGCCACCACTAAAACCATGTAACGCCCCAATCCCAAAAATATATAGAATTAGGCCACGTGGCAATAGCCAGCTGTCACATCTCCGAGGATATCCTAATTTAATGGATCCAACGAAGAGTGCTACGCTATCCTAAATAACTAACATGTCTCAATAAAAGTCAACAACAGGTAAACTAATCTTATCCACAAACTAAATAAACTGCTGGAAGATAAACGCCAGTCTCAAATATCATTGTACAACCAAGAATGTCTGGTGGGAACAAACCCACTACTATGACGAAATAAAGTACTGAAATGCTAGATAAAAGATAATGATTAGGGCATCGGATGACTAGATAATGATGCACCCAATCCTAGGCAGAAGGCCTACAAGTGATCACGGAAACTCTGACGGTAGTACCTCTAGCTCCTCTATATTAGAGAACCTCGTCTCCTGTCCTGGGTCATACACTGTGGGGTAATATGCCTTGTCCAAATTATTCATATCGCTCCGAAGAACGTAGAAGCAGTACAGTATATAGTCCATATCGCTCCGAAGAACGTGGCAGCAGTGTAAAGGGAGTCATTGGATCCGTGGCCCCTTTGGAAACTATGAACTCCAATGGGTGTATCACATACGCCTACTAATGTCCTCCCCGTCCAATGTAGATACGCAAGTCGAATACTCGATATGCGTACCACGTATCTATATGTCAGTCTCTAACACTAAAATATAACCTGAACTATGTACTAACCGTGATGTAAGTCACACGCACCGATAGCTAGTCGAGTACGCAAACCCGTATCCCAATATGAATTGTCATAGTGATACGTGTAAGAGTATCAGGTCACGAAAGATATCAGGATATCCTCCAAAGGGGGTGAGTCTGCTAATGTCTAAGTCAAGTACTCTAAATTATCGACTTATCCGTCGACCACACACGAGTCAATCTCGGACGCGCACAGTTGTATAAAAGGAAAACAACAAGAATACAATACAACATATGCATAATTTAAATTAGACAGTAAATATGGCAAGGTATTTTGCCTGGGTCCTGAAGCTGTGAATGCCAATAGCCGGTTCCTGTAGTATCTCCTGGCTGATCCAATGACCCTAAATAAATAATATAGTATAGCAATCTAGCATCAGACATTAAGCAATATATATACACACGATTACTACGCTACTCCTGGGGTATTGTCGCAGGTTCACGGTTGATCGAATACAGCTCCACGTGTGCACGTAGCTAGGGTATACACATGTTTTATCCTCGATTAACGTACACCTTGAGACAGTAATTTACTAAGGTTAAAGGGTTACCACTATTTCTGATTTTTACGAATACATCCATGGTTTCTATGTTCAACATACTTGGTTTATGTCCAGGTGTTCAAGTGAAATACTAGTCCTTGATGACAGGTCTCATGATTTAGGTGTTTGCTAGTTATTAAACAAATTCTGAATATTGTTAATCATCATACCAGCATGTATATAATTAGGGTTTATTCAGTTTGTGTCCAAGACCATAATTCTCGACACGACGATACGACGATTATGAATGAACACAGTAAAAGGAGTATATAGGGGTTTACCTATTAGACTGGATGGAGGGCTCCTCAGCGTGGTCGTCCTCCGGTGAGTGGCAGTGGTCCGGTCAGCGGCCGACGAGCAAGGCAGCGGCGGCAGCGGCTCGCAGTAGCGACTGCGGGTGGTCGCAGCAGCAGCGGTAGCTCTGGGCAGTGGGGTTGCTGGTCAACGCGGAGCGGGGTGACTGTCGACCTCGGGGGAGTAGTTCACCGCTAAATCACGGGCAGTTGGCGATGCTAGAATGACTCAGAGCGGTCGGGGTCGGGTTAACTATGGTGGGGATGGTGCTAATGGTGAAGTCGGGGCGGTACAGGGTGTCGGTGGTGGTGGCTGAAGTCGGGGAGCAGTGACAGGCGGCGTGGTGGTTGAGGGATGGCGGCCTAAGGGGTGGTTGACGTCGGGGTCCGGTTGGGAAGGTCGGGAATGCTCGGTTAGAGAGGGTCGGCTAGGGTTAAGGGGGTTATGATGGTTTGGTTTATTTTAGGGTTTATATGTACAATAATATGTATTTATATAGGAGTGGAAGTTTGGGGCTGGCCTCGAGGTTTGGGCCGGGCCGAGTTCATTGGGTTGGGCTGGCCCACACGAAAGTGTTCATGGGCTGGGTCAGGTCCCGTTTGAGGTGCAGTTGACCATAAATTAATTGACTAGATAATAATTAACTGCGCAAGGCGAAGTTAATGAACATTGTGTAGCTAAGGTTACACTATGGTCAGAGGGTACCCATAATTCTAATTAAATTCGTTTATCCCTAGTCTCTAGTTTTGACAATAAATAATATAATCCCTAAATTGGTTGAGGGCATTTACAGGGTACATCTAGGTCAAGTGTGTACAATTTATTTGAAGGCAGAAGCTAGAGTAGCGCTCCAAACATCGAAGCAACGGTAAGGTACTCCAAGGAAATTAAATTAAAAGAGGCAAATTAATAACTCCATTAGATAATTCAAAAATAACCCTAAATGAATTATAATCCTATATTGGGTCAGGGGGTTTACATGTCTAGAGCAATTAATATCAAACAGTGTCTGTACTGGAGTCCAAGTGACCTATATATGAATTATCAATTTCAACAAGTGTTTTCAAGTCATAAGTATATTTAACAAATATAATTCTATGTCTCCAGGTCATTTCTAGATCAATTGGTTCAAAACTAGGCCAATACCTAATTTTTAGGCCATAATACCTATAAAGTTAGTTTATGAGGCAATAATATCAATTACTAGGTTATCTTTAGGTTTCTAGGTAATTACCTTATAGTATAGATACTAGGTATCATATGGTTCATAAATACCTCTAAAGTTGGTCTATGAGGTTATATCAACTAATACTAGTTAATACTAGACTTTTTTTAGGTATTCTGAGTCATACTAGGATATACTAGCTAATACTTGGTTATAACTATATATATACTCATATATATACATTAATATTAATATCCTAGCTTATTACCTAATATCCTACAATACACTAGTATCTTCACTACCTATTACCTAGACTTATATATAATAACTCAACCAAGTACCAATACCTTAGGATCAACCTAACCTTAGTCTATAACTCTGTATCACCATTGGTACATGAGTAAAACTCTTATTCCCATACTTCACTATCATCTCCTCAAGTATTACCAACATTGGATACCCTTAGCTAGAACTGAGACACTCTAACCTATACCCAGTAGGTACTCTTGCAAGACCATGCCAAAATCTACACACCTATGTCCGATCCAAATTGTCACTGACATATACCTAACTACACTACCCTCCCACACATATCTGACATACCATGACTTCTCCTTGATATCCCTTGGCCTACACACTCATAACCTGACACTCGAATTCCTCAGAACATGCCTGCACTGCATAAAAGAGAAGCCAATCCCAAACTGTTGCCTGCTTGCTAACTTCCCCCATCAAACTCAGTTATTTCCAGGTTTTTCCCCTACACCCACCTTGATGAACTGAACATCAATGGTTGTTATTGTAACTACTCAAATAAGTGTATTCTGGTTAGGTCGAGAGCTGTCAATGCCTTATTCCCTTCACCCTACCTCTGTGTAGCAATGCTCTACTCTACTGTTGTTGCAAGCAGCAGCTAAATATCTTAAAACTTTCTCTCAATGCTACTGATGCTCATTCACACTATTGCATTGGCTTACTCCAACACTACTTCCCACTACATACTGCTTGACACTCATCAACTCACTAGTCTAACATACAGACAACACACTCACTAAAATCTAACACACACACCTATGCAAATGCACATCAATATTCTCAAAGCTTTGTACCCGTTGTGTTATTGAGCACCCCCTCACTCTAATGCTTCCCGAGCTCTGTACAGGGCCTGAACACCACATTTCACCTCTACACTTACCTGATGCCAACCTGTAGTCCCCATATCTGCAACTGAGATACATCATACTAACACTCCTCATGATATCCCCATCAACCACATGACTGAACACACATGAGCACTCAAGCACTAACACTCCCCTTACACAAATACCACACTACACTCACACCATCACCAAACCAAACACGGACAACTCCACACCAATAACAGAACACATACACATACACACACACACACGTTGACACACATACTTTACTAACACTCTCACATCACTCCCCCAAGGCACCATTCATCGAACACTTGGTGTGCACCATTGATACACACATGTATCGCTCTCTGATACACATGATACACACCTCAAATAGCCATACCAATACCAAACTCACACCCAACAAATATTGGAACCCCAACACAAGTCTAATATCATATAATAACTCAAATAATAACTAAATTAAAGTAATATAAAAAATATACTAGCTATTGGCTCTCCAAACCCAATTCTACCAACACGCACCACGACATATCACGATCCGTCCTACCCGTATCCAATTGTGGACACATATACACTAACAAACAATGAATTAGACTCTCAACTACCATGGGATTATCCCTTAAATACTTGGTGGACCAATTTAGGGTTTCTCCTAATTTGGCCACAAAATACCTATAGTTATAACAATAAAGACTTCTAGCACCTAGTTATTCTCCCTAAGGGTGGTCATTAACCATGGATGGGTTTCTAAGGGTCCAATACCATAAATTAACTTTAAAATTAATATAAAATAAAGATTATACCTATTGGAAGTCGAATCCCAATAAAACTCCTCCAAATGGATACAAAATTCCCCTATCAAGCTCCTCTCCAATGTACTCCTTGCTCTCTAAGCTTATAGATCTCCATGGTGATGATAATGGGTGGATTTAGAAGTGGATTAACTAGAATTGGTAGGGAATTGGGTTTGCTTGGGGACGAAAAAGCTTTGGAGAAAATGAGGCTAATGAGTAAAATAAAATGAATGGATGAACCATAATTAGAATGTCTCTTGTATCGAATCGTATATGCGGTACAGACATAATGCAACTGTGTCATTAAAATCTAGGAACTATACCAAACACTAACTACTAACCCAAGATGCGAACTCACGTATCGATGTACGGTCGACACGCTAGTCCATGCACTCACTCACTCAGAAAATGTGATAAACTAGTGTCAGGTCAGAAGATACCATGTACTTTCATAATATACTGGGTAAGTCTACTACTCTAAGACACGTGCATACACTAAACAAATTAAGTAGGCACGTATAAACTGAAGAATACAAACACACAAGGTGTACTTTCCTTCCAAGCTAAGTTGCGATCACAACAAGTCTGTTCCAGAGCTCTCCACAAAATGTCTCGAACACTTGCCAATTAATTATTACACTAGTTAGACTCAAATTTTCTAGTTTAATTAGTTTATTATCTAGTTATTAATTCTACATTGGTTGTACATGCAAGTAGCTACAAACCAGTATATTACTAATCATTAAATCTTGCAAAAATATTTTTTAATTATTAATTATTAAAAACTATTAATTTTGGAATTATTATTTATTTAGTGAAAAATACTGAAATAATTGTTGTTGCATGCACAAAGTTTCGTTGTACGTCGACTAGGAGTTCTGGAAACTTGATAACTAGTTTGTACATGCAAGGTTGCCAACTTCATTAAAAATCATTTAATATATAAAATATATTAATTAATATTCTGAAAATTATTATTTAATTTTTTAAACTTTATATTTGAATAATGAAAGAATAACATCTATCAAAACTAAGTTATTATGGTTACCACATTGGCATGTATTGGTTTCGTGTCATCAAAGAGTAGTTTTGCATATAAAATTAGGGTTTCTCCATGGAAGTTTTATCATTTTTCATCTAACATATATATGGGTTCATAAAAGGGTTCTCAAATGGAAAAAATAAATATAAAATAAAAGTTATGAAACTTACGTGTTCGCGATTACGGCAGAGGTTCTTCTTGCGACATGGATCTTTTGGAGCGCCAAACGGACTCCAAACTTCACAAAAATTGAAGAATATCTTGGGGGCTTCAAGTAGGATATAAATATAGGATTTTTAGGATTTTTATATCTGTGGAGGGGTCTAAACTGCTGCTAACCAGCAGCCAATATTCGGCCTAAAAGGGAGTTCGGTTGGGGTTTTTGTGGCGTTGTGGACTGTGAAAAAGGAGAGAGAAAGAGGGAAAGAAGAAGGAGATGGGGAATTTGTGAGTGAGAAGAGGGAATGGTCGGAGGGAAGGGAATTTTTGTGAGGAGAGAAGAGAGGGGGACGAACCTATTAATTAGGTTTAAATATGCATATTGATATGTAGTTTGGTGGTTAGTATTTGTTTTAGTATTTTCATCTATGGATATGATTTAAAGTGACTAAAATAGGATGAGAGATAGGGTGAGAGGATGCTCTAAAATATTTAAATTAGATTTTAAAATATTTATTTCAGATTTAAATTGATATGCAACAAGATTGCATAAGGGTCTTTCCTAATTTGGAAATATTGTATTTATGGACCATTTAATTGATTTGTTCAAATTTTTTGGATATATTTTATATGTGGGATATATTTGGACTAGAAAAAAGGTGTGGGGGTAGTGTACGTGTTTTATAGAAATTGGTTTAAGAGCTCGAGTAGGGTATTTGGGCTCGGTTGGGTTCAACTAGCCAAATAAGGGTAGTTTTACAATATCAATTGTTCTAGATGTTTGTTAATATTTTTAGAGCATGGGGGAGATCAAAATAATGCAATACCCATATCCCAAGTATACTTGGTTCAGTCAAGGTCAATAATGTGAATTTGGTTGAACGGATAAAGGTCATGCATTGCTCAAAATATCCAAGCCATGACAAAGTATCATATATATAAAAAATTAATTTAGAAATTAATTCTTTAAATCAATCTAATTAAATAAAATAATATAAATAATTATACATTACTAAATTATACCTATTCTAAAATGAGGCAGCTTACAACCTACCCACCTGAAAAGAATTTTGTCCTCAAAATTTAAAGATCTTCAATAAAAAAAAATTCTCCATCAAAATTCAAGCAATATAATCATGAAGCAAAATCCTAATAATCCAAATCTCATGAATAAATTTAAAAATTCAAAGTCTCATCCTCAAAATTTGAATTCGAAATATATTCCATCAATCGTATCTCTCAATTTGTTTTCAAATTTTGAATTCAAATTAAGTCCTTAAAAGTCAACTTCAATAAGTGATCAAGTCAATCTTTATATTCTTATTCTTTTGGTCTATCTCAACCCATAAATCAAATCTCAATATTATATTGAACTCCTAATACTCAAAATTCTTAACTATATCCTTGAATTCCTTAAATTATATATAAAAACTTTTAATTAAATTTTAGAATTAAATCTTCAAAATATAACCGCTTCATGATTTAAACTCCTCAAATTTAAATTAAACCCAATTCTCAACTTTAAATTTTTTTATTATTCTACTCATTCAAATTTTTTGAAATTCTCAAAATTAAATCCATAAGATCCCAAGTTCTCAAATTCATAAACTATAATTTAATTCCAACCTTCAAAATATAATTTGAATCCACATCTTGTAGTCCACACTATCTATGATGTTGATCTTCTTAATTTTCTTAAAATTAAAATTTAATAACCCAACACTCAAAATTTTAAATCCAATCTCCAAAATTCTATTCTCTAAATTTATATTCCAAAATTTAAACTCTGCTAGATTTAAGACCTTCAAATTTAAATAGAAATCAAATCCAGTATATCATGGCCTTTCCATAATTTAAAATTTAATCTTATCATATAATACCTTTAAATTCCATCCTCAAAGTTGTCTCATTTCACCATTTCAAAATTCAATTCTCAAATAGTCTTCTCCTCAAATCCTAAAATTTTTTAATAAATTTTTTTTTCTCGAATCCATAATACCATAACTTAATCTATTTTACCCTCTATAACATCATTAAACCTAGCAATCATAAAGCTACACAAAAAAATAATTCATATATGACATATCTAATTCTAGCCAACCTTCTAAGATCAAATCAAATTCCTAAAATTTATAATCATTAATACAATATATATTTATCTCCTCAAATCTTAAAACTTAATTTAATTTTATCTATTCTTAAAATTTAAATCCAATCATAAAGTTAAATTAATCTCATCCAAAATTTTGAATTCACAAAAATGTTCCATCAAATTTGACCCCTCTATATTTTTTCCTTTATATAATCAACCACAATTTTTGCACCTTAATTTCTAATTACCTTCAATTCAACAATTATCGTAAAATTTCCTCAAATTCATTAAATATTATTTAACCTCTAAAATTTTCTGAAGGAAATATAAATCTATTTTATCAAACTATTCTCAAAGTTTTAAAAGTTTAAATTCTATCATTTAAAATTTCTAATTTAAATCCAATTCCTCAAAACTTCATTTAATGACTAATCTCAATAATTTAAAGTTTAAATCCAATCCACTATTTTAAATCCAACCACTACATATTCTCTTGAATAAATTTTAATTCAAATTCTCATTCTAAAAATTTGAATTTGAAACTATTCTCTCAATCATTTTTTTATATTTTTATTTTCCACACAATATTCAAACAATAAAATAATTACAAAATCTTCAAATTGAGATTCACCAATTCTCCACCTCATCATATCCCAAAATTCTAAAATATATATTCTAAGTCAAATCTTATCAAAATATTCAAATTTAAACTCCACAAAATTTAAATGCTTCTAGATACTTCAATTCTAAATTTCAATCCATCATCATAATCTTCTTTAAATTTAAACACAAATCCAATCATATCATAATCTTTAAAAACTTATGGTTTAAAAAAATCGTCAATGCTGCCATATCAAATTCTCAAGTCGTTATTTAAATTAATGTTTATCCACGAAATTTAAACTCCATATAATTTAAATTTGTCCAAAATAATTCAATTTTAAATTTTAAATCTATTACATCATAACTCCTTAAAATTTAATAGATCTCTAGCTCCTTATCTCATTATTTTTTTCCATCAAATTCAAATCGAAAATACCCTCTCTTTTTTAAATCACATAGAAGTTTAAGCCTCGAACCACCAAAATTGACAATTCTCATCTTCATCAATTGATTAACCTTTAAATCAATTTGCTAATCGAGAATCCTACCCACCTTAGATCAAACTATCTTATCAAAACATAATATTATATCCTCACATAAAAAGACTAAATTTATCTAAATTATTTATCTAATAGTACCCCATCACTTATAATCTAGACAATTGATAGAGTCCACCTTGGTTTAGGTTCTTACTGATAATGCCCTTAATCTATTCTATCTCTAACATCTAGAAATCATCTACCATAATCTTTCTTACTTAGGCAACCATCTACTTACAAATATTTTATCAAATATGTCTTCTTCATCTTGACCAGAATCTTCTCTTGGGGAGATCACCGCGCACGAGTGTTCGTTTCTCTGAGATGGAGAAAAACGAGAATCAAGGAATAAGAGTTCAAAGAAAGTATGGATTATCACAATTTTGAGGTTCAAGGACGATATTAGAAATCAAAGAAAGTTTTAATAGCAATTGGGGATTGAGATCCTAACAACCTTATCCTAACTACAGGCTCGCTCGGTGCAATAACGTAACCAAAATAATATGCTCTGACCTGCATGGGCCACCACAAAAATATATCATGCCCCAGTCCCAAAATATGTAGTATTAGGAATACGTAAGCAAGGCAGCCGTATGTATATGGCAACTCCAATATATGAAAACCATGACACATACGTATGTTGTATTATGAATAATAATTCACAAGTGGTATATAATGTCATAATTCATAGGCATATAAATCTCATCCACAACACAAGTCAATAAATAAATAAACTAAACCAATATAGATCCAAATGATCCAGTCCAAATAATTTAAAATAATAGTCGGGTGGAGACAAATCTACTACCAAAGTAGGATAGAAATAGAATCTGACTCCTTAAAATAAATAAACGACAGCAAAGTATCAACCCAACTGCGAACAAATAGATAAGAAGGTAAAGAGCTCAAAGGAAAGAATAAAGTAGCAGGTCCTGATCCGTGCTCCTGCAAATAGTCATGATAATCTACACCTAAAAAGGGTTCCAGGTCCTCAGAGGGACATAATAAGTATAAAAGAAATCAACATGCTTGAATGTAAAGTAGTAAACAATAAATTGGGTAACTAATCCATCTATGTGAAATGCACTCGAGACATCTCTTGTGGCACATGAGGAGGAACAAGAGCAGAATTCGTTATCCCACCAGGCGTTCGACAGAACTCGGGGGTACACCATATATAGAAGAAGAAAAAGAATGTCCCATATGTTCACTATTAGATTCTTCCTTCATAATGTAACATCCGAACCATATACGCGGTGTAGACATAATGCAATGACGTCAATAAAATCTTTGAACTATACCAAACACTAAATACTAACCCAAGATGCAAACGCACGTATCGATGTACGGTCGACATGTTAGTCAATGCACTCACTCACTCAAAAAACGTGATGAACCAGTGTCAGGTCAGAAGATACCACGTACCTTCATAATATACTGGATAAGTCTGCTACTCTAAGATGCGTGCAAACACTAAACAAATTAAGTAGGCAAATGTAAACTGAACAAATAATCATGCAAGGTGTACTTGCCTTCCAAGCCAAGATGTGAGCACAACAAGCCTGGTCTAGAGCTCTCCACATAAACGTCTCGAATACCTATCAATTAATTATTACACTAGTTAGACTCTAATTTTTCTAGTTTAATTCGGTTATTATTTAGTTATTAATTCTACATTGGTTGTACATGCAAGTAGCTACACACCAAAATATTACTAATCATTAAACATTACTAAAAATATTTTTAAATCATTAATTATTAAAAACAATTAATTCTGGAATTATAATTTATTTAGTGAAAAATACTGAAACAATTGCTGTTGCACGCACAAAGTTCCGTTGTGCATCGACTAGGAGTTCTAAGAACTTAACAACTATTTTGTGCATGCAAGGTTGTCAACTTGAATAAAAAATCATTTAAAATATAAATATATTAATTAATATTTTAAAATTATTATTTAATTTCTAAAAATTTATATTTTAAAAATAAAATAATAACATCTATCAAAACTTGGTTTTTATGGTTACCACATTGCCATCCATTGATTTTGTGTCATCAAAAAGTAGTTTATAAATATAAAATTAGGGTTTCTCATTCATGGGGGTTTATCATCTAACATGTATATTGGTTCATACAAGGGTTCTCACAGAAGAAAAATAAATATAAAATAAAAGTTATGAAACTTACGTGTTCGCGATTACGACAGAGGCTCTTCTTGTGACACGGACCTTTTGTAGTGCCAAACAGACTCCAAACTTCTCAAAAATTGATGGAACTCTTGGGGGATTCAAGTAAGATGTAAATATAAAGGGTCTAAACTACTGCTGCAACCAGCAACTAATATTCGACCTAAAAGGGGGTTCGGTTGGAGTTTTTATGGAGTTGTGTTCCATGGAGAATGAGAGAAGAAGAGGGAAAGAAAAAGGAGATAGAGAGTTCATGAGGGAAAAGAGGGAGAGGTCGAGGGGGAAGAGAATTTTTGTGAGGAGAGGAGTGGGGGGGGGGGGAGTGAACCTATTAATTAGGTTTAAATATGCATATTGATATGTAGTTTGGTGGTTAGGATTTGTTTTAGTATTTTCACATATGGATATGATTTAAAGAGACTAAAATAGGGTGAGAGGATGTTTTAAAATATTTAAATTAGATTTTAAATGATTTATTTTAAATTTAAATTGATATGCATCAAGATTGCATACGGGCCTTTCCTAATTTAAAAATATTGTATTTATGGACCATTTAATTAATTTATTCAGGTTTTATGGATATATTTTATATGTGGGATATATTTTAGAGTAGGGAAAAGGTATGGGGGGAAATATAAATGTTTCATAGGAATTGGTTTGAGAGCCCGAGTAGGATATTTGGGCTTAGTTGGGTTCCTCTAGCCAAATAAGGGTAGTTTTACAAGGTCAATGGTTGTAGATATTTGTTAACATTTTTAGAGCATGGGGGATCAAAATAATGCAACACCCACATCCCAAGTATACTTGGTTCAGTCAAGGTCAATAATATGAATTTGGTTGGAAGAAAAAAGGTCGCACATTGCTCAAAATATCTAAGCCATGGCAAAGTATCATATATATAAAAGAAGGATTTAGAAATTAATTCTTTAAATATATCTAATTAAATAAAACAATAAAAATAATTATAAAATTATAAAATTATCCTTATTACAAAATGAGGGGGCTTACACGGCCATGGCCAACAGCTCAAAAAAGATAAATTATTTCTTCTATAGAAATCTCAAATTTTGCCCGAATCCAACAAAGTAAAGTTTTAAACAACTCAAAATTAACTGCTCGTAAATATAGAACAAGTTTTTGAAAACATAAATTTTTAGGAGAACAAACCCTAAAAAAACTCAAGAACACATAAAAAACTTCTAAACTAAAAGTTTATATCTACACTAATCTATCCACCAAAATCGAAAATACTAAGTTCTAAATGTATATTGAAACCACATAATAAACATAATAGAACAATAAAATAGAGGGTTTCTTCATTCCTCATTCAAGGTGTACATGCCTATGGAGGGAGAGAGAAAACCTAAGGAAGAGAATGGAAGAAGAATAATTAGAAGAGAGAGAGTGAAGTTGGGTTATATATGGAGGGTTTGAGGTTTGAACCAGGGGTTCAACTCATGATCAACCAAACCAAATAAATAAACCAAGAGCCAAGTGAACCAAAGAATGGATCTAGTCTCTCTACAACCTACAACTATGTTAGCAAAAAATTAAATACGCTACAAATACGAATATCAGGAACAGGGAGTGACAACCACCCTTATCAAGAAGACGGGCCTTCCTACGCTGGGGCTAGTATTCCCTCTGAGTCAGAAGAGAATGCCCACTGCCAACTTTCCCAGAAGACTATTCTCTGCAAGAGTTCGAGACGAAAAGTGCTCATGTAATATACATGGCAGGGTACGAGCACGAGGGCCCCAGCGATCAACTGCACCTCGAGACCCTCGAGGCCATGATGCAAACCATAAACACGTCAATGCAGGAATTGCCCCAGACAATGTTAGAGATTAAGGCAAGCATTGTTTCACATCCACCAAGGGCCTCAGGTCAGGCAAGCCTGGATCCCAAGACCAATGTGGACTCCATCTCAACTGATCTACCCATTGGCAGCAATCACGTCTTTTCCTGAGTAAATGAAGCACGGGAAGCAATCAGGGAGGTTCGAGAACTTTGAGCCTGCCTGGACTCACTGGGCAATCGGGATACCCTACGCAACCTCGGGGTACGACAACCATATCCCCTCGAGTGGAGAGATGTGTCTTATCCGCCCAAGTACAAGCCCTTCAACCTGACTTCGTTTGACAAGAAAACTTCTCCTCGTCATTACATGAGTTACTTTAAGACGGTAACAGGGCATCTACCTCGCAACGATGCACTCCTCATAAAGCAATTTGTCGGGGCATTGTCGGGAGTGGCCTTTGATTGGTTTTATAGCCTCCAAGACAATTTGTTCTCATCATTTGATGACCTCAAAAGCCTTTTTCTTGCCCAATTTTATGACGGTGGAAACGATATGACAATGTCCTCTCTGATGGACATCATACAAACAGAGAAAGAGCACGCACGGGAATACGTCGAAGGATATAAGCAACCTATATTAAAGTTGCCCCCAGACAATCCTGAGTCCACGATGATGGACATATGTCGAAGGAATCTACTGTCTGACGTTAAGCTCTGGAAGGGCGACGCCCAGTTCAAAGACTGGACGACGTTTAATATAAATGATGTCGGCGCTGAAAGAAAGGTAAAGAAGGCTCGACCGCTAGGCATACAAAACCTTGTCTCCGATGATAGGGGAAGACGTCCTTACAACAATAACAACAACAATGGCAATAGCAGCCATGACGGCAAAGAAAAGCAGGCCCTTATTGCCAATATAGCTAAGAAGCCCGAAAAGAAGCCGACATAGGCTCAAAAATAGAAGGAAACTTAGTTCTTAGAATACGAGGACGTCATGGCGATCTTCGATATATTGATGAAGGGCAACAAAGCTTTGACTTTCCGACATCAAACATCCTGAGGAGACCGACCAGGTCGATAACCCCAAGTACTTCCACTACCACCGATATGTCCACCATTCAACGAAGGATTGCTATACACTAAAGCGATACATCCAGCGCCTGCTTGATACCAAGGCTCTTACCTTGGACTTGAATGACAAGACGGTCATCGCCATCATGATATCTCTCTAGTTTGAAGACTTCCCAGCAATGGAGGCACAGGATGGTGTTGTCCCAATTTCGAGGGAAATGATGGAGGTTGGCAACCTCCCTCCATCTTACAACCAAAGAGCTAGGCTGGTACCACTTAGCACGGTGAGGGGCTAGGTCATGTGGGTTCACCCAAATCTCGTTCAAGACAGGAAGAAATGATCACCTCCTTCTGCCTCCAAGTCTAAGGGAAATAATTCCAAGGCCAGCAACATAATTTCTTCCTCGGTCGAGGAAGCATTAGGAAGAGCAACGAGGTTGGGCCTCACCTACTAGCGCGATTATGATGCCCCCGAGGACGTCCTTCCTCCACCTTCTATATCTGATATTGGTCCATCTCAACCCCTGCAGTAGACAAATTCAAGCAGAAAGCGACTCGCATCGATAAGCCGTTGCACAAGGAAATGGCTCAAGGGCTCGAGAAGCCCTACAACTTCGACATCTTGGCACAACTGGCCAATACCCGACAAAGTTGTTACTGTTTGAGCTTCTTTGACTCTCTAAAGAAACTCGTAACGCTCTCAGAGAGGAATTACAAAATATGGACACCTACCTAGCGCAGGTTAAGGCAAAAGTTGAGAACTTTACTGCATGTCCTCATTGCTATAACGTAACGGAGGTGATACCCAATATTACGTTCTCACAACATGATATATTACTAAAGAATAAAGGCCCGATCGCCCCCTGTATTACATAGGGTATATCAGCGCCATCAAGGTGGACAGGATGCACATCGACCCTGGTTTATCCATCAGTATCATACTACGAAGTCTGCTTCAGACCCTGGCTATTCCTATGTACCGACTAGTAGCAACCAATACTGCCATCAACGACTTCAACACTGGAAGGAGATACCCTCCGGGTAAGATTCTCTTGAAATGTCAGATCAGCAACTTGAAAACAGAGATCACCTTCTACATCATTAATGTATCCTATAATATCCTATTAGGGCATCCATTGATACACGAGTACATGATTGGGTCATCGACTCTACATTAGTGGCTAAAGTACGTTGATGATCACGGCATTCTCAAGATAGAGTTTACTGATGTCGACCCATTCAAAGGGGTTGGGGCTTACTATTCTGACTCAATCCTCTAAAAGCAGGTCCACCAAGGCAAAGGTGGCAGTGATGCCGATAATAAAGCAGAAGCCGGTATAACATCGGATGAACCATTAAGGGTCCGTCTCAAAGGACGTGTCCTTGACAAAGCTCCTCCCCTCATAGTAAAGCTGCACAGAAAGTCGCCGGAACCCCTGGTCATTCGTCTACGAAGGCCGAATCGACTACCTAAAGAAGATCATGTATCCACTACTGCTTCAGAACCACTGGTGGTAAAACTTTACAGGAGACCTCAGAAGCCGCCATGCACACTAGAAACGGAGCCTTGTAAGGATGAGCTGGAAGAGTACATAGCTGCTCATGCTGATGTTCCTTCCTTGGATGATGTAATTCCCCCGAAAATGATACCTTACTTCATGAATAAAGTGTTATCTTTGAACTACTCTGAGGTGGTACATTTAAGTGCATTATACTCTCTAGAGCACGGTCTAGTCCCGCAACTTTATACACAGGTAACTACCTATGTAGTGAACCAAATTCTCCTTGGACAAAACTCCTACTTCATAGTGCCATCGAGGAGGAGGGGAGACAAACCCATCATCTTTGGCAGAATAGAATATCCTCAGTCCTCCACCCTGGAAGAACAAGAACTAAATGGCAGAAGGATAAAAAATATACCGCTATATCTCACAAGCCAAGCACCTTACTAGAAGATGGGTTATGAATTTAAAAGTAACCAAGGCCTGGATTATGGCAATAGATGAAGACTGTCTATGCGTCTCCTCGCTCCTACAAGCAAGTTCAAGGACTACTACCACAAGACTCGGCATGGTCTGGGGTACCTTACACCTCCATCTACTCCCAAAGACTCAAAGGAAGAGGGCGAAGTATATTCTCACTCTTTAGAATCCTCTGCTTGGGACTCCGATATAAGCAATGGAGACATGCTTAAAAAAATACTATATGTCAATATGGCATCCGCTCACCCAGAAAAGGATGATAAGGAGCAAGTTGAACCCTTCGAGGTCGATCCATGGGCCCAATGCCTAGATGCACAGTGAGAGATACTTTTCAAGCAGCGAGAACCCCCCACTGAGGACGGAGTCGTTCAAGTCGACCTGGGCAAAGAATTTGACCCTAAACCTATCTTCATCAGCAAAAGTTTGTCCGCTAAAAATCGTGAATACCTACTGCAACTTGTAAGGGATTATATCGATATCTTTGCTTAGGACTATAAAGATATACCAAGACTGGACCCACAGATCGTGGTCCACAAACTCAATATCCTGCTTGATGCTTAGCCAGTAAAGAAACAGTAGAGGTGATTCTGTCTAGACATTATGAACATCATCAAAGCTGAGGTAAATAAACTAATAGCCAGTGGCTTCATCCGTGAGGAACAACATCAAGATTGGGTAGCCAACATTGTACCCCTCATCAAAAAGAACTAAAAGATTCGAATTTGCATTAACTTTCACGATCTAAATATGGCATGACCAAAGGATGAGTTTTCACTACCGATCACAAATATAATGATCAAGAACACATGTGGCTTCGAGCGCACGTCCTTCATGGATGGATTCTTCGGCTATAATTAAATCAAGATATTTCCCGACAACAAGAAGAACAGGTCATTTCGAACGCCGATAGCGGTTTACTGCTACACGGTCATGCCCTTTGGTCTGAAGAATATAGATCCAACATACCAGCGAGCTATGAGAAACATCTTCGGTGAACATCTACATAAAAGGGTGGATTGTTACGTTGATGACATCATTGTCAAAAGTCACTCTAAAGATGATCATCTCCAAGACTTGAGGACTGTGTTCAACCCTAATATGGACACACCAGCTTAAGATGATCCTAACCAAGTCCTTCTTGGGATTTCCAGGGGCAAGTTCTTGTGTTTCATCATAACTTCAAAGGGCATTCATATAGACCCTGACAAGACCAAAGCAATCCATAAAATGCACCCACCAAAGAACCTCAGGGAAGTTCGCGGCCTTCATGGAAGATAGGCATACATTAGGAGGTTCATATCAAACCTCTCTAGACGTTGTCAACTGTACACTCAGCTCATAAAGAAGGGAGTCTCCTTCCTCTGGATCGATAAATCCCAGCAGGCATTCGACGATATCAAAAGTTATCTTACAAGTCCCCCAGTCTTGGTTGCCCCTGTTATGGGAAGACCCTTCTTGCTGTATGTTCGTTCGATGGATTACTTATTCCGTGCTCTACTAGCCCAGAAGAGTGATACAGGTCATGAGCAGGCCATCTACTATCTCAGCAGAATGATGGTCGGTGTGCGGGACAGATACAACCATATTGAGAAGGAATGTCTTACTCTGGTCTTTGCTATCCAGAATACTCGACATTACGTGGCTGAGCAAACAATCCATGTGATCTCGCGAGTTAACCCTCCCAATATTCTCATGACCAAGCCAGGGGCGCTTAACTCCCATTTACGTTTAGCTACTTGGGCGATACTATTGTTGCCATATGACATGAAATTTATTCTATAGAAGTTTGTCAAAGGCCAAGCATTGGCCAATTTTTTGGCAGCTCATCCAGTGCTAGAAACCTCAAAGCTCTATGAGAATATCACAAATGAAGTGGTGGACTCAAACGTGACCACATGCGAGGTAGTCTGGCAAATAGTTTTCGATAGTGCCTCATGAACATGGCCCAAAGGCAATATTGTTATGAGGGTTGGGATAATCTACGCTTACTTTCTCACAGAACCATTCTATAATAATGTAGCAGAGTAAAATGCTCTAATTATCGGACTATAACTCGCTAAAGAAGTGGGGGTGGAATACCTAGAGGCATATGATGACTCAAAGTTGATCGTCAATCAAATCCTGGGGGAGTACAAAGTCTGACACGAAGATTTAATCCCCTACTATCAAGCTGCACTCAAGATATTCTCTACTTTTGAGTGCTTCTTTAAAGAGCACATACACTGACTTCAGAATATCGAGGTCGACGGCCTAGCCGGCTTCATGGCCTCTTTTGCCATCCCGGTGAATATCATGAACTGATCACTTTGTTAGCCAAGAACTAGTTTGCCCGAAAAACAACCTCAATATATGCCTGAGCTATTTAGTGGAGACAGACACCAGCACCCAAGGCTGGAGACTCCCATACATCGACTACATAGTCTATGCGATCCAGTATGAGGACCCAAAGAAGGCAACTTCAATTAGGAGAAGGTCCATCTTATTCTATTACGATGTGTCTACTAAGATATTGTATCGCTGGTCATATGACAGGCTTATGATACGATGCTTATGGAATACAGAGGGCGAAGCAAGCACTCCATGAAGCTCATAATATTGTTTGTGGTACACATCAACCCGGTCTGAAGCTACAGGATCATCTTCGGAGGATAAATTATTATTAGCCGACAATGTAGCAGTTGTCGTCGACTATACGAGGAAATATAATATATGTCAAATCCATGCAGACTTCATCCACCAACCCTAAGAATTCCTACACCTAATGGTATAATCCTAGTCGTTCGAAGCATGAGGACTAGACATCATTGGGTTGATTATGCCACCTTCATCTAAGGAACATCGGTTCATCTTGGCTATCACTGACTACTTCTCCAAGTGGATGAAAGTTGTTCCACTCGCTAAAGTAAAGACATAAAACGTGATCAGCTTCGTCAACCATCACGTTATATACCACATCGGCTTGCCACAAAGGATCATCCATGATAATGGTCCATAATTTGCAACCCACGTATTCTACCAATTTTGTGACAAAAATAAAATCCAGAATGTAGCCACGACCGCCTACTACTCAGCAGCAAATGGTCTGGTTGAAGCATTCAATAAGACCATTATAAAGCTAAAGAATTTTGTATCATCTAATAAACGTGACTAGAATGAGAAGATGGGCGAGTGTCTTCGGACCTATCGCATAAGGGTCCGGACAACAACTGGCCGTACGCCACTCTCCCACCAGTTAAAAAATGATGACAATCACCGCCAATGGCTACAAAAGTTAGAAGCACTCAACGAGAATAGACTCTTAGCTCAACAGCACATTGAGTTGTTCCAAGCACGCCTATCAGGAGCCTTCAACAAACGGGTCAAGGAGAGAACCTTTCAAGTGGGTGTCACTACCACCTGCCAGAATAGGGGTATTTTTGTCTTTTCATTTATTTAATTTAATGTGTGAATATATTGCATGATATTTCATTATAATTAATTACAATAAATTTTAGTTCATTATTGCGCCTTACCGTTGCTTCGATATTTGGAGCGCTACCCTAGCTTTTGCCTTCCAACAAATTTTACAACCTTGTCCTAGACATGCCCGTCTTCCATTCTGACCTTTGTGTAGCTCATGAATATGCTCGCTTGTGCTTTATTTTAGCCGCACAATTTTTGTTGCAGACGTTTATTTTTAATTCCAAATAAATTCAACTTTGTATCTTTATGCGTTCCAATCAAAATTGGAGACACAATCTCAACCCATTTTGTGCAACCCAAATTATGACAATATTTAATTCTGAGTCTTCTTCATTCATGACACTTGTGTCCCACTTAATTTTAGTCCCATTTACTTCTAATTAATTTTAGAACACCAATTATATTTATTTAATTAAATTAAACCATAAACCCAACTTTGTGTAATTTTCCAATTGTTGAGCATTTTTATGCAAAAGTACATTAAGGTGTCCACCCCATTGGACACAATACATGAAGAAAACCCATTTCTTCTTTATGTCAATTTTTCTATAATTTTTTCTGGAGTGTGTAAAACTCAACATCAACCTACTCAAACCATAGCCCTCCAAATTTTGAATCAAATGCAATCCTAGCCATCCATTTTGAATCTATGTAATCCTAGCCCTTGAAATTCTATATATCAAGCCAAGGCCTTTTTCCAAGTGATGCCCAAGCCCTTTTTCTAGGTCAAATACCCCCCTTTTATGTATAAATATTCTTTTCCTTACTTTTTCCTTTTCTTTAATTCTTTTCAACCAAACCTAAGCAGTAGCTGTCGTAACCTTTACTATTCATCTCCTTCCCATCATCCCTGCCGAACCCCTCTCGCCGGAGTAGCACCGCACCTCGCCTGAGCATCATCCTCGTCGACCCACTGCCAGTCACCCGCCTTGTCCTCCGCCTCGCCTCGATCCAGACCCGCCGGAACCGAGCAGCGGCCACCCGACTGTACCGAGCAGCACGAGCCGCTGTACTCCTCTACGATGTCCCGACCTCCGGACCCCGTCTCTCCTTCCACCGCCCTCGTCGACCGGAGACCCGCCAGAGACCCACTAAACAGTTGTCATTCACCTCCTCGTCGACTGGATCCCACTCGACCTCCTTCCCTCAACCCGAGTCCGGCCATCATCCCTCTGTAACCCGCCGCCGGAGTTGACACAGTCCCCGTCCATCCCGATCGCTGCAGCCCCGACTACACCTGAGCCCCGACCATGCCTGAACGACCGTCGAGCCGAGTCTGTCCACCCGCTTCCTGTCAACCCGAGCATACCACCACGCCTCCACCCATCTCCTCCTTCTCGACCATGAAGCACCACCTATATCACCTTCCTCCCCTTGTCGATCTCCAAATCGACCCCATCACCATTCCAGTCCATCCCTATCCTCGTCCAGCAGCTCTCCCCCTCGCCGTTCTCTTCCACCACTCCTCCTCGCCGAGCTCCAACTCTGGCAGCCCTGCCACGATCACCTTCACCATCATCATCGCCTTCATCATCATCATCACCTTCAACTTCATCATTGTCACCATAATCATCATCGTCGTTATCATTATCGTCACCATCGTCATCATCGTCACCATGTCATCGTCGATCCTGTGCATGCCTGCCAAGGTTCGTACATGTCCCCTCCTTCGTGATTTCACGTACGTATGTGTAAAATGTTAGGATTTAACGTATTCATCATATGTCGATTTCTTGAGACCCTAGAATGAACCCAGTGTTGCGTATACGTATGAGTATATATATTCGATTTAGTATATATATATGTATATATTAAGTATATGAGTATTATTCAATTTGGTATAGTATGTATATATATTTAGTATGTGTACATTATTCAATATAATATATATATATATTTAGTATGTATATATTATTCATTTTGATATATCTATATATGTATATTTAGTATGTGTATATACTGTATAGCAATTAAATACTATACTAGTATATATATATATATTTATATATGTTCTGAGAGACGCTAGTGTTAATTATGGATTATCCCGTATTTACATTTTCCATGTAACCCTGTAAATTTTTAGAAGACTGCCTTATGTACACTGACGTACTGGCAAGACCCGTGTTATTTTGACTGTCTGATCTTGTACAGCAATTACAGACATGACACTCATGCAATTAGATGCACACTTGACCCTGTTGACCAGTGTCACCCTAGTGTAGCTACTGAGTTCTGTGTACTGTATTTGTGCGTGTGATAGTGTATCGACTGATTTTGTATTATTATTAAATAATGTATATAGGACCATTGGATCGTCCTGCTAGACTTCAGGAGCAGGATATTGGTATTGCCAGCTAAGGACCCCAGGCGAGTACATTCTCTGATAGTTTTTTGTTTATGATATCCACTATGTTCATTGTATTTAGTATAAATATCCATATTTCTTGACACGATGGTTACATAGATTGGTATATCCGGATCTCGTCATGAGATATTATTTCTTGTATATGGTTTATCTTGTACAAGTCTTGTTTTATTGGTTATCTTGTGCATGTACAAATATTGATTCTCGGGGAGACTTGCTATTTTCCTAAAGAATCCCGTGCCATAGCGTACCATGGTTGGATCTATTATACCAGTCAAGGGTGGGGAGTATTTTAGTGTAGATATGTGATCATACCCTTCATGTACAAGTCTTGTTCTCATGTTAGTGTTGGTGATACACCGCACGTATGACTAGCCAGGCCAGTACTCGTATACAAGTTCCCAAGCCGATCACATGTTAAAGCTAGTACTCACACACTTAGTCATTAGTATTCTTGTTCATTGACATATTGTTCATTCTCGTATTTATTTCCAGTATTTCCTTTATTGCGTATCTCTTGTACATGTATATACATTATGTATATTTATATCTATTTACTGCTACATAGCTTATATCATTGATCTAGAACTGCTATTGGAGGTGTACTTCGTTCCAATCCCAACTGAATATTTTTCCAGACTGTGACAAAGAGGACTTGTTTCCGGCATACTTGGAGATTTAGATGTTATGGATTGCCGGTTAGATTATTTTATTATTTTAGACTTGTCTTGTATTTTATTTATTTATTCGATATCTCATCGTGCTTTAGTTATGTGATTGAGTATTCCATATTATATTATGATATTTGTGTCTCCTTATGGAGTTGGATATTCGTGAGAGATTGTTTAGATAGTATTGTGACCTAGATAGCGTTCTACAGCCGATGTTGCGGCGTAGGCTGGATGTACCCACGTACTCGTGCCCCAAATTCTGGGTGCGGGTCGTGACAGTGGGTGACCTTGTCTTGGCAGTAAGAAGACCGATGGCTATGACCCAAAAAAAGGCCGATAAATTCTAACCTAAATGGGAGGGCATGCTCGTCGTAGAGTACGTATTCTCCAACGGCACCTACCGGCTCACAAAACCCAATGGCGACTTGATCATGATGCCTATCAACGACAAGTTCCTCAAAAAATATTGTACCTAAGCTAGACTTGTACTCTCCTTATTATTAGTAGGACAACTAAGATGTATAGTGTACCTTCCTCGTTGTTCATCCACAACAAGTGTGTAAGCACAATATGCACTTCTTCTTTACAAATTACGATGAAAGCCATTATCTGTAATCAAGTGTCCTGAATACGCAACAGATAATGGATCCTCAAAACCTCCCCAATAGAGCAATTTTTAGGTCTATCCACACTTTCGGGTAGACCACTCAAAATTAGTTCTCTTGGGCATTAGCTCACGTCCGTATTACCTCTGAGCTACCGTCCTCACATCTCCCCAGTAGAGTTTGCCATGTCCTTCTTACCTTTGAGCAAACCTTCCTACTTGACTATCGATTATCACATCTATATTACCTCTGATATCGGTCGTCATCTAAACTTATCACCCGTACTTAACTCTTAGTATATCAGCTGTGTTAAGTCCATAAAACCTACCATGTCCATATCACCTCTGGTAGGGCTTGTTTCAAATCTATTAATTACACCCAAATGTGCAAGAAGTAATAGAGCCACCAAAAGATCCCCTAGTGGGATGTCCTTGACAACTACGAAGTTGTATTACGTCCATATTACCTCTAATAGAATACCAAAAGTCCATATTTATATCCTTGGAAACTGCTGTTGACGTAGAATCCTAAAAATTCTCCTCAGAGATCGAGCCAAATCTCAGAATTTATAAATAATTTGATATCTTGGAAAAATTGTCTATGCGGCATCGTGCCTATGCGACATATCAACCATACGACCAAAAAATGCTCGACCATGCTTCTTGTTGAAAGTATTCCAAACTTGTCATTTTAAAAACATTGAAGGGGGTCTTGTAGTGCATGTAAAATCTGAAAGCCATGTAGGCCACATAGTGCCAATGCACCCTCAAGGTAAAAGAAGGTCGCAAAGGAGCCACAGAAAGTACATGTGGCAGAGGGGCTCATCCAGCCTGTAAAATATCCATGCGGCTCGAACAACCAAGAGATTGGTGGCTGCTTAGGATCCTTGACACAATAATTATGACCTATCTGACACAACCTTAATTTTACTGTAACACTTCAAGACTCATGAAGACGGCGACACAAAAAAAGGCAAAAATGCCACAGTCAGGTGAAGAGTGCCACGTGGTCACTCGTATGGGTCCTTGAGTCTATGAAACCCCGTCATTATATGGCCAAAGTGTCAAGAAGAGATATGCGGCCAGGACGTCATACGGCCAAGATGCTATACGACACTCATCTTGCCAGACCTTTACATAATAAGTGGTGACTACGTGTTTAGCTCACCAAGTCACGCACAGAACGGAGTTAAAAATAACCCTAAATTATTCTCAATAGCCTATCTCAATCGAGGCCACATGGCATCACGCCCGTGGTATGCGACTACAGTTGCAACCGTAATCTGTTGAAAGAGTCTTATTTGGCCACCAAACAGAGGCATATGCTGCACCTATAGCCCGTCAGCATGACGGCTATATATTAGTAGCAGGGTAGCACACCCGTAAAGGAGGGGGCAACGTTTGGGTGCACAAGCTTAAGGGAGAGAAAAGATAATAGAGCATCTTTATTCCCTCGTCGTACCGTCAGCGGAGTAAAGGAGTCATTGTAGTACTTGATCCCCATCGTCACATCTTCCAGATCAAAAAAATTGTACTTAGATCTTTGTCTATGATTTATTTTTACTTCTTCTATTTGTATTCAACCAAGTTCTTTTCAACACTTGTAATGGCAAACATAGGGCTCGACCTGGGGTCAGGTTGCGGGGTTAAGGGCAACGCCCCAATTTTTTTGTTAGGTTTGGTTGTCTTTTCCTTCATCAAAAATTATCTGCCTGCCTCCAAACTGTTTAAAAATAGTATCATGTCCCGCATCAGAAACAACCACCACCGTCATTATAAAAGATCAAAAAAATTTAAAATTACACCAATCCTATGACTCCCGAAGGAGTTTACACATAATCTAGATTAAAAAAGATTAAAAAATAAGCACGATCAACTCTGGTGATTTTAATTACATCCATGAACAACAACGACCATGACATATCGTGGGTTTAAATCATAGAAACAAAATATGCACACAGACCATAATAGTTGGATCTAAGATGCCTATAAAATTGAGTTAGAACAGATCTACATCTACCGAATATTTTTTGATACAAATTTTATTGTACAACATGGATATATCAATCGATATACAGATCCAAAATCTGGCTCTAAAACCAATCGATGGAACTGGGGATCCCCAGTACCGTAGATTGGTACGCATATCGATCGATATAAGATTAGCATACTTAATACGTGATCTAACATATCAAAGGAGGAAACTAAGGTTGACAAATTATACTTGAAGTAACGAGAATAAAATAAAGGGTTTTAGCAACCTCGATCAGTTAGCGACCCCAAGATCTTTTATACGTATTTTTTCCTCGGATTGGACATCGTGTGGACGATGATCTTCCAACCTTTTATTCTTTTTTGTCAACCCTCTTTCTTTTCTTACGAGAAAGAAAAATTTAAAGAAAGCTGCTCGTTTCTGATATGATATGATATGATATGATATAATAGCTAGAGAATAGAAGATATATATAGGCTACGGCAATGACCATAAGAAAAAATTAGGGTTAGGTCTCCTAACAGATCTGGGTATCCCATGTTAAGTCAGAACACATAACCCAGGCCCGTAACAATAGCTCGGTCTACTAAATAGCTATTGTTGTACTATATTCCTAATCCTAAATTAGGTTTATGGGCTCATTCTTATTATATGAATGTTCGTCTCCCCATGTTAAGATATCAAATGTCCGTCAGTGAAATTAAGTGACTAACAACTATATTGATCGACATCTTTTATCCTTAAATAGTACCACTCAACTTTATTTATCATATCGGATATAATCTACCTGTAGGATTTACATAACAATCCTTATGAGTTCCTTAAGGGGACATCATCAACCCGATGTATCAGGATATGGATTCCATTTATAATTAAAAGCCTATCATACAAATAATGCCATTACCCAATTCATAGAGGTTATTGACCCATAGTGAATCTTACTCTTTTATGAGTTAAAGTAATGCACATTGCATATACATGTTTGTTATTATATCCGGATTAAGAGAATAAGCATCTATAATAACAGAGATGTTCGTTCGCTTATGTAGTAAGTACAAAGAGAACAACTTTAAGTGGTCATGTTCAATACACACAAAGTTTACTAGTGTAAACCTATGGTCAAGATAGACTAATACCAGAATACACTACAACCTTACCAATTGTTTGTCCATATCCATCTAGGTTGTGAACTATTTATATATTCCACATGGAACAGATAATATGATCTTTTGTGTGATATCATACACCATATTATCTATAATATAAAATATTTGACAGTTGCATTGACATTATAACAAATAAAATATGTAATAAATTTCCCATATGATTCTTATTTAAAAATAAGGAAATATAGTTAATACAAAGTAATACTTTTATTATATAACCCAAACACTATACAAGGTTTTGAACAATCGGGAGGTTTTTTTAGAAGAACTTAGCATGTAGCAGCAGGTTATAGGGCTGCAGCAGGGAGATTTGAGGAGTTAAAGGGTAACTAGATAAGATGTAAGTGTCTTTTCAGTTGAGGGGGGATGAGTTAGCAAGTTTTGTTCTTTCTTCCTCTCCTTTTTCTATTTACTTGATTTGATTTCTTCCTTAGTACCTTATAGTTGCTAATGTTATATAGTTAGTGTAGTTAGTAGTGTACCCTATCAGAGACTACAATATCATGACAAATAGAGACCATAACCATGTATGTTGTTCTTTTTCATAGGATTGTATATTGTGTGATTCTAGAAAGGACTTTCTTGGACCATGATTTTTGAGTGGTTCGACCTAGAGGGGGTGCTACCATATTTAAATTTCAAGAATTTTTTTTTCTAAGGGGGGCAGGATTGTAACTACCACTATCCAACATAGGGGCATTTTGGTAACTTTGTATGTTAATTAATTTTATATTTTATTTTATATTTATGGTTGCCTGAAATTATATTAGTGATATTTAGTGGCTAGCCAATTAAAATTTTGCAAGTTTTAGCAATTATAATTAGTGATATTTAGTGGCTAGCCAATTATACTAGTGCTAATTATTATTAGTCATGACTTTAGCAATTATAATTAATTTAAGTTTAGTTATCGTGAAAAGAATATTCCTTTTCATTGTAGAGATTTTTTTCTTTAGTTAATTATATTTCATTCATGACAAATGAAGAGGGACTTTTGAGTCAAATAAACTAATCCTAATCCTAACCCTAACCCTAAGAGGAAGCCTATATAAGTCTTTATTATTTATTATAGCCTATTTGCTTTCCTAATTAGTTTATCCCCAAATTGAGAAAAAAATCGTAATCTACCCATTCCCAAATCTTATCTCTCTCATTTTCATTTTCCAAGGAGGCTAAGGAGCATGTCACAGCTAGAGGAAGCTTCAAGAGGAGTCCAAGTATTGAGGATCGTGTCCGCTTTATCTTTCTTGTGTCCAAATTTGGAGTTCTTCAAGGAAGTCACTCAAAACTGAGGTAATTCTCTATCTTCCACTCTATTTATGGTTAAGAAGACCCATTGGACCTATCACCTGTGGTACAATAATTACCATGTACCAATAAAGGGATACACCCTAGTGCGATAGGATTTGCGATGAATGTCGAAGGGACTGATGCTACAAGTGATGGGTTATCAAGTTCTGCTCATGTGAGGTTACCTTGACTCATCGTATTAATATTAGATAATATTCATTGTATTATCGTTGGATAACATTGGATGCATTAGCTAGTGACGTGTCATGGTTGGATCCATCGTACCAGTCGGGACAGAGAAAGTGCTAAATAAAAAATCAAGACATTGAAAATATCGTAGACACTAGCAAACATTTTAGAAATTGGCAAATATTATAAACATTGGAAAATATTGTAGACATCGGCTACTCATGTAAATATTGAAATGGCTCGATCACATATCAAACTAGTATTTCTAAAATACTTCATATAGTTGCAGATCTTCTTGCTTAGTTCATAGATTAGATTGCCTCGCACCTGATACTTATAAATTTATTTCTTGTCCATTTCATATATGCATTGGATATTTTATATTGCTTATATTGCCTATCTCTCTTTACTATTTACCAGTACATCAGTATATTGCTTTTTTAACCTGTATACATTCATTATTTACTGTTTTATAGTCTTTGTCAATTAATTGGATTTGCTATTGGGTTGTACTCGTTCCATCCTGATTGGAGATATTTTTTAAACGATGACTTAGGGGCTGGTGATCTATGTAATATGGACCACGGGAGGGAATAACAACCAATGGCCCTGACATTCAGGAGTGATTACCGAAAGGTCTAGTCAGTGTCACCTATCACCTTAGTTATATTTGCTAGCACTTTTATATTGTACTGGATTTGTCTCCATCTCCTAGCCATTGAGTTGTTAATTATATTTTAAACTTTGTGTTGATGTTGTCAGACTTATAGATTTGGATATTGGTTATAACTATTCTAACTTGTGACTTGTAAGATTACTTTCCTTATTAGCTCATGACTTACTATTCAGTTGAGGGAGAATATTCTTATATATAGATGTAGGAACTGCACTTGTGCTTGTGCAGATTCGAGAAGTGAGGTTGTGTTATTCACTGAGTTTCACTCAACATCAGTGCAGTTTAGGGCCTTATACCCGAGTCTTGAATAAATCTGCGTACAGGTAAAACTGGACAGCAATAGTGGCACCTTGTCAAAGCTACAATACCAAGTGAAGGGGGGCTGAAGTAATCCAGTAGAAGCAGGGTGTCCATGAGTGTGTTGCTCTGAGTGTGGGTCTGAGAGCTTGTGTGTTAGTGATGTTTTGGTGATATTCCATTTGGTATTGGCTTGAACCTGATAGAGTATCAGAGGTAAAGTGATGTGCTGGAAGTCAATATGAGTTTGGAAAGTAACAATGTATCATTACCTATATTTGAAGTATAGAGTAATAACAGATAGGGTTGTAGCAATGACACATAAGGGTTTGTTAGAGACTATCTAGTGTATCAGAGAAGTGGTAAGGTTGTGTGGGCGAAGTTGTAGGATGAGTGGGTGTATCTGTAAGTATAAGTGAGGGCTAGTAGGATATGTAATATCCTAGTCTACTAGTATCGAGTTGAGGGTTAGTATGTGATTAAGATACCAACGTATTAGTGTTAGGATACCAAGGTAAAAGTAAGATAGGGGATAAGATACTAGGTAATGAGTTAAGGTAATTGGGTTGATTATGAGATATACTTACTATGATAGGAGCTAGATAATAGGTAAAGTGTCTAGATATGAGTTAATATACGAAGATACGGGTTAAGGTATTGGGTAAAAAGCTAAGCTATTAGGACGCCATGAGGGTATAGCAGCTGATTTAGACCTTGTAGCTCAAGAGTAGCTTGGAGTGACTATCGGGAGGTTTAGCCGAAGTACTTAGTTATCTTATTACTTTTATTAGTACTTTGCTACCAGATTTGTCTCCAAATATTATCTGAGACTTGGGTGTTATATTGGATTCTCTTAGACTTGTTAGTATTGTTTAGACTTGTAGCTCTTGATATTAATTTCCTTTCTTGTAAATCTATCGTGCCTTTCTTCCTTAGCATATGATTGAGTATATTATATTGTTATATTATTATTCCCCTTATGGAGTGGGAGATTTATGTAAGATAGTTAGTTATATTGATGACCTAGACAGTGTTCTAAAGCCGGTACTGTGGCGTAGGCTAGACGTATCTACGTACTCTGCCCCGATTATCCGGGTGTGGGTCATGACAGGACTTGATATTATCTTTGCGATCCTATGTCGACTCTCCCAGAGGATGATGACCCCAAGCAACACGGACAAGGCAGATAGTCCGGTTCTTGAGCACCTTCTCCCTCTGATCCGAAATGGATATGGGTTGCTCCTCATAAGATAAGTCAGTGCCAACGACTAGCTTAGAATGATCAAGGATATGACTCAGATTTGGGACATACCTATGTAACTGAGATATATGAAATATATCATGCACCTCGCAGAGTAAAGGCAAAGGGAAAAGAAGATAAGCAACATCGTCCACCTACTCGAGGATATTGAACAGACCGACGTACCGTGGACTAAGCTTCCCATGGACTCCAAACCTAATGACTCCATGGATAGATAAAATTTGTAAAAATACGTGTTTGCCGACACTAAACTCTAAAGGCCTACGATGCTGATATTCCCAATAATAATATCGATCATGCTCGACCCGAAGCCACTCTCTGATCCGTATGACAACCTCTACAGTCTGAGTGATCATATCTGGTCCTAACATCTTTCACTCACCAATGTCATCCTATTCCATTGGTGACCTACACTTCCTTCCAAACAATGCTTCAAAGGGAGCTATATGAACACTTGCTAGGTAACTACTGTTATACGAGAACTTAAACAGATAAAGATGATCCTCCTAAGACCCACTAAAATATAAAGTATAAGCCCATAACATATCTTCCAATGTCTGAATGGTTCTCTTTAACTGTCTATCCATCTGAGGATGATAAGCTGTACTGAATCTCAACCTGGTGCCCAAACTCGGATGCACTCTTCAAAAAGTAAGATGTAAACCATATTTCTTAATATGATACTATAGTCATTAGAACCTCGTGTTGCCTCACTATCTGCCGCATATACATATCTGCCAACTGCTACATAGGCTGCCCTACTCTAAAAGTAAGAAAATAGGCTACCTTTGTGAGCCGATCCACTATTACCCAAACTGTATCTCGACCAGTCAGGGACCTAGATAAACCGGTCATAAAGTCCATCATGATATGCTCTCACTACTAATCAAAAATAGGAAACAGCTGCAATAATCTTGCCGGTCTCTACTGCTCGGCCTTCACTTATTGACACACCAAACATTGAAAGATAATCGTGTTATCTTTCTCTTCATCCCGTTCCACCAGAAATATTGCTTGATATCTTGATACATCTTCATGCCCCTGGGTGAATGAAAGAATGAGAACTATGCACCTCGGTCATAATTTCCTGTCTAATATCTCCGCTTGGCACATAGAGATGATTTCCAAATCTAAGCATTCATCTTCATGAATTTGTCAATTCTTTTATAAGATCGGACTCACACTCTGCATGAAGGTTCTGAATCTACGGATCTTCTACTTAAGTTATCCTGATCCTCTCCACCAAAGTAGACTAAATCTGTAAGCTGGCTAAAATCCCCATATCATGTGGAAGTACCACCTCAACCCCAATTTCCTGAAGGTCCTCCAAGAGATGCCTCTATAATGTCAACACAAATGCACTACCCCTTCCAACGAGAGTAATCGCCACTACATTCACCTTGCATGGGTGATACTGGAGTACCACATCATAATCCTTCAACAATTGTAACCAACTCCTCTGTCTCATATTCAGGTCATTCTGGGTAATAACGTACTTCAAGCTCTTGTGATCTATAAATATTTCTACCCAATAGCCATACAAGTAAAACCTCCTTAGCTTGAGCGTAAACACCATTACTGCCAACTTTAAATCATGGGTCAGGTAGTTCTTCTTATGATCTCAAAACACATCTAAGCCCCTTCCCGACCGTATCCTAATACATTATAAACCCTTCAGACCCTACTAGAAGTGTGAGAATCAGTACAAAATTCAATCTCTTCTTTAACTCCTTAAACGCTACCTGACACTCTGCTGACCAAACAAACTTGACCTCCTTACATATCAGATGGGTTAATGGTGCCAAAATCCTTGAAAATTCTGCCACGAACCTACTATAGTATCCTGACAATCCAAAAAATATTGTACATCTGCCACTGTCCTTCAAAATGGCCAACTCTCTACGGCCTTAGCCTTCTTCGGATCCACAACTACTCCTATTCCATAAATAATATGCCCTAAGAAAGAAATACGATCCAACTAGAACTCGCACTTACTAATCTTCGAATACAACTGGTGCTCTCTTAGAATTTGCGAGACCTTCTGATAGTGCTTCTCATGCACCTCTTCACTACCAGAGTAGACAAGAATGTCGTCTATAAAAACTACTACAAACTGATCCAAATATGGCATAAAGATGTGGTTCATCAATACCTAAATACCGTCGGAGCATTGGTTAGCCCAAAAGTTAATACTAGAAACTCATAATGCCTATACTACGATATAAATACTGTCTTGGGTATGTCATGCTCCCTGACTCTCACCTGATGATATCTAGATCGGAGATCGATCTTGGAGAAAATTTTAGCTTTGCTCAACTGATCAAACAAGTAATCAATACTCGGTAACGAGTACTTATTCTTTATCATCACCGCATTCAGATGCCTATAATCAATACACAATCATGATGACCCATCTTTCTTGATCACTAATATTACTGATACTCCCTATGGTGACCAACTAGGTTGGATAAACTTTTTTGCCTTTTGCTCCCCCACATGCTGGTACAATTTGGCTACTCCAGATATTTAATAATGTTTTTGTCCCTGGTAACAAGTCAATAAAAAAATCCACATTCCTTATTGGTAGTAACCCTTGAAGCTCCTCCGAAAAATATCATGAAATACCTCAACTACTGTAGGAACTTACTCTTCCACTGCAAATGTTGTTACAATCCTGCCGTAATGTTGTTCCTCCTCTCATCGAACGAAGATAAAATCCTCCTTACCAAATTGCTAAACAACACTCTACCCCTATGATAATCTATTATAGTATGACGGTCTCTCAGCCAGTCCATTCTCAGGATAACATCAAAGTTACCCATAGAGAAATCAATCAACCGTACGGGTAATAAATGCCTATACACGATGACCAAACATGTTATACACACTCTATTAACCCTTATAAGTCCATTACCAGTGAGTATATTCAACCTTTCTAGCAATGACTCAAATTATAATCCAATGTGTGTCATAAATCATGCAGATACAAAGGAATGGAAAGTCCCCGAATCGAATAATGCTACAACAGGAAAAGTTACACTAAGATGATGCTTGTTACCACGCCACCCGATGCCAAAGTCTCCCCATGGACAATATGAAAGCTTGCCCCTGGCCCTGTTGTGCTTCCTGCTACAGCCTCCCCTAGATACGTTGATACAGCCTCTGTGGTGCCAATTATTGCTACCTCTAACTAAATATCTGGGCCTATGTCGGCAATGGATGCTGGGATAATGGCCTCACTGCTGATGCTGGCCCTCTGTACTATACAGACTCTGGTGTCGTTAGTACGGAGAACTATTGAACTGGCCCTCCTAGGCTCTGCATCAAAGGGCAAGTGGCAATATAGTGGTCTGAACTACCACACCTCATGCATAGTCCGTTGGCCGCCCTACACACACCCTGGTATGGCCTCTCTTGCCATAATAAGTACAACCCACTAACGCCGTCTGGCGTTGCTGCTGTAACCACCTAAAATTAGGACTAGAGGTATTTTTTTATTTTCCTTTTTGGTGGTTAGCATATAATTATAATTAAGTAGTTAGTTATAAATAATTAGTGCCAATTGTCATTGATAGAATATTTCCTTTAGAATAGCTAGATGCTATCCATAATTAGATTTCTTCCTAAATAAAAAGATTCTATTCATATTAGATATAGAAACAAAATTAAAGAAGAGTAGGGCAAACTTTTAATTAAGCTCATTTATGATTTTTTTTTCTTGTGGAATGTTATTTTGTGCCACAAATTTAGGAGTTTTGGATCTATTACTGTAATTATCCTTTATTTGTATTTTCACTAATTACTTTAGTAATATGAGGATGTATTTGATATGTAGATAAAGTGTGTGTTGGATATTGGGAGTGTTGGTGCCATAGTTTGGAATGTATCATGAGTTTCACATTAGTGCACCATGCGTGTTTGTTTAAATGCCAATTATGTGTGTGTTGGTGGTGATGTAGTAGATGTTTTTGTTGAGTGTGTAGCAAGGGGAAGAGCAGACTCGGGTATCTGTGTGTTTATGTGAGCGCTCGGGTCTTAGTACCTGACAGTATTGGTGCAATTATAATGAGTACACAATTATATCAGACATTGTGTATCCAAGGTGGTTTAGGCTTATGAGAAGTATCATAGGGTGTCATATTGATATGGGTATGTGTACGTATATAACATGAGTGAGGGAAACTTGGCATCAGTGAAAGGGATAATGAGATTGGTTTAAGAGTGAGGGAGTTGAAGGTAGTGAGGTTGGGGCTCGATTAAAGTATCACAATAGGAGAGGGGATCCTGGGACTGTGTATTGGTGTGTGATTAATGTGAGTGTGAGGGGAAGTGATACCTGTGAGTATTAGTATGTCTGGGTTATGAGTATCAGTGGTCAAGGGAATCCAATGTAGATAAGTGTGCAGGTATTTATGTGAGGATGTGTGATACTCATGTAACGGTTCTTGTGTGTGTGCTCGAGTGTATATGGATGAATGAATGAGTTAGTGACAATGGTGTGTTGTGGTGTTGTGGTATTGTGAGTGTTTATATTAGTTTTGAGTGCACAGACCAGTACAAGGTAAGAGTGTTACATGTGTGCATTAGAGTTAATTATATGCCTATTTATCTATTTATCTATCTATACATATATTATAGTGTCAAATAGACTTTGTGTGTGTCTGCTTATTAAGTGAGTGAGGGAGTTATGTTGCAGCAGTTTGATGAGAGTAAAGTACAAGTGCAGGAGTAGTAGTTTCAGTAACCGTAGAGTATAAGCACAAGTGTGAGGGAGATCAGCATATATGTGTGTATACAGAGTATAAGTGTAGGAAGAGTGATAAACACTTGTGCATCAGAACCTTTGTGTCGGTACATGATATCAGTAACTTGTTGTTCTGGAAAGCAAGTAGAGGGATTAAAGTGAGATACTGCAGGTGATGTAGTAGCAGTGCAAGCAACATGAGGGGGCTCGGGCAAGTTATTATCAACAGTAGCAGCACCTGGGTTCAATCCCTGCAACCTGGGAATGACTAAGTGCAACTAAAGGTCTGTGTACAGTATATATAGGTTCTTATTTAGGTGATAGAAAATGAGGGTATCAAGGTTGTTAGGGTATGGTTATGGGTGTTCAAGAGTGTGATGATATCTGGGATACGGGTCACCTATAGATATTAAAGAGAGGTGAGTGAGTGGATACAATGAGTATCAATAAGTGCATTTCCAGTATGAGTGTGTGTATCATGGATATGTTAGTAGCTTTGAATGTGTTATTATGAGAAACCTGTGAGATTAGGAGAATGTTGGTGGAGAAAACTCAGTAGTGCGTTACCAGGTGACTTGAGGGTACGTTACCAGGTGACTTGAGGGTACTGTCAAGTAGGCTATGAGTGATACCAAGTACCAAGATATTGACCAAGATACTAGGTATCGAATATGGATATAGATAAAGGGAAAAGTACTAGGTTAAGTGTTAAGGTATTGAGGAATGTCAATATATGATTTTAAACTAAGGTATTGTTGAGGGAATACAAAGGTAATAGCTAATTATTGATGCCAAGTATTTCGGATAATAAACGAGAGAGAATATGGAAAATGAGGTCTTATACGAAAACCCGCCCTTTCTTCTATGTTTACAAACAAGATTGTATAATTTAATCCTATAAGAGAATGTCTGAGTACAATTTATTTAATCTGGGTAAATATTGCTATAGGTGTCTGATCTGCAGTCGATCACTTTAGCCCTTGGACCACACGATGATGAAGAAGTGTCGTGGAAGACAGAAAGCAGCTTCGCAGGTTGCTAAAGAGGGTGGATGCCCGATGCCAAAGTCGTCGATCCCTTCTCTTTGCCTGGGCCCTGGATTCTTCTCTCTCTCTTGACCGTTTGACCTTCGATCTTTGCGACCGTTGGATCTGATACTGGATTTCTTAATCAATTTTTCGACCTCTTCCTCTGTTGATAGAGGTCTCTATTTATAGAGTTTTAGTGACAGTGACCACTCAGTCGGGGTAGAAACCGAGTAGTGGAAAGTACAGCACCCTTTTATACGACGGTTTAAAATAACCAATGCCTTCGTATAGATGATCTTTTGAGTGAGCATGTGACGCGTGTCCAACTAAGGGACAAATGCGTATATCTGCTGTAAAGATCACGGCGTAGAAGCCACGTAGGTAGTTATCCCTTGTATAGAAAAGGTTGGCGTAGAAGCCAATAACTGTTACCATGGCATAGAAGCCAAGTAGGCATAGAAGCCGAGTAGGCGTAGAAGCCTAGATGATGTGGACGTTTTAGCCGGAATTATGGCTCTTGGAGATATAATCAAATCTCTTGCATTAAATGCAGAGATCTGCCCCCATCCTGTGCATTAAATATAGAGGCTTGTCTTTAAGATTTGCCATCATTTTGCGCATTAAATATAGATATGCGCCTTAAATTCTGTACGAAGAGTAACTGCTAATGTGGCGGTCTGTTTACCTTCTGCGGAGCGTAAGAAGCTCACGTCTGCCTGTGTAAAACTGGGCAGCGTATTCCCTTATATGCGTAAGAGTAGGTTACGCAAAGGGGATGTAACTAAACGACGGTTTAGTGACATTTAATCGAATCTCCTGCATTAAATGCGGAGATCCGCCATTATCCTGCACATTAAATGTAGAGGCGTATTTTGAAGGCCTGCCACCCTTCTGTGCATCAAGTGCAGAGACGTGCCTCGGGCATATGTCAGTATTCGGCACTTTAAATGCAAAGACGTGCCTCGAGAAACTGTCACCGCTCTGCGCATTAAATGCAGAGACGTGCCTTGAGCCCTGTACGAAGTAAAGTTTTTGATGTGGGAGGATGTTTGTCTTCTACGGAGCGTAAATAGCTCACATCTGCCTATATAAAACTAGGCAGCGTATTCCTTCGTATGTGTAAAAGTGGTTTACGCAATGGTAATGGCAGTAAATGACAGCCTGGATTGCAGTACCACGCCATTATTATACCCGTCGCCTGGGTAGTCGTTCAGTACTCTTTGTTAGGAGTCCAGATGTCAGGTTCATTGCATGATCTGACAGGTTCATTTTGAAGAATACGAAGCGTTCCTCGTACACTTCAATGCTGCATTGAAAGCGGATGAGTTTTACGCCGTTAAGGCGATGAAGCACCCTGTTTACGCTGAAGCAGCCTGGACTTACTGTATTACGCGGATGGTCCTTGAGCCTATATTTTTATGCTGTGCTCAGCGGAAAAGCTCTGTTGCACGTTTGATAGCTCTGAGGTCCTCTGTTCGTGCTGCCCAGCACCAATATGCTGCGTATAGCTATCTAGCATATTTTTCATGCTTCTACAAGACCCCCTTCAAAGCTTTTAAATTCCTCATAATTTGAAACGCTTTGAATGAAGCATGAACCGTTCCTCGTAACTTGAAACGCTCTGAATGGAGCCTGAAACGGTCAAGCCTGACACGTTCTTTCATGGCTGACTTTATGGCAGAGTTATTGGGGATCGGTGTGATCTCTTTCGCCTATAAAAAGGCTGAGGAGTTTTCCTGTTCTCCCCACACTTTCTTCACCACACAGAGATGATGGCCGGTGTTCGTCGGGTCGACTTGAAGAAGAAGGAGACCATGTTCTTCCAGCATATAAGGAGTCAAAAAAGACGACGTCTTCGAGCAAATGTCCTCTGCAACGATGGATCATTGAAGGATATCATAGCCTCCTTTGCTCGGGATAATCAGCAACTTTGTATGGTGGTTCTTCGGGAGAGAGGAAGGGTCGTATTAGACCACACCGCTTGCAAGCGGTACCTTCTCCCGTTACCTGCGGAAGAGAGCGGGCAAACTGGCTGCTATCCGAGATTGGGTTGGGTGAAATACCTCAACACAATCTGTTACGACATTGGACGCAAGAAAGCAGATTTACCCTGCTTCTTCGTATTGGAGGATGGGTCTAGGCCCAGTTTTTGTATCCTTCCGCCGTTGATCATATGTCAGTCAGTTTGCGATTACCGACTGACTGCTGGAGAAGATGGATGAAGAATGCCGCCCATGCGAGAACCTGGCAGAACAGATTTTGGGCGCGATCTTTAAATGAAAATGAGAAACCCTTTGTAGACGGGATTTCCCTCATATGTAACCACAAAAATGGAGAAAAACCCTTGTAGACTGGATTTTCCTCATATGTTATCATGATTTTAATAAGATCGTCTTCTTTTTTGCATATGATCATCTTGCCATACTTTGCTGTGAAGTCTGAATATGTGTAGCTTCGACACGTCTGATACTTTATGCCGACTCTGTTAGAAAGAGTATTAGGTCTTGTCCTATCTTTTATGCATAACTAAGGATGCGCACAAAGTCGCCTAGCATTCGAGTATTCGAACTGTCCTTCTATTTAGAAATGAGGAACCGTGTAGAATTCTGGATTGTTACTTCTGATAAACAGAATTCTTGTTCAGACATCATCTTCAAGAATGATTTCTCGAAAATCCCTTGGAACAGGGCAAGAAATGGCTGTCAAACTGAGTAGCCATCTTGAATTTGTAGATAAAATATTCAGACTGGAGTTTGGATGAACTTCAAATTGACCCATGAAGAAGAGTAATTTTCAATGTTGAACTCTGTATGCTTCGGGTACTTGGGGCATCTTGAGGTTAAGAAGGAGTATCTTCTGTGTGAACTCCTGCAATTGACCGTCTTGAGAATTGTTCAGATGTACTATACTGGCCCGCGCATCTTTCAGATGTGCGGAAAGTCATAGAGCGTGAAATCATAAGTTTGTAGCCTCTGAGCGTAAACTAAACGCCACCGAGCATGAAATTATAGACTTGTAGTTCCTGAGCGTGAAGTCGTAGGTTTGTAGCCTCTCGAGCATAAAAGCTATCGAGCATGAGAGCGTCCGGGCGTAAAACCATATACTTGTAGCCTTTGAACGTAAAATCGTAGATTTGTAGCCGTCGAGCGTAGAAAGCTCCTTGGCGCAGAACTGTAGATTTGTAGCCTGTGAAAAGGAAATCTTCAGAGCGTAAAGTTGTGGATCTGTTGCCTCTAAGCGTAAACTAAACGCCACCGAGCGTGAGATCATAGATTTGTAGCTGCTGAGCGTAAAGTCGTAGGTTTGTAGCCTCTCGAGCGTAAAAGCTACCGAGCACAAAGGCATCCGGGCATAAAACCATAGACTCATAGCCTGTGAGCGTAAAACCGTAGATCTGTAGTTGTCGAGCGTAGAAAGCTCCTTAGCGTAAAAACCACGAATCTGCTTTGCGTGAAAACTTTTCGAATTCGCTGACTGTCCGCCTTCTCTGAGTAATAGGCTGACGTAGTACCCAATCATAACCAAGTATTAATTAGGAGATTTGGTTCGGGATTCGAGGAGTCCATCCGAACTCTATATATACCCCAAGTTTCTGAGAGAAAAACTTTTTATCCGTCTTCTGCGAAAGAAAGCCTTCGACTGTTCGAGTTTTTCTTCGTTTCTTCTCCGAGATTTCAAAGTTTCCAGTAATGGCCCCGAAACAAGTCCCCTCCACTAAGGAAAAGAATATTGATTCCTCGAGATTTGGTTCGTAATGGTCAAGTTTTTATGGTCTTGGCGTAAAGCACAGACTGTTAATTTTTGGCGTATGCTGCAAGATCTGTAACGTCTAGTTATAGGAACTGATATATTTTTTTGCACTCTTGCAGTTGACTTGCATGTGTCTCCGCTAGCCAATGTGATGGGTTCTGTCGCCGGGATGCTGCACTCCAACGATCTGGAGGATCTGTCACACGTGACATTTTCTATCTCCGGGCCCTAGTATCCTCGAGATTTGGTTCGTAATGGTCAAGTTTTTACGGTCTTGGCGTAAAGCACAGACTGTTAATTTTTGGCGTATGCTGCAAGATCTTTAACGTCTAGTTATAGGAACTGATGAATTTTTATGCACTCTTGCAGTTGACTTGCATGTGTCTCCGCTAGCCAATGTGATGGGTTCTGTCGTCGGGATGCTGCACTCCAACGATCTGGAGGATCTGTCACACGTGACATTTCCTATCTCCGGGCCCTAGTATCCCGAAGGAAGGAAAATTTTGATATCGACTCAGGGCGAGCGAACGCTGCTGAACTTGATCAACGGGGAGCCCCTGACGTACATAGACAGGGACCAATACCTAAAGCCGACTTTCCTTTTCGGGGACATGATTGACAAGCAGTCCCAGACGAAGCCCAAGAGAGAACTCTGGGTTTTCCCTGCCGGGAGCTTGGTTTTGTATCTGCCCTAGATATTGAGAGACTATCCCATCTCGGCTTTCTTTCATGCTACACATCCCAGGCGGATGTCGTGGACGCTGACTCCCGATCTTCACAGCAGGCCAGAGAAGATCTTTTATCTGAAAGGAGCCGACCAGGGGTCGTTTGTCAGTCGCCCTTCCGGCTCTGTGACGATGTTCAGGGGACTATACCCGGGCAGTGTCCTGAGTGAAGACAACTTAGTGATTCAGCCGGTCCAATTACCGACTTTCTGTAATAATTTTATGGGGGGAGTATACCCTAAGGTGAACCCTCGGTGTGGTGGGTGGATCACCCCTACAAACCTTCGATGGGCTCGCTTAGCTGATTGGGCCCTGAAGCATTTTCAGACCGAGTTGGAGAACATTGGTCTGTTTGCAGCTATGAGTGCCACCAGTGTTGGGTTACATCCTAACCCCAACCTATTTCTGGTACTGATGGAGCAATATATTTCGCTCACCGGGACTTTCGCCACTCCACTGGGAGAGTTTAGATTGGCCCTTCATGAGATGGCAGAGATCTCGAGACTGCCGATGGAGGATACTCCGTATAAAGAGTATGTTCCTACGAACCGGGAGCTGGAGGATTCAGACTCTCGGGTAGTAGAAGTGTACCAGGAGCTGATGTGCCACTACCTTGCTTGCACCACTTTTTATGGTGAGCCCTCAGATTTGGCTCACATCAATAAATGGACGTCTTACCTCTTCTTTTACCGGTCCAGGACTGCTAAGCCAGAGAAGGTATTAGAGGGCAAGGATCAGCCTGTGAATCCTCTGAGCGTGCTTAATGCTCAAGTAGTCGATGATCTTATTGTAGACGCTGGGGCTTCGGACTTGATCCTCGACGAAGGGATAGGACAGTATCATGTAGGCACTAAGGCCTATAGTTATTTGAGGTGCTGCCGCAGGCCTCTGTACAGGGAAGCTCAACTGGCTGGCTTCCTCTCCATATGGCTGCCGATTTGTGGTACCCGGCATCGCATCTGCGGACCGCATTCACCGTAATATGCTATGGCCTGCAGTGAGTCTGGTGTTTGGGGCAAGACTGGGCTTGCTTCCTGCCATGGTGTACCGTATACAAGCTGGCGTAAGGGCCATGACTGACGAGCTGCTCGTCGATAAAATTCGGCGTAATAGCTTTCCCAGGGTAGAATTACCATACTTGTATCTGATGGGATGGTTAATTCTTCATAACCCCAGGGTTATGTCTCCCGGCTCCGGCAGTAGTTCGGGGGCTAGTTTCTTGTTAAACTACCAGAAATCTTCCTGGAATATGACCACGGTTCTAGACTGTCGGCGGGTGCTGGGCTTCAGTCACAGCTGGAAGCTCTTCTGCACTGTCCCCTCTGTACATCGCAATCAATCGGGGATTAGGCTTTAGGATTCCGGTAGAGAGAAGACCAATCTTTCTTCTGAAGATTTTAATTGGTTGGTCTGCATTAGACCTTCCCATTTACTGTACAGGAGTGAAGACCATTACTTCTTGGAGCCCTACCTGCCTAGTCGGTTTGCCAGGCAGTTTGGGTATGATCAGTTGCACGTGGGCAATGCCGTCACCAGCTTCCGGTCCAGGGGTAGACTCATTGATGGAGCGAGAGGCTGGCGATACTTCATTATAGGTTGCACGGGAGCAATTTTTACTGTATCGGTCATTACACTCTCTACGGAGCTGCGCATCCTGCACTCGTATGCCCAGTTCTATGTGGCAACGAATACCTTCCATCGCGATTTTGATATGCATGGAAGTTTTAGGGTGCCCTCTTCCAAGTCTGGGGGAAGAGTCGAAGTCCCCTCTGTTTCTTCTGACGAGGGTGAGGAGTCCGTCACTCCAGATGAGCCTCTGTTGGCGGTATCGAGGGGTGAAATACCTCTGCCTGCAGGGCCTTTGGTAATCTCCGGGAAGCGAAGGGCTCCTGCTCCGAAGGAGACTTTCCCTTGCAATAGAAAGAAGAAGACGGTTAATCATCCTCTCCGGATTCCTGGTATTGAGGCTCCTGGTAGTGAGCCTGCATCTCCCCATGTTGGGGATGATTCTTTGATTGGAGGTTCCTCGCCTTTTAGACAGGGACCCTCTAATGTTCCGGCCGGTGGTGCCGGAGAATCTCTGCTGGAGGCTGTCGTCGCTGCTACTGCTTCAAGTAGTGGAACGAGGTCGCCTCCGGGGCTGTATAATAAGATTCTGTATACCTTTATGCGGATCGGCGTCGGGAGGGACCCCTGTCGTGCTTGTAAGCGCACCTGGCGAGATTCCAGCCGATGAGCCTCGGGTGGAATTTGACGAGGACCTGGAAGACTATTTGTCCCCGTCAGTTAGCAGACCCCTTTCTCCAGGTATGACAGCTTGCTTAGCATCGTTAAGAAATGATTTAGTTGTACTGGCCGCAAATGTGACATATATGCCGTCGGCCATGGATAAATGTCGTCTTCACGCCTCTTTTTAGAAAAGCTAACATCATTTCGATACTAACTTCCTTTCATCCTCTTTTCAGGGGAAGACCTCTTCGGGGAGGGCAGTGTAGATGCACCCTTCGGCTCTGTGTTAGGTCGTGGCGGTGACACGGAAGTGGCTAATTTTGAAGAGGAAACATCTTCGGGTGCCGGCTTGCCTGTCCGATATCTCAAGAGGAGGACGAGCCTGTCATTGCGACAATATCTCCTTTGAGTATGCTGGTATCTTCGCCTGGTGTTGGCGCTTCATCTTTTGTCGCACCAGCGGTTAAGGCGACGGCCGTGGCAACATTGTCTACGGTTGTTCTTGGAGGGGGACTCGCCAGTATCGAGGCCACTCCCGGCGTAAATTCGGGTCTAGCTGCATTGACCGAGCAGTATACTGGTACCTTCTACACCACTTTAAAAATGTTAATATCAATGGTGTTGGTGAAGAATCTGAGTTTTGTATCGCAGAAGAGGTCCTCCCGGTCCGCGATAGTACCGATCCAAGAATTTGACGACACTGGGGTAGCTGATATGCTGGAGGAGATAGTTAATGGTTTGGAGCAACCCATTAACGAATACTTGCAGCTAGCTCGAGACAGTGTTGAAAATCTGGTCCAGGCTAGGTACGACTCTATGACTGCACGGCTTGCCGAACAGATGGCAGGCCTAAATAAATTCATTCAGACACATCAGCAGGAGATGGATAAAGGAAAAGCCGTCGTGGAGGAGGCCATTGCTCTTCAAACGAAGTGCCAGGCCAAGCATGAAGGGAATGTAGCGAGGGTCCACAGGCTGGAAATAAAACTCGCTCAGGTAAAGGAGTGGCCTTCTCAGTCGTCGGAAGCTCTAGTTGTGGTGGATGGCCGATTGGGCGTAGCACAACAGAACTTGGCGCGTGCAGGAGTCGCCCGAGCTGGTTTTCTTTGGGCTAGAGCCGAATTGTCCCTCCTGAGCAATGATGAGACACGACTGGAGCGGCTCGCGCTGATGTCTTGGATTCCAGGACTGAGAAGATGGCCGCACTGGCGCAGCAGCTTCGCGACCTGACCGCTCCCCCAAAATGATATACTTTTGCTTTTGCTTTTCAATGTACTTTCGCTCCTTTTTGGGAATAATAAAGAGGCTTTTATCTGACTTTGTGGATCCATCATTTTAGAATATAAATGACAGGTTTGGGTGAAAGTGATATCAGAGGTAATATGGACGTGATATACTCTTGGTAAGTTTTAGCAGGATATATCTATTCAGAAGTTATATGGACATGATAGAAATATGTTTTTTAGCTAAAATTTGTATACATGATACTATCAGAGGTAGTATGGACGTGATAGGTCTTGAAGTTCCAAATTAGTTAAACATATCTATTCAGAGGTTATATGGACATGATAGAATACGATCCAACTAGTTTCGTTTTGGAAGTAGTTTTGTCAGAATGAGGTTTTCGCCATATTCCACTTGAGCAGACGAGATTAAGCATAGTACCTTTTCAGGAATTTGCCATTGATGGGAGCCATTAACAGGTCTCCATTAGGCTGGGCTAACCTGTAAGCGCCGTTTGAGAATGTCGTCTCTATCACATAAGGGCCTTCCCATTTGGGCTGGAATTTGCCCTTACTTCTGTGAGTAAGAATCATCAGCCTTCTCACAGCTAAAACTAGCTCACCGACTTTGAACACCCTTTCCTTCACTTTTTGATTAAAAGCCCTAGAAATGCGTGCTTGGTAGAACGCGATGCGCTGTTGAGCTTGGAGGCATTTCTCGTCTAATCCTTCTAGCTCTTGAAGCCTTAACAGGTCATTCTTTTCTTGAGTCAACTCATTAGTCACGGCTATCCTGAGTGACGGAATTTGGATCTCAATAGGGAGAACTGCTTCGCTCCCATAGACTAATGAGAATGGGGTGCAACCTGTTGGTGCCCGTACCGTTGTACGGTATGCCCAGAGACATCCTCCCAGCTTCTCATTCCAATCCCTTTTGTTTGAAAAGACAAACTTCTTCAAGAGGTTGAAAATGGTTTTGTTGAAAGCTTCCACCAAACCATTAGCAGCAGGATTATATACCGTAGAGGCGATATTTTGTATCCGATTTTTATCGCAAAATCGATGAAACGCTTGGCTGATGAATTGAGGCCCATTGTCATAAATTATCCTTTAGGGTATCTCGAAGCGATAAATAACGTAATATTTGATGAAGCTGATCATATTAGATGCCTTTACCTAAGCCAGAGGGATCGCCTCTGCCCATTTGGAGAAGTAATCCGTGATGGCCAGTATGAACCGGTGATCTCTGGAAGAAGACGGGTGAATAGGACCAATGATATCCATACCCCATGCTTCGAAAGGCCAGGGTGCAACCGTAGGATACAGATATTCGGGAGGTTGATGGATAAAGTCTGCATGGACCTGACAGGCTCTGCATTGTCTTACGTACTTTATTGCATCTGTGATCATAGTAGGCCAGTAATAGCCCATTCTCCTGATTCGATCCTGTAGCTTAGGACCGGGTTGATGCGCTCCACATACGCAGTCTTGGGCTTCACGGATAATCCGTCGTGCTTCATCACCAGAGAGACATCGTAATAATAGTCTGTCATAAGACCGGTGATATAGACATTGTGACGATGCGTCGAAATAGAAGCGTAATGATCGTCTTTTGACGGATACTGCTTCTTTAGGATCTTCTGGCAAGATTTCGTATGCTACGAAATCTATAAAGGGAGCTATCCAGTCACTCCTGGGAGGATCTGTGTTCACAGCGTAGCTGTATTCTATGTGAAAGTTATTTTTCACACAGAATAAATCTCTGTTAAGAAGGATTACTGAGTTCTGCCTTCTTATAGGGGTAGCCAAATCTGCAGCTAGACTGGCTAGGGCATCAGCTTCCAGATTCTGAGATCGAGGTACATGCTCTAGGAAGAATCTTTTGAATGTCATGGCTATCTCGACCGTTGCTTGGTGATAGGGGTTGAGGTCTGGATTCTGGACTTCATATATTCCTCTGACTTGATTGACGATCAGCAGAGAATCACCGAAAGCTTCCAGAGATTCGACGCCCAATTCTTTAGCGACTTGGAGGCCGATTAGTAGAGTGTTGTACTCTGCCACATTGTTGGAACAGGGCTCGCTAAGAGAATATGCTCGGTAGATGACGAGCTTATCAGGAGTGACCAGAACAATTCCTACTCCTGAAACCATATTTCCCCTAGGACCAGTCCTGGAGGCACCATCGAAGAACAGTTGACATGCATCACTTTCCATTGCGGAATTACATTCTGCAACTTCTTCGGGAATGTCCTCGTACAGTTTGGAGGCCTCCGGGATTGGATGAGCAGCTAGGAAGTCAGCCAATGCTTGGCCCTTGACGGACTTTTGGGGGACGTACACCATGTCATACGGTGTTAATAATATCGCCCAAGTCGCGAGTCGGGAATTAAGAACACTTGGCTTGTTCATCAGTACCCGAAGAGGATTGATCCTGGAGATGATGTGAATGGTTTGGCCTGTGACATAGTGTCATATTTTCTGATAGCAAACATCAAAGCCAAGCATTCTTTCTCCACTGGATTGTACCGGTGTTCGGCTCCCACCATCATCCTGCTGAGGTAGTAGATAGCCTGCTCGTGACCATCTCATTCTTTTATGCGTGAAGAGATCCCAGAGAATTATCCATCGCTCGAACATACAGCACGAACGGTCTTCCTATGATAGGAGGCACCAGAACTGGCGGACTAGTGAGGTAGCGCTTGATATCACCGAACGCTTGCTGACAGGCTTCGTCCAATACAAAGGATACACCTTTCTTCATGAGACGAGAAAATGGCTGACATCTTCCAGAGAGGTTGGATATGAATCTCCGGATATAAGCCAGACGACCTTGAAATCCCCTGAGTTCCCTCAGATTGCGGGGCGGTCATATTTCTAAGATGGCCTTGACTTTATCAGGGTCTACTTGAATGCCTTTGCCGGTAATGACAAATCCCAGAAATTTGCCACTAGATACCCCCAGAAAGGACTTTGTAGGATTCATTTTGAGTTGATGTTGGCGCATCAATTCAAATACTATCTTCAAGTCTTGGATGTGATTATCCTTGAGGCGGCTTTTGACAGCTATATCGTCCACGTAATACTCCACTGTCTTGCGTAAATGCTCATAGAATATGTTACTCATAGCCCGTTGGTACGTAGCCCCGGTATTCTTCAATTCGAAGGGCATGACCGTATAGCAATACACCCCCAATGGTGTCCAGAAGGCAGTATGCTTCTCGTCTTCAGAATGCATCTTGATTTGATTGTATCCTAAAAATTCGTCCATGAAAGACATACGTTCAAAACCGCATGTATTGTCAATCATGATGTCTGTGATGGGAAAAGGAAACTCATCCTTGGGGCAGGCTGCGGTACCACTGGTAAGCTACTCCCGAGAGACAGCCCTTGAACACCCGAGTGAGAAGGGAGTCGTTCCCTTGCAACAACACTGTCATCATGCTGAAGGAGTTTATGTATTGACTCGGTGATATTTTTCCCTCGAACAAAGCCATAGTCTGTGGTTTGTATTTAGGAGGGAAAGGGACATCTTCCCAGATAGCTGGGTAAGGTTTGTTGATTCCCAATTTCTTGAGCTGATCTTTGTGCTTCAGGGCATCAAATTGGGCTTTCAACTCCCGTACTGCTTGCATCGGATCTTTAGCCGGTAGGGGGACCACGGAGTGATGAGGAATCGATTGTATTGTGACCCCGGCGGAAGGTAATACATTCTCCGAGTGAGGAAGCGGAGGAACTGCTGACTCCTGATCTAGAGCTGGCTCTTGGATCGTGTTGGATGGTGGTAAGTCCACCCCCACGTATATCTGAGTTGGAGGGGCCGATGCTTGAACCATGGCAGCTGCGTGTTGAGTTAGCATCATCTGGTGCATGTTCTCCATCATGGATTGTATCTCCTTCAGAGACGTCTCCAGTATAGTGATGCGTTGCTCAACGCTCCCAGACGGGGAAGCTTTCTCGCGTTCATCTTCAATGGCATAAACTCCCATCTCCCTGGGTGTCATTGAAAGATTAGTATAGGTCTCTGTAGAAGGTGACTCTATACTTTCGACATCTTATTCGGGAGACTGGCGACCCCCAGCATCGGAATCAGAAGAGTACGAAGCCGATTGTCGTGATCTTGAATGAGTATTTTGGAACACCCCAGCTTCGGTGTTCCTAAGGAGCATGTTGAATCTCCTTCGGCTCAGCGTTCTAGAGGGATGACATCTTGAGCCCACCCTCCTCTAGGTATGTGTGAAACCATGTTCACAGATGCATGCGTGGGCTCTTCTTCCTGGAAAGATGGAGAGTAGCTCAACCGGTCGAAAACTGACCATTTTGCTTCAGAACAGCAACAATTAATTACAATCCTGTGACTATTACAATAGTGCTCGCTAGGAGGCATAATAGACATGCTGGAAGATCCCCTCTCCTTGCGTTTCTGGATCAGATAATTGTGCAGGTCAGGAGGAGTTACAGAAGAAGAAGATGATGGCTTGTTCCTTCTGTTCACATCAGTGGGCATGCGGATGTTGGGCACCATAGTTTTCCCTGTGCCACCTATATACAACAGGTTGGCCATCTGGGTGGCGGATAATCCCCGAGGAGGGTGTCTTCCCGCAAATTGAGCCTTCTTTACGCTGAGAGACTTCTCCTGGCTAATTTGGAGCTCTGCTCTAGTTGGCGCAAAGCTGAGGATGTCCTTAGTCGGCCATCGACTTCTCGCATAATCCGGAGGGCGGGCAGATTGTTCTCTTTCTTGCATAAAGGCCGAGAAGTTGAGTAGTCCGCCGCTTGTTTTCTCTTGCGTAGATTGCAGGGATTATCTGCTTTTCCACGGAAGACAGATTCATTTTTATGCGCGGAGCGCATTTGTGATTCCTGATTTGGCGCTAAGGCATCATCAGAAATTTTGTCTATTCTGCCAGGGACGGGAGACTGAGTTTTACGCGCAGAGCGCGGAGTAGGCTTCTGGACTAGCGCTGAGGCATTGTCCGAAGTTTCGTCTGTTCCTCCAGGGACGGGAGACTGAATTTTATGCGCAGAGCGCGGGGTATACTTCTGGGTTAGCACTGAGGCATTACCAGAAGTTTTGTCTGCCCTGCCAGAGACAGGCGACTGAATTTTATGCGCAAGGCGCGGAGTATACTTCTGGGTTAGCACTTAGGCATTGCCAGAAGTTTTGTCTATCCTGCCAGAGACAGGCGGCTGAATTTTATGCGCAAGGCGCGGAGGGAGCAATGCTATAACCTTATTGGTCGGAGAGATCGGAGAGTCCACAGGAATGGTGGAGGATGTCTTGGGCATCCAGACCTTACGCAGCTTCCTGTTGTTTTGGACAGAGAGGGAGTGAGAGCTACCCCCTGTTCGAAGTATGTCTTCATAGGCAGACTGGTCGAACTGGACGACCAGTGTCTTTTTCACGGATCCTACGGATACCGTATCGTATTGAGCAATAGCTTCCTCATCAGAAGAGAACGATATCCCCAGTAGAGTCGCCATCTTGTTTCAGATAATAAACGAGAGAGAATATGGAAAACAAGGTCTTATACGAAAACCCGTCCTTTCTTTTATGTTTACAAACAAGATTGTATAATTTAATCCTATACGAGGATGTCTGAGTATAATTTATTTAATCTGGGTAAATATTGCTATAGGTGTCTGATCTGCAGTCGATCACTTTAGCCCTTGGACCACACGATGATGAAGAAGTGCCATGGAAGACAGAAAGCAGCTTCGCAGGTTGCTAAAGAGGGTGAATGCCCGATGCCAAAGTCGTCGATCCCTTCTCTTTAACTAAGCTCTGGATTCTTCTCTCTCTCTCTTGACCGTTTGACCTTCGATCTTTGCGACTGTCACTACCACTTTTCCATGTAAGGGCATTTCTGTAATTTAACTACTTAAATAATTATGTATTTAATTAATTGCTGAGTTTTATAAGTAATTATATATTGTTAATAATATTTAGTTTTAGGTCTAACCCTAGAAATCCATTAGGACAACCCTAATGGGTAAACCCTAGTTAGAAAACCCTATTCTAGCAAAACCCTAGAATTTAAAAATTAGGGTGAACCCTCAAAACCCTAGACTAACTTAACCTGAGTCTATTAGGTTCTACATGAGAGGGCCAGGGGGGTTTAACCTAAAAACTAGGCATAGAAACCCTAAAACCTAGGTTTAATATAAAAAGAAGCTTCCCACAAAGCCATCCTTCATGTAAACAGGAGAAACCCTAGCCTCCACAAGAGAAAAACCATCTCCCATCCAAAAATTCGAAACCCTAACCCTAGCTTTCATTTTCTCCTCCTCCAAAGCAAAAGAAGCAAAGAACGTGGGTCAGGGAGCCTTGGAGAAGAAGAGCCTCGTTGAAGGAACCTTCCCTGCAGGTAAAACCCTAGTTTTACTCATTTAAATTCTGTGTACAAGATGATAATGGCCATTAGGAACCCCCAAAATCTGTGTGTAGTTCAATTTTAGGGTTTTTGTTTAGGTTTAAGTACCCCAACAATAGTTTTCCCCAATTAACAGAACCCTAACCCTAGATATTCGTAGGTAGGTTGATTCCATCTCGTATGGGTAGGTTGAACTTGATTTTTAGGGTTTTGGCTTGGGTATTCATGATGAATATTGTGGGATCTGTTTTCTGCCCTTCCTGTGTTTGATGAAATGTCTATTAGGGTTTACTTATCTAGGTATTCTAATTTCTGTAATTGATGTATGAATCTATATGTATATATATGTATTGTGTGTTGGGGGCATTCATTTGTACATTAAGATTTGAAGAACTGGGTGCAGTCGGGCAACTTGTGCCTGTGCACAGTCAAGGGAGGAGGGGGCAGAATTCTCTGTTCAGTCGGGTTTGGTTCAGAGTTAGTGAGATTGACTGTGTCCCTGTGTCAGCAACAAGGTATTAGGGGGGGGGGAAACTGATACTTAAGTATCAGCATAGTAGCAGAGTCTCAGTGTTAGAATTTTTATGTTCCTTGTAGTATCAACTGTGTAAGCAATGTGAGAACTAGGTATTAGAGATCTGGGTAGTTCCAATCTGTTAAACTCTGTGTGTTGGGTTGGGGTATAGTGTGTGTCCATGAGTAATCAGCATACATAATGTATCAGTCACCATTGCACATTGTGTGAGGGTTGTGTTATTCCTTGCTGTGTATTTCTGTAGGTATTAGAGATCTGGGTATTAAGTGGCTGTGTGCAGAGCAGTGTGAGTGGATGTGAGGTGCAGCAAATTGCATACAGCAGTGTGTGGCAATGTGTGCCTGTGTAATATGGGGTTATGGCTGTGAATTGGGTTCCTGTCAGTGTATTTGAATTGGGGAGGTAAATTCTGTAAAACTGAATTCTATGTGTAGCAGTAGGTATTTAAGTTATGGTTTTCTAGAGGGTTAATACCCATCAATGTATCAGTAGACAGGATTATTGTGAGTGTTCATGTGTTAGTTGGTAGCAACTTAAGTATCAGTATTGGGGACTGATACTTAATTTCAGTTGGGGAATTGTATATGGCTGTGCTGAGTTCACAGAGTAGGGTGCATTGGAAACCTGTGTATGTGCAGTGAACTGTATTAGTGCAGTTTAGTACTGTGTCAGTATAGGTGTATGACTGGGTATGTGAGGGTATAGTTGGGATAGATGTTTCAGTCCATAATTGCCAGTTTCAGATCTCAGTAGCCATTTGAGATACATGTGTGTGTGCCCTTTTTGAGAGTAAATTATCTAGGTTAAATGTGGACATGTGCAGTGGGTTAGCATCAGTAGGATATGTGTGTATCAGTGCCATACCTGTCTATGTGTGACTGTGTATTTCCTGTCCAGTGTGTTGGGCATTGGGGTTTCAGTATTAGTGTTAGGAAGAAATGCATCAGTTAGCAGTGTGAGTGAGTTGGTAATTTAGTGTAGATGTTGATATGGGGTACTGTGGGTTATGGTATTAAGTATAGGAGTAAGGTATAAGTTAAGTCACTAAATAAACACTATCCTATAGATAAATTGGGCAAGTATAATTATAAGTTATATATATATCATTACGACTCACTATATAGTCTATATAGCTATAGGATGCCTAGTATCTAGATACTCATGAGGTGGACCTAGAAACCTAGTCACAACCTAGTTTTAACTAGTATTAGTTAAAAATAGCTAGTATGAACCTAGAAGCAAGGTATTAACTAGTTTTGACCAAAAACCTAGAATTGACTTGGTTGGACCTAGTATTGACCAGAAAACCTTAGACATGGCCTAGAAACCTCGTTTTTAAATTGTTAAGCATGTTATTCTTTTAATTCATTAATTAACATTGAATTTCCATAAATAGGTCATTGTGATTCCATTTTGGACCTCGCTCCTTACATTCTGCTCAGGACCACAGGCGAGTACATTCTCTGACAGTTTTCATGGTTGATTACTTCTATAAATTGTAGTGTATTTCATACTTGATTCCGACACTATGGATACACGGGTTAGCACCCTAGATCCCCATCATGAGGAGTCGTGATTGGAATCCATCGTGCTAGCTGGGGGATGGGGAACTATTAGTAGATTATGTGATCATATCCACCCTTACCATGCATCATAGCTCACCCCACATCTCACGTCGGGTGCGGCCTGACCATCATCATGCTTCATAGCTGTTATATATGATTAGCCTGACCATCATCATGCATCATAGCTAACCATATGGTTAGCCTGACCTTCAAGAATCATAGCTAATCATATATAACCAGCCTGATCCAGTCCCAAGCCGATCACATAATAAGCTGATATTTCAAACACTTAACTAGATGTTTTATCTTTATTCAGATTTACTTGTTCTAGCATTCACTATTTATTGCTCATTGCTAGATACTTATTGTCTATTTCATTTCTTCAGTACTTCACATGTTCAGCTTTTATTTCCATCTTGTATCTCTTACACTGTTTATAGATTTTGTCAATTTAATGAAACTGCTGTTAGTGCTTGTGCTTCGCTCCAATCCTGACTGGATAACAACATTTTCAGAGAACCTGGAGGACTTTTGCCCTACTCATTACGGTCCAGGAATAGAGGAGGATTTCACCCCAGAAATCCCAGAGGAGGTGCCTATCCTAGAGGAGAACTTGCCTGCCCATGCTTAGATTATTTTCTGCATTATTATTCTAGACTGAGACTGAGACTGTGATGTATTTATTTTATTTGTGACTTTGTGAGGTCATTTAGACCCAGGTTTTGAGTTGAACTTCTTGTGGTTGGTTTTAAATAGAACTCTTTTCAATTCTCATCGTGCCATTATGTTTATAGTTGTGATTGAGTATATTATAGATGTGATTTATTTATCAAATGTCCTCCGTACGGAGTTGAGACTATTGACAGGATGTGCTATATTTGTGACCTAGACAGCGTTCTACCGCCGATGCTGCGGCGTAGGCTGGACGTACCCACGACTCATGCCCAAATTCCGGGTGCGGGTCGTGACACATTTTAGTGGTGGCCCATGCAGGTCTAGTCTCCAGTCAGTAGTCTTAGATTCACCTTAGAGCGATATTGTAGTAATAGGAATTAGGCCAAGGATTATGCTCAATCACAATTAGGGAATTCTGATTCTTATGATACTATTCTTAATGATTAATTCCTTTAGAAATTTTCTGTCCTTCCTTGATATCATATCTATTGCCTTAATTGAATCTTTCGATCTGTCTTCAGGATGCTGCCAAGAAGGTCCCAGAGACTCGGAGCAGCAGATTCAGAGAGGTCTGCCACCTCTCGCGCTGCCGGACAGACATCAGCACCACCTCCTACATCTCCAGGACAAGTGGGAGTGTCTGCAGCATTCGGGGGTCCTCCACCACCAGTTCAGAGGGTCCCCACAGCTACGACGGCACCACCACCTCCACCACCACCAGCTCAGCATCCAGGAGGTGTGCCCGTCGATGGGGCACAGATGTTCGCTTTGATACAGGGCATGGTCGATGCCCAGAGGACGTCGGCAGAGGCCCAGAGAGTGCAGGCTGAGGCACATCAGGCCCAGACAGAGATGATGAGGGTGAACATAGAGAATGCTCACCAAGTGGCTCTCCAAGCTGTGGAGAGAGTCGCTCAGCAGCAGCAACAACCTGGTCAGCAACAACAGAGGTCGGGTACCATTGTGGACTTCAAGAGGATGATGCCTCGAGAGTTCAAGGGGACAGAAGGGATACTCTACGCCGATGATTGGCTAGAGGACATCGAGAGGAACTTGCGTTTGGCGCAGATTCCAGAGGCGCTCCAGATCGAGGCCGCTGGCAGCCAGATGTTCGATATTGCCTTGACATGGTTTCGCACGGAGCCGAGACTCTTGCGCGGGGGACTCACTTGGGAAGCTTTCAAGGAGCTCTTCAAAGAAAAGTTCTTTCCTGATGTCGCCCTGGGAGCTTTGGAGAGTCAGTTCCATGACTTAGCCCAGGGGAGCTCGTCCGTCGACGAGTATGCCGCGGAGTTTTCCCGCCTGAGCCGCTTCGCGCCATCGATGATTAGAGATCCGGGGGACAGGGCCCAGAAATTCAGAAAGGGGCTGACAAGAGAGATCAAGTCTCGCACGTCGGGACGTCGCACAGCTACCTATGAGGGCATATTGATGGATGCCCAAGTAGCCGAGGATGACTTGGACCTCAGACCCAAGAGGGGACGCGATGTTTCCGGGGGAGCAAACAGTAGTGCGGGACCAGGCAAGCGTCCACACTTTCAGCAGCAGCAGAGGCCCTTTCAGCAGCAGCATCAGGCACCAGCCCGAGGGCAGGTCCAGCAGCAACAGAGACAGAACCAGCCCGCCATCCAGTGTGCGTACTGCGGGAAGACAGGACATACCAGAGAGAACTGCAGGAAGAGGTTAGGCTCATGTTTGTACTGCGGATCGACGACACACCAGCTGAAGGATTGCCCTACCATTCGGACTCGTCCAGGTCAGGGTGGAGCAGCCGCCCAGAGAGGACCAGGCAGGGTACCTACCGTACCAGGAGGCCAACAACAGAGGGGACCACTTCCACCGCAAAATCAGAAGTTCGCCCAGCATCAGCAGCAGAGAGGTGCACCCCAGGGGCGAGCATACGCCATGGCAGTCGAGGAGATCGAGCCAGCAGGAGACTTGATCACAGGTTCGGTTCTTCTCGATTGTATTCCTGCATTTACCTTATTCGACTCTGGCGCTTCCCATAGTTTTGTGTCTGTATCATATGCACTTCGACATCATTTAGACACAGAACCATTAGCTAGGACTTGCAAGATCATGACTGGAGGAGGTATTATCCTAGTCCGTGATCACTGCAAGGACCGGAGAGTATCAGTAGGAGGCCGAGAGTTGAGCGTGAGCTTACTTGTCATGCCACTTCCGGGGTACGATATTGTACTCGGAATGGACTGGTTGAGTAGGCATCATGCTACTATAGATTGTTATAGAGGCAGAGTATTGTTTAGACCACCAGGAGAGCCGGAATTTGAGGTCGTCAGAGAAGCAGCGGAACAGAGCAGGAGCACATTTTGCGGAGCCAGGACAGAAGAAGAGGAGTTGCCACATCCTCTGATAGCGGAGTTCCTGGATGTATTTCCAGAAGAGTTGCCAGGCTTGCCACCAGACAGAGATGTTGAATTCTCTATAGACTTGGTTCCAGGAGCGGAGCCCATTTCACAACATGTCTATAGAGTCAACAACAGCGAGCTGGCAGAACTGAAGAAGCAAGTTGAGGAGCTGCAGGACAAAGGTTTCATCAAATCCAGTTCATCACCATGGGGAGCTCCGGTATTGTTCGTACCGAAGAAGGACGGCACGGTGCGCATGTGCATTGATTATAGAGCCTTGAACAATATCACTATCAAGAATAAGTACCCGCTACCGAGGATAGATGATCTTTTCGACCAGTTGAGCGGGACGAGGGTGTTTTCGAAGATTGATTTGAGGTCAGGCTATCACCAGGTGAAGGTGAAGAAAGAAGACACGCCGAAGACAGCTTTTCGGACCAGATACGGCCAGTTTGAGTTTCTGGTGATGCCATTTGGCTTAACCAATGCACCGGCAGTATTCATGAACCTGATGAACAAGGTGTTCCACCAGTACCTTGACAAGTTCGTGGTGGTGTTCATCGACGATATTCTGGTATATTCCAAGACACCGGAGGAGCACGAAGAGCATCTGAGATTGGTCTTAGAGACTCTCAGGAAGGAGAAGTTGTACGGGAAACTCTCTAAGTGTGAATTCTTCCTTGACAAGGTCGAATTTCTTGGGCATGTGGTATCGGGTGACGGAATCTCGGTTAACCCACAGAAGATCGAGGCAGTGGAGTCATGGGCTACCCCCAGTTCGGTAGCTGAGATCAGGAGTTTTCTCGGGCTAGCAGGATACTACAGGAGGTTTGTACAAGACTTCTCCAAGATTGCAGCGCCGATGACCAGACTGACTAGGAAGGATGTGGATTTTGTGTGGACGGAGGAGTGCCAGGCTGCATTTGACGAGCTGAAGAAGAGGTTGACGACAGCTCCAATTTTGACGCTGCCATCAGGTACAGGTGGTTTTACCATCTACAGTGATGCTTCAGGGAAGGGTCTGGGATGTGTTCTTCAGCAGCACGGGAAAGTAATTGCCTATGCTTCCAGGCAGTTGCGCCCCCATGAAAAGAATTATCCCACCCACGACTTAGAGTTGGCAGCAGTTATCTTCGCTCTAAAGCTGTGGAAACATTACCTGTACGGAGAGCGTGTGGAGATCTTCACAGACCACAAGAGCTTGAAGTACGTATTCACCCAGAAGGAGCTGAATATGAGGCAGAGGAGGTGGTTGGAGTTGATGAAGGACTTCGACATCTCATTGCAGTACCATCCAGGGAAGGCTAACGTAGTCGCCGATGCCTTGAGCAGGTATCCGATGGCTATGTACTTGACGACAGATAGACATTTGTTGGCTGATTTAGAGAGCTTGGAGATTGAAGTGTTAGTTCCCGGTGCTGAGGTTCAGATGTGGGGATTGCAGATACAGTCCGAACTGATGGACAGGATCAGAGCTGCGCAGTACGATGATGAGACTCTGAGGAGTATCAGAGCACAGGTTCAGATGGGATTGTCGGATGACTTCACTATCGCAGATGATGGTTCCTTACGGCACGGCACGAGGATATGTGTGCCTAGCGGGGAGCTGCACGAGGAGGTTTTGCAGGAGGCACACCGCTCTCAGTACTCGATGCATCCCGGTGCCAACAAGATGTATCGAGACTTGAGGGAGCACGTATGGTGGTATGGAATGAAGCGCGAGGTAGCACGCTTCGTATCCCGGTGTCTAGTGTGCCAGCAGGTAAAGGCAGACCGGCAGAGGCCAGGAGGTTTGCTTCAACCTTTACCGATTCCAGAATGGAAGTGGGAGCACGTGACCATGGATTTCGTTTCAGGGCTTCCACGTTCTCCAGGAGGGAAAGACGCGATTTGGGTCATCGTGGACAGGTTGACCAAATCAGCCCATTTCTTACCTTTCAAGGTGGGCACGTCGACAGAGAAGCTAGCAGAGATGTACGTGCGACAGATTGTTAGGCTTCATGGAGTTCCTGTGAGCATCGTCTCAGATCGGGATAGTCGTTTCACTTCCCACTTCTGGAGGAGTCTGCAGGCTAGCTTGGGCACTCAGCTCAAGTTCAGTACCGCATATCACCCCCAGACAGACGGGCAATCTGAGAGGACTATTCAGACTCTCGAGGATATGCTACGCACTTGCGTTCTAGATCTCGGAGGTTCTTGGGAGGATCATCTGCACCTGGTAGAGTTCGCCTACAACAACAGCTACCAGGCCAGCATCGAGATGTCACCGTTTGAGGCTCTTTATGGACGGAGGTGTCGTACACCGCTATCGTGGGACGACGTTGGAGAGAGAGCCTTGCTAGGACCAGAAATGGTCGTGGATGCAGCAGAAAAGGTGAAACTCATCAGAGACAGACTGCGAGTGGCGCAGGACAGACAGCGGCATTGGGCCGACAGCCACCGTAGACCCCTTGAGTTTCAGGTATAGATTGTTGTTTTCTGGTTGTGTTTGTTTGTTTGTTTAGACTGCGTGTTGAGACTGTTTTGTGTTAGGTTGGCGATCTAGTTTTCCTACGGATTTCTCCGACGCGTGGAACGATTCGTTTTGGCAGAGGCGGGAAGCTTAGCCCACGCTACATCGGACCCTTCGGTATTCTGGCGAGGGTAGGTGCAGTGGCATATAGACTGGACTTGCCGCCTGCATTGGAGGGAGTGCATAATGTGTTTCACGTGTCGCAGCTGAGACGGTACGTGGCCGACCCGAGTCACGTACTTGATCACTCGGAGATTGAGGTTGGTCCGACGCTCAGCTACCCTGAGCAGCCCGTAGAGATCTTGGACCGCAGAGAGAAGGTGTTGCGGAACCAAACTATCCCCTTGGTTCGCGTAGCGTGGAGACATCACTCTCCAGGGGAGTCGACCTGGGAGAGAGAAGACGAAATGCGCGAGCAATACCCGTATCTCTTCCAGACTTGAGGTATATTTCCTTTTCTGATTTCATCCTTGTTGTAGTTCAGTCCAATTTCGAGGACGAAATTTCTTTTAGGAGGGTAGACTTGTCACTACCACTTTTCCATGTAAGGGCATTTCTGTAATTTAACTACTTAAATAATTATGTATTTAATTAATTGCTGAGTTTTATAAGTAATTATATATTGTTAATAATATTTAGTTTTAGGTCTAACCCTAGAAATCCATTAGGACAACCCTAATGGGTAAACCCTAGTTAGAAAACCCTATTCTAGCAAAACCCTAGAATTTAAAAATTAGGGTGAACCCTCAAAACCCTAGACTGACTTAACCTGAGTCTATTAGGTTCTACATGAGAGGGCCAGGGGGGTTTAACCTAAAAACTAGGCATAGAAACCCTAAAACCTAGGTTTAATATAAAAAGAAGCTTCCCACAAAGCCATCCTTCATGTAAACAGGAGAAACCCTAGCCTCCACAAGAGAAAAACCATCTCCCATCCAAAAATTCGAAACCCTAACCCTAGCTTTCATTTTCTCCTCCTCCAAAGCAAAAGAAGCAAAGAACGTGGGTCAGGGAGCCTTGGAGAAGAAGAGCCTCGTTGAAGGAACCTTCCCTGCAGGTAAAACCCTAGTTTTACTCATTTAAATTCTGTGTACAAGATGATAATGGCCATTAGGAACCCCCAAAATCTGTGTGTAGTTCAATTTTAGGGTTTTTGTTTAGGTTTAAGTACCCCAACAATAGTTTTCCCCAATTAACAGAACCCTAACCCTAGATATTCGTAGGTAGGTTGATTCCATCTCGTATGGGTAGGTTGAACTTGATTTTTAGGGTTTTGGCTTGGGTATTCATGATGAATATTGTGGGATCTGTTTTCTGCCCTTCCTGTGTTTGATGAAATGTCTATTAGGGTTTACTTATCTAGGTATTCTAATTTCTGTAATTGATGTATGAATCTATATGTATATATATGTATTGTGTGTTGGGGGCATTCATTTGTACATTAAGATTTGAAGAACTGGGTACAGTCGGGCAACTTGTGCCTGTGCACAGTCAAGGGAGGAGGGGGCAGAATTCTCTGTTCAGTCGGGTTTGGTTCAGAGTTAGTGAGATTGACTGTGTCCCTGTGTCAGCAACAAGGTATTAGGGGGGGGGGAAACTGATACTTAAGTATCAGCATAGTAGCAGAGTCTCAGTGTTAGAATTTTTATGTTCCTTGTAGTATCAACTGTGTAAGCAATGTGAGAACTAGGTATTAGAGATCTGGGTAGTTCCAATCTGTTAAACTCTGTGTGTTGGGTTGGGGTATAGTGTGTGTCCATGAGTAATCAGCATACATAATGTATCAGTCACCATTGCACATTGTGTGAGGGTTGTGTTATTCCTTGCTGTGTATTTCTGTAGGTATTAGAGATCTGGGTATTAAGTGGCTGTGTGCAGAGCAGTGTGAGTGGATGTGAGGTGCAGCAAATTGCATACAGCAGTGTGTGGCAATGTGTGCCTGTGTAATATGGGGTTATGGCTGTGAATTGGGTTCCTGTCAGTGTATTTGAATTGGGGAGGTAAATTCTGTAAAACTGAATTCTATGTGTAGCAGTAGGTATTTAAGTTATGGTTTTCTAGAGGGTTAATACCCATCAATGTATCAGTAGACAGGATTATTGTGAGTGTTCATGTGTTAGTTGGTAGCAACTTAAGTATCAGTATTGGGGACTGATACTTAATTTCAGTTGGGGAATTGTATATGGCTGTGCTGAGTTCACAGAGTAGGGTGCATTGGAAACCTGTGTATGTGCAGTGAACTGTATTAGTGCAGTTTAGTACTGTGTCAGTATAGGTGTATGACTGGGTATGTGAGGGTATAGTTGGGATAGATGTTTCAGTCCATAATTGCCAGTTTCAGATCTCAGTAGCCATTTGAGATACATGTGTGTGTGCCCTTTTTGAGAGTAAATTATCTAGGTTAAATGTGGACATGTGCAGTGGGTTAGCATCAGTAGGATATGTGTGTATCAGTGCCATACCTGTCTATGTGTGACTGTGTATTTCCTGTCCAGTGTGTTGGGCATTGGGGTTTCAGTATTAGTGTTAGGAAGAAATGCATCAGTTAGCAGTGTGAGTGAGTTGGTAATTTAGTGTAGATGTTGATATGGGGTACTGTGGGTTATGGTATTAAGTATAGGAGTAAGGTATAAGTTAAGTCACTAAATAAACACTATCCTATAGATAAATTGGGCAAGTATAATTATAAGTTATATATATATCATTACGACTCACTATATAGTCTATATAGCTATAGGATGCCTAGTATCTAGATACTCATGAGGTGGACCTAGAAACCTAGTCACAACCTAGTTTTAACTAGTATTAGTTAAAAATAGCTAGTATGAACCTAGAAGCAAGGTATTAACTAGTTTTGACCAAAAACCTAGAATTGACTTGGTTGGACCTAGTATTGACCAGAAAACCTTAGACATGGCCTAGAAACCTCATTTTTAAATTGTTAAGCATGTTATTCTTTTAATTCATTAATTAACATTGAATTTCCATAAATAGGTCATTGTGATTCCATTTTGGACCTCGCTCCTTACATTCTGCTCAGGACCACAGGCGAGTACATTCTCTGACAGTTTTCATGGTTGATTACTTCTATAAATTGTAGTGTATTTCATACTTGATTCCGACACTATGGATACACGGGTTAGCACCCTAGATCCCCATCATGAGGAGTCGTGATTGGAATCCATCGTGCTAGCTGGGGGATGGGGAACTATTAGTAGATTATGTGATCATATCCACCCTTACCATGCATCATAGCTCATCCCACATCTCACGTCGGGTGCGGCCTGACCATCATCATGCTTCATAGCTGTTATATATGATTAGCCTGACCATCATCATGCATCATAGCTAACCATATGGTTAGCCTGACCTTCAAGAATCATAGCTAATCATATATAACCAGCCTGATCCAGTCCCAAGCCGATCACATAATAAGCTGATATTTCAAACACTTAACTAGATATTTTATCTTTATTCAGATTTACTTGTTCTAGCATTCACTATTTATTGCTCATTGCTAGATACTTATTGTCTATTTCATTTCTTCAGTACTTCACATGTTCAGCTTTTATTTCCATCTTGTATCTCTTACACTGTTTATAGATTTTGTCAATTTAATGAAACTGCTGTTAGTGCTTGTGCTTCGCTCCAATCCTGACTGGATAACAACATTTTTAGAGAACCTGGAGGACTTTTGCCCTACTCATTACGGTCCAGGAATAGAGGAGGATTTCACCCCAGAAATCCCAGAGGAGGTGCCTATCCTAGAGGAGAACTTGCCTGCCCATGCTTAGATTATTTTCTGCATTATTATTCTAGACTGAGACTGAGACTGTGATGTATTTATTTTATTTGTGACTTTGTGAGGTCATTTAGACCCAGGTTTTGAGTTGAACTTCTTGTGGTTGGTTTTAAATAGAACTCTTTTCAATTCTCATCGTGCCATTATGTTTATAGTTGTGATTGAGTATATTATAGATGTGATTTATTTATCAAATGTCCTCCGTACGGAGTTGAGACTATTGACATGATGTGCTATATTTGTGACCTAGACAGCGTTCTACCGCCGATGCTGCGGCGTAGGCTGGACGTACCCACGACTCATGCCCAAATTCCGGGTGCGGGTCGTGACAGCGACCGTTGGATCTGATACTAGATTTCTTGATCAATTTTTTGACCTCTTCCTCTGTTGATAGAGGTCTCTATTTATAGAGTTTTAGTGACAGAGACCACTCAGTCGGTGTAGAAACTGAGTAGTGGACAGTACAGCACCATTTTACACGACGGTTTAAAATAACCAATGCCTGCGTATAGATGACCTTTTGAGTGAGCATGTGACGCGTGTCCAACTAAGTTACAAACGCGTATATCTGCTGCGAAGATCACGGCCTAGAAGCCACGTAGGTAGTTATCTCTTGTGTAGAAGAGGTTGGCGTAGAAGCCAATAATTGTCACCATGGCATAGAAGCCAAGTAGGCATAGAAGCCGAGTAGGCGTAGAAGCCAAGTAGACATAGAAGCCGAGTAGGCGTAGAAGCCGAGATGATGTGGACGTTTTAGCCAAAATTACGGCTTTTGGAGATATAATCAAATCTCTTGCATTAAATGCAGAGATCTGCCCCCATCCTGCGCATTAAATACAGAGGCTTGTCGTTAAGATTTGCCATCATTCTGCGCATTAAATGCCGATACGCGCCTCAAATTTTGTACGAAGAGTAACTCCTGATGTGGCGGTCTATTTGCCTTCTGTAGAGCGTAAGAAGCTCACGTCTGCCTGTGTAAAACTGGGTAGCGTATTCCCTTATATGCGTAAGAGTAGTTTACGCAAAGGGGGTGTCACTAAACGACGGTTTGGTGACATTTAATCAAATATCCTGCATTAAATACGGAGATCCGCCATTATCCTGCACATTAAATACAGAGGCGTGTTTTGAAGGCCTGCAACCCTTCTGTGCATCAAGTGCAGAGACGTGCCTCGGGCATCTGTCAGTATTCGGCGCTTTAAATGCAGAGACGTGCCTAGAGAAACTGTCACCGCTTTGCGCATTAAATGCAGAGACGTGCCTCGAGTCCTGTAGGAAGTGCAGCTTTTGATGTGGCAGGCTGTTTATCTTCTGCGGAGCGTAAATAGCTCACATCTACCTGTGTAAAACTAGGCAGCGTATTCCTTCGTATGTGTAAAAGTGGTTTACGCAAAGGTAATGGCAGTAAATGACAGCCTGGGTTGCAGTGCCGCGCCATCATTATACCCATCGCCTGGGTAGTCGTTCAGTACTCTTTGTCAGGAGTCCAGACGTCAGGTTCATTGCATGATCTGACAGGTTCATTTTGAAGAATACGAAGCGTTCCTCGTACACTTCAATGCTGCATTGAAAGCGGATGAGTTTTACGCCGTTAAGGCGATGAAGCACCCTGTTTACGCTGAAGCAGCCTGGACATACTGTATTACGCGGATGGTCCTTGAGCCTATATTTTTATGCTGTGCTCAGCGAAAAAGCTTTGTTGCACGTTTGATGGCTCTGAGGTCCTCTGTTCATGTTGCCCTGTATCAACATGCTGCGTATAGCTATCCAGCATATTTTTTATGCTTCTACACCAAGATTTGGGGGTATTAAGTTAGAATCTATATTAAGGTATTAAGACACCAAGGTATGGGGTTAATAGTTAAGATAATGAGTTGTGTGATGAGACAAGATATTGAGTTAGTGGCAAGGTATTATGGTATTGGCCAAGGTATTGGATATTAATTAATGTAATGACTAAGAGATGAGTGCTACGACATTATACTTGGGATAGATTGGTTGAGTAGGCACTTTGCTAGTATAGATTGCAGAGGAGGTGGAGTTTTGTTTAGCCCGCTAGGAGATCCAGCGTTTGAGTTTTCTAGAGGAGCTACAGAGCAGAGAGAAGGCATTATCTGTGGAGCTGTGGTGGAAGACAAGGAGTTGCCATATCCGTTGATATCAGAGTTCTTGGATGTGTTTCCTGAGGAATTGCTAGGATTGCCGCCAGATCGAGATATTAAATTCTCCATATTCTTGGTGCCAGGTGTAGAACCAATTTTACAACATGTCTATAGGGTAAACAACAACAAGCTGGTCGAGATGAAGAAGAAAGTGGATAAATTACAAGATAAGGGGTTTATCATATCCAGTTCTTCACCGTAGAGAGCCCCGGTATTGTTTGTACCGAAGAAGGATGGATCGGTGCACGTATGTATCGATTACAAGACTTTAAATAATCTCATTATCAAGAATAAATATTCGTTGCCATGAATTAATAACCTGTTCGATCAGTTGAGTGGCGCCTAGGTATTTTCTAAGCTAGACTTGAGATCAGGCTACCAACAGGTGAAAGTGAAGCAGAAGGATATTTTGAAGACTGCTTTTAGGACTCGGTATGGCCAGTATGAGTTCATGGTTATGCCGTTTGGGTTGACAAATGCTCCGGTGGTATTTATGAATTTGATGATCAAGGTGTTCCACCAGTACCTTGACAAGTTCGTGGTGGTGTTCATCGATGACATACTCATATACTCAAAGACGCCAGAGGAGCACGAGGAGCATTTGCAGATTGTGTTGGGTGTTCTGAGGAAGGAGAAGCTGTATAGAAAGCTGTCCAAGTGGGAAATCTTCCTGGACAAGGTGGAGTTCTTAGGACATGTTATGACTGGTGATGGAATTTTAGTGGATCTGAAGAAGATCACAGTAGTTGAATCTTGGAAGACCCTGAGTTCAGTGGCAGAGATCAGAAGTTTCTTGGGTCTAGTAGGCTACTACAAGAAGTATGTGCAAGATTTTTCAAGGATTGCCCAGCCGATGACTAGACTCACCAGGAAGGATGCAAAGTTTGTTTGGACAAAGGAGTATCATATTGCTTTTGAGGATTTAAAGACAAGGTTGACGTCTGCTCCTATTTTGACATTGCCATCAGGGTCAGGAGGTTTCACTATTTATAGTGATGTATCAGAGAATGGGCTGGGTTGTGTTCTTCAGCAGAATAGAAAAGTGATTGCCTATGCATCCAGGCAATTATATCCTCATGAGAACAACTATCCTACCCACATTTTGGAGTTGGCAACAATCATCTTTGCCCAGAAGTTGTGGAAACATTATTCGTCCGGAGAGCGTGTGGAGATATTTATAGACCACAAGAGCTTGAAGTACGTTTTCACTCAGAAAGAGTTGAACATGAGCAGCATCGGTACCTAGAACTGATAAAGGATTTTGACATATCTTTGCAGTCATCCTGGGAAAGCCAATGTAGTTGCCGATGCCTTGAGCAGGTATCCGGAAGCTATGTTGTTAATGCAGGTCTAGTATTTATTGGAGGACTTGGAGAGCTTGGGCATTGAGGTGATAGTTCCTGGTTTTGCTATGCAGATGTGGGGTTACAGATACATTCAGAGTTAATGGACATGATCAAGGCAGCCCAGTATGAGGATGTATCTCTGAGGAGCATCAGAGCTCAGATGAGAGCATGATTGGAGGGTGATTTTACCATTGCTGAGGATGGTTCTTTGCGGCATGGTGTTAGATTATGTGTGCCTAGTGTAGAGCTGCGTGAGAAGGTATTGCAAAAAGTGCATCGCTCTCAGTATTCCATGCATTCAGGTGCCAACAAGATGTATCAGAATATGAGAGAGAGTGTATGGTGGTATGGCAGGAAGAGGAAAGTGGCACAGTTTGTATCCAGATGCTTAGTGTGCTAGCAGGTGAAAGCTGAGAGGCAGAGGCCAGGTGGTTTACTTTAGCCATTACCCATTCTAGAGTGGAAGTGGGAGCACATTACTATAGATTTTGTGTTCAGACTTCCACGATCTCCCCGAGGGAAAGACGTGATTTGGGTCATCGTTGACAGGTTGACCAAGTCGGCCCACTTTTTGCCTTTCAAGGTAGGTTTGTCTACGGAGAAGTTGTCCCTCGGCCTCTTGGAGCCAAGCTCTAGATCATCCTCCACCCATGTGCCTGTCATAGAATCTCCTCAAAAGTAGCAGTGGGGTCTCCATTCGTATGTGATTTGACCTTCTTTCAGGCCCTTCCTGAACTTTTTGGCCTTCCCTTTGGGGTTTTATCCCTTCACAAAGTGGCCTAATCTGCAATACTTGTCGCATACTCATCCACCGTCATACCTCCCTGAATGAGGTACTGAAACTGGCTCTCTAGAGATGTCAGAGCCACATCTAGAAAGAATATTTTCTTAAGAGCTCCTTAAAAGCTTCCTAAGTAATTCCCGATGCTGAAATCTTGGGGTCCGTCCTGAACCAACTCAATACGATGTCAAACATCATGCTTCCTACGGCCTCTACCTGCAATCTCTCTGGAATTTTCACCAGCCGCAGGTTTCTATCAATATCTTCTATCCAATCATCAGCATAAATAATCTCCTAAGTGCCTTTAAAGTCCTTCGTCCCCATCCTCTTAAAATCTATGATAGTCCCCGACCTCGGCTGCTGCGAGGTAAACTGAGGTGTTGCAGTCTATGGCTGGACTAAGGTGACTCTTTCAACTGTGGCGAGTACAATCTGGAGGACATTCTCAATGCCTTGCCTTATAACCTCTGTTTGGCGCTGCTGAAAGAGCGCAAATATCTGCGTCTGATCGACTGCGGGTGATGGAGGTGGAAGATCCTCTGAGCCTGTCGACGTTGTCCACTGATCTGGAGGTGGAGTACCCTCGAAGAGATGTATGTGAGGCAGATCGTCAGGATACATGTGGTTCCCATCAACATAGTCTCAGATTGGGATAGTCGTTTTACTTCTCATTTTTGGAGGAGTATGTAAGAGAGTTTGGGCACCCGGCTCAAGTTCAGTACTGCATATCATCCCCAAACAGATGGGCAGTCAGAGAGGACTATTCAGACTCTCGAGGATATGCTATATACATATGTACTAGATTTCGGAGGATCTTGGGAGGACCATCTCCATTTGGTAGAGTTTGCTTACAACAACAGCTACCAGGCTAGTATAGAGATGTCATTATTTGAGGCTCTATACGGTCGGAGATGTCGTGCTCCTTTGTCATGGGACGATGTTGGAGAGAGAGATTTGTTAGGGCCATAGATGGTTATGGATGCAGCGGAGAAGGTTAATTTGACCAGAGACAGACTTCGAATAGCGTAGGATAGATAGCGACATTGGGCCGATAACCACCGGAGACCTTTGGAGTTTGAGGTATAGTTTTAGATTTTTATTTAGTGCTTGATATTGGTTGTTTGTTGTAGATTAAGTTCTTATGGGTATATTTTGTTCTAGGTTGGTGGTCTGGTATTTCTGAGGATTTCTTCGACACGAGGCACAATTCGTTTGAATGGAGGCGGGAAGCTTAGTTTGCTATTCATCGAACTTTTCAATATTCTCAAGAGGGTCGGTGTAGTTGCTTACAGACTAAACTTGCCACCCGCATTGGAGGGAGTGCACAACGTGTTTCACGTATCGCAGTTGAGATGGTACGTGGTGGATCCTAATCATGTGTTGGATCACTCGAAGATAGAGGTGGGCCCTACTCTTAGTTATCCAGAGCAGCCAGTTAAGATTCTGGATCGGAGAGGGAAGGTGCTGAGGAACCAGACCATTTCCTTGGTATGCGTCTCATGGAGGCATCACTCTCCAAGTGAGTCTACTTGGGAGAGGGTGGATGAAATACGATAGTGTTACCTATATTTGTTTGTGCCTTGAGGTATATTATTTCCTGATTATGTTCTGTTTTAATTTTTGGGGGTTGTTTTATCTTTGAATTTTGAAGACAAAATTATTTTAAGGAGGGTAGACTTGTCACTACCATATTTTCTAGGAAATAGTATTTTGGTCTTTTTCATAATTAAATAAATATTGTGCATATTATAAATATTATTTATTGTATTATTTATTTATTGTTAGATGTTAGTATTTAATTTTAGACTTGTGTTATTAGACCTAACTAGTTTAAATTAGATCCATGGACCAACATTTATTTCTTGTTAGAATTGAGCCCAATAGTAAGCCCATTCATTAGGACAATGAATTAATTAGTAAACCAATTGGATTAGAACCTTCCTTCCTTAATTATTTTCTTTATGAGAATCCCCAAGGGATATTCTAGATATTTTATAGTAGCTTGGGAAAGGGGGAATATGGTCGGCCATATATTAATGGAGGGAAATTTCTTTCTTCATTTTTTCATTTTAAATCTAGATATAAAATTTCTCTCTTCTAAATTCTTTTATCCCTACACCAATTCCTATCCAAATTTCTTTCCAATTCCTTTCCTAATTATTATTGGAGGCCATTAGAACAAGGAGGAAGCAATGATCTACAAGGAGAAGCAAAGATCTATAAGTTGGAAGCTCTTTTCACTCAATTTAGATGTTTCATTGGAAATCTATCTTTCAATATATACAATTCAGTTTTCCCCAATAATTAGACTTTAAATCTGTATTTTAATCATTAGGAACCATTCCATATGCTAAAGCTACTAATAGGAATTGGAATTAGGTTCATAGGAGGTCTATGAAGAAAATTATGTGATATTTTATGTCAATTTTGGGGAAATTTTGAGATTGACACATCATATGTTTGCCAATAGGTCAATTAGACCAAATTGACATGTGTTTGATTGTGTGTTGCTAGTATCGTATCCACAATTGGATACATGTAGGCCTATTCTGATAATTTGGAGATACGGGTTGATTTGGGGGGGTTTTCTAACATGGGGGTTTGAGCATGTCATATCTTGACACGGACACGTAGATGAATAGTTAGCTCTTCGTATTGTTCATAATTATGATTTTAGACTTGCTCGTGTCCGTTGGAATATATTTGGTTGTGTGGTGGAGCCGTATCGCAAGCGTATCATAAATCCAGTGTGATACGGGTGCGATGCACTTCACGTGTTATTCTTTGCAATTTAATTCAATTATAGATATAATAGATATTAGAATTATTATGTGAGGTATATGTGTATATATATCTATATGTTTGATCTATGATTCTTGTTGATGTGTTGGTGATCATAGGAGAGTAGGAGTTCATGTGCTTCTCTAATATGGTAATATATATATATATATATATATATATATATATATATATATATATATATATATAACAATATATATATATTGTTATATATATATATATATGTGTGTGTGTGTGTGTGTGTGTGTGTGTATGTATTTATGTGTGTGAGCTTGAGGGAAGAAGAAACCATAGAAAATATTGAATAAAACAATGAAAACAGTAAGAAAAAGCAATGGAAAGCAGTGAGAGAAAAGCAGTAAGAAGCTGAGAAGAAGCAGCTGAAAAGCAGCAAAAAGCAGAAGCCAAGAAGCAGCAACAAAAGCAGAAACAGTAGAAGCAGAAGCAGCCACAGAAGCAGAAGCGGCAGTAAGCAGCAGAGACAGCGACAATAAGCAGCAACTTATTCGATAAGATGGTAATTTAGTATGTTATATATATATATATAAATATATATATATATATATATATAAAAGTTAGTTAGCATATTTTGATAAGCTAGAAAATTAAAAGTTAGTAATCTAGTATATATATATATCTTCGCTCTATTTACTATTATATAGTTTATATCATTTATTAGAACTGCTGTTAGAGATGTACTTTGTTCCTTTCCTGTCTGGATCCCAGATGACAATAAGGAGTGGTACCCCACTCACTACGGGCCTCAGGATGTTGTAGGCTTAGAGCCAGAGACCATGGCTCAGGAGGGTCTCATCCCGACTGAGACAGATGACCTAGGACTCGTAGCACAGTAGTTAGACTCTTTGTACTGAATTTGTCTCCAGCATTGTTATTAGTATTTTTTTTGTTTTGACTCATTGAATATTATTTGTCTCATGAGCTGTATTGTGACTCTTTTGTTCTTTTATCATATTCGTATTATTTATTCCATCTTATAGATCGGTGATTGAGTATTCATATTACATTGGTGGCATATTTATACCTTGATTGTTAGATAGATAGATTACCCAAATATCGTTCTACCGTCGATGTTGCGGTGTAGGCTGGGCGTTGTTCACTACTCGTGCCCCTACATCGGGTGTGGATCATGACACGGTGCATCTTTATTTGCACAATTTTAGGAGAAATGTGGATCATCGATGGCGTACACAGAGCATGATGTTCTGCTCGAGGATGCATGTGTAAGAGGGAGCTTCAGTGTCGAACACGAAGTGGTAGGTTCATGAGTCTGAATCTCAGAAGAACTGCACCGTCCGCTTGGTTCGGCCAGCTGAGGGTGAAGAAGCTCGTTGGAACGGTAGTACATTCCGGTGGAAGGCGAAAGTTCTGCACAGGAAGCCAAGACTTATGGTGAGACTGAATGTCAAGGACTTCGGTCTTGATTGTGTCAATGATATTGACAGGATCCCAGTGGTGCAGGAGGTGCTACGCATGACAGCTAGTGTCGACGTGACGGTCGATGAGCTGGAGACGAAGTAAGATGCAAAATAGCTTGGGAGATCGGAGATAGGTGGCATGGGGGAGCAGGAACTCTATCGCGGTGTGACATACATGATGTCCAATTAAGGAGCATGGTGTCAACATGCTCTTATCAGACTGGAGGGGAGTATGTTGGGTCCAGTCTGGATTTGGTAACAACAAATCTTGGAGCACAAATATGGTCAAAGATTTAATTTAATACGATTTGGAAATCTATATTAAATATTTGATTAGATTATATTTACAAATTTGTATCAAATATTTAATTTGACCAAATTTGGACGTTCATAATTGGTGCTTCCTATTTTAGGTAATTGGTTTCCTATTTTAGGGTCTTCTATTTAGGAATTCGTTTGAACTAAATTAGTATTTCTCAACTATATATATATATATATATATATATATATATGTGTGTGTGTGTGTGTGTGTGTGTGTGTGTGTTGAGGTTGGAGGCACAAAGAAGAGCACAATGTGGAGATTCATGGTGCTTGTCCACAGGAGATCTAAGAGAAAGCCCATACTTTGCTTTTAGGATTTGCCATCCAAGACACAAGGAATAGGTGATCTGATTGATGAGTCGCCTCCTTCGTTCAGGGACATCGCTATTGGTAGGATGAGTAATTTTATTATAATCTTTGTTTTTTCTTCTTGAGTGTGGCGAGAGGGTTGAACCTATTAGGACAAAGGGTTGAACATTGGTTTTTATCAATCTTATAATTTCACCTGAGTTATATAGATTGAGATTTGTCTATGTGACATAGTCACCGCTATATAAGTTATCTTTATTTGTGCTTGGTGTTCGTTAGATGGTGGTTAGTTATCTCAGGTGGATTGGCCTAAGTTTTCGCTGCGATCAGTTTCAAGCACGATTTCAGAACGCTTGTATGGTGTGTCAGATCCCAACATCTAGTATCAGAGCATCTGTCTCTGGTGTCTGATTTTCCAATAATTTCATGGAGACCACAAATTTCTAAAAATTAAAATGAGAGTACAAAAACGTCCTTCTAAGGACGTTTTCCCAAAAAATAAACTTTGAATGCACTTCCAAAGGACGTTTTGTATATTAAAAAATTAGGAGCCAGGAAATAAACTTTGAATGCCTATATATATATATATATATATATATATATATATATATATATATATTAGGTTATTTATGTTAACTACCCCCATGGTTTATGTTTATTATACGAGATATACCTACTTTAAAATTAATTACACGGACCACCCTTAAATTTTATATTTTCTATAAAAATTGATAACACTAATTACGCCTATGTTTATTTTATTTTATTTTCTAAAGGAAAGGGGTACCACGTGTAATTAGTTTTAAATTAGGGGTACACATTTAATAAACATAAAATATAGAAATAGTTAACGTAAATAATAAGAAGGAAACGTCCGACGGAAGGGTGTTTCTAACTGAGAAAATGTCCTTCCAAAAAATATTTTTCTGATGTTTGAGCAATTCCGAACCCACCATAAATGAACAACTACAAACTAAAAACATTGAAAACACTAAGGAGTTGAAGGAGTAAACTAATTATTATTTAATAAACATCAATTCACTTAGCTAGAGTAAAGAAGCAAGTAAACCAATGAACTAATAAATATTCATCTAATCGCTTTGGAGCCTGGGACGGGCAGGTGTCTACGTACCTTGCATTTGGCATAGGTGGCTGCTTTCTCAGTGAGAAACGCCGCCTTTTCTTCTTATATATATTTTTTGGGTTTTATTTGGACGGTAGTAACGACTATAATTAAAGTTTTAAACTTTTATACTATACAAACTTCCTTTGGAAGGGTTTTAAAAAAAAAAAAATTTTGAAAAAAATACCCTTCTAAATGACGTTTTTGTGCTCTCAATTTAAATTTCAGAAACTTTGTGCTCTCCATGAAACTTTGTTGAAGTTTGGTGCTTTGTTCAAAAATTTTGTTTTATTTATTTGTTTACTTTTAGGGGCTGTTTGGTAGGCAAATTGCGACGAAATAAAAAATTCAGGAATCGACATTTTTCGTATGCAATACGATAAAATATAACGAAGTACAACAAAGTAGATAATCCTTCATTTGGGTACTTTTAAGAAGTGGGGGTTAGAAGTGGAAATTATAAAGTTTGGTGTTTTGTTGGTTGTTGAAGTGGATGAAAAAATATAACTTTTTATTGAAGTGACATGAATAGTAAAAAATTTTTTTTGTTAAAGTAGAGAGTAAGTGGTCCTTCAACAAAACGTGTGAAGTGAAAATGAGGATTTTCTACTTTCGCACTCCACTTCGAAAAAAAAAACTCCGATGTCAAAACTTTAATATCTTGGCAGACAAAATTTATTGTTCATGTCAAATCAAAATAAATCTTGTTTATAAGTGGTCTAAAACCTAAATTTTGGGCACTTTTAAGCTCCAAATTCGCGAACCAAACTGCCTCTTTACCATTTATTCTTATAAATTTCCAAAACATGATTTTTACTGGAGAGGTAAATGCTGGGCTACACAATATTTTGTCGGCAAGCGAACACTACGTCCATTGGTGGTGTCGTGACTCCTTTACCCCAACATTTACCGTAGCATAGCACATGTGTCAGCGGCCTTCCATTTTCATACCTCAGTCCTAAAATACGTATAACCGATATGTGACTTGGCCAGCCAACTAGAGCAGGCTTCCAATCTAATAGACCCACCTATAACGTACTACGTCGAAATATGAACTCCAGTCCACTACTATAATACACAAGATAGATTGGTATCTACATCTCATCTACACATATAAAATAAGCAAGAAACTGAAATAGTTATTGAAATGTAACCATGGAGAGACTACATCCATACTATAATTGATATAAGTCCGTGGCAACAAAAAAACTAGTACAATACTAAATGAAAGTACTGGAAATAATACAAATAATTTGATGGAAAATAGTAAGATAAGATGACTTAAGTACCTGCTAACTATATAATGATACTTGAGTCACAAGACTAAGTCCTACTCAAACTCAGGAGAGCTCTGAGGGGTAGAGCTCCAAGTGATTGGTTGGTCTAGTTGTTGAATTTGATCTTGAATCGTACACCTACGGATAGTACAGCTCATCTAAGCCTAGATAGAAAACAAGATACAAAAAACATGACATAATGTGAACTGAATACTACTAACAACAGTAAGTAAAACATCTATATACTAATGACTAAGTGAATGCAATATAAGAATACTATTTGAGGGTATGAACTGTGTAGTCGAATAGATAGTCGATATAGTTCTCGATTAGAGTCCATTTATACATATACTAATCTCTATAATTTGTAACTGTGCATACTATTCATCGAACACTAGAGGCCATCTGCATAAGTAGGTCATAAACTACCGTAGATCCTACGAAGTCTATGGTTCACTGAAAAGTGCATAGTAGCTTATATGTCTAATGACTATCTTCTCCGTCCATTGACATCACCTGGTGAGTCCACAACTCATCCAGAAAAATATAACAACAATAAATCCTTAGTGATCATATTCAATTTATCATATCATCAAAATAGATCTCTCTTACTAACTAATGCATGCGTCACTAATATCAACTATAGTTCGATATGAAAGTACGTGTCTTATCATGCATACTACATCATTGTTATAGGCCTATATAAGTGTCTAGAATCACATGAGACATTATAGTACCTTATCACCACATTTGGGTAGTCCAACTATCCTTCTAAGTCTGCATGAAATTATGTCGACGTCATTGATCGTACCCAAGTCGTACTTAGATGCACAAGAATCAATACAATACTAAACAAATAAATATAAATTATAACTAACAATTTAAATTTATTTAGAATACTTAGATCAAGATATCTTACGTGATTGACGGTTAATGAAGTGTCATCGTATCGAAAATGAATGTGCTAGAAACGAAATATCACAAATATCAAATTGAGTAGATGACTCCAGATATTGAAACAAATAAGTCCATGAGTTGCGAATAGAATTAATAGCAAGAAAAAGCACCCATAAGTCCAATTTGGTGCATTAGAGAAAAATTATAGTTTTAGGGTCAAAACGGGTCCAAAGACGAATCCGTAAGGTACCAAAAATAAGAGATAAATTAGCAAGTATCCAATTTAGAAAACTATATGTTAAACTACAACTAAAATTACAATATAATTTCACCCCTGAGGTTATATATAGAATTTAATGGCTGGATTGACAGAACAATATCGATTCCTCGAGTTTCAAACACGAAAAGTCTGCCTCGAGCGCCCAAAACTCGGGTTTGATCTATCAAACATTAAAGTTAAGTTAAAAAAATACATGGACGGAGAGGGATATACCAACAATAGAGAAATGAAGGCGGTTCATTAATTAGAGCTTCAATGAGAGAGTTATGACTATAAAGTCTAGCCTTCAAAATTGTTTAAACAAAAACAGTTTTAAATACTTGACTTTGAGGTAGATTTTGATCTATCAAATAAATCATTCAATGGTTCAACATCAACGTAAGAGAAGTGTTATATACCAACTATGGTGTGGAAGAGTCAAATTCAAGATATAATAGTTGGATTGTTAATAATCGATGTGCGAAGTTGCTATCTTGTCACTCCCAGGTCCCGATATATGTATTAATACATATACAGCTTGCCGGCATGACCGCTAGGTAACCTTGAGACTAGACCCATTTTCTTTTAGTTTTGTTTCATGATTTTATTGTGTGGCTTGGATTGCTTGGGAGAATCCATGAATTGATCCAAGGGCTAGCGTCCCACCCCTACATTTTATAAACCCTTCTTTCTCTCTCTTCCCCATTCTACTCTTTTCATTTTTATTTCTGTTCTTGGAGCTTAGGCAAGCACATCTTGCACAAATAGAGAAACATAAATTATTGCATATTTTAATTCTTTGATATTCCTTGCATTTTATTAGTCTATAATATTTATCTTATGATTTCCTACATCTTTACTACTTTCCATTTCCGTTTTTGATGGATATTTTGGAGTAGATCTAAGTTACAAAGTGTACACTCCCATATTTTTATAAATTAAAATATAATAATAAATATGAATTTATTGGGTAGAAATAAATTCTTGAATTTTTTCTAGATTTTTTTTAGAATTTCTATACAATTTTTCTAGAATTTTTAGAGCTTAAAATGAAGTTCTAATAATAATAATAATAATACTAATAGCAATAATAATAAAACGTAACCAAATAACTAACCTTAACACAAACCCTAACCTATTTCTAATCCCCCTACCCGGCCTAGACCAGACCGACCCCCCGCTCTCTCTCTCTCTCTTTATATATAACGCATAGCACAAACCCTAATACTAAACCTAAATACTTCCCCATACCCTCTCCCCAGACCCGACAAGTCACCCCCACCGCCGCACCGCCATCACAGACCGCCCGACCGCCGGTCGAACCCACCACCGCGCGCACTTGTGTGCAGCAGCCGCGACCATGTCCTTGACTTCCAGGCCAGTTTTCTCCTCCAACATGCGATCATTTTTTGATCTGCCTTCGCTGGTATGTAGACAACATAACCCTCTACAACTCCCTTCAAGTAGAATGATTTATGGTATCCTGATTTGAGAGAAAAGTCGACTCAAAGTTGGCAAAAAAATTATTTTCAAAACTACATAAAAATAGTCCAAATACCTACATTCGTGTCCAATTTTCTTCCAAACTATTTAATATTTTTAAAATATAATTAAATAGACATGTAGACAATGTATCCAAGAACAAATCCTTTATTGTAGTTTTAATTAATTAATTTTTTTCGTTAAATTATATCTGTTGGAAGTTGACTAAAAACCATATTTTCAAAACCTAAAATCTTTCCATATGGAGTTCATCCCGCCAAACGAGACGACTTCATCGTATACTAAATGCACCGAAAGTTGCGTATGGTATTTTCTGACGTATGGACTTTTGCGGAACTTGATTTGGTCTTGTGTGTACGCAAAAATTAACCTATATCAGTCGAAAGTCTCCCATATCGGTGTTTTGCAAATTATCCAGTGTCACTCCCCGTTCCCATTATACGTATTGGGAGCGTATTATTTCTCGCTGGCATATTATTTATTTGGTTGAATGAGACTAGACCCATTCTTTGGTTTGTCTTGGTTCTTGGTTTATTGTTTGGGTTGGTTTGGTCATGAGATGAACCCATGGTCTAAACCTCAAACCCTAGCTATATAACCCAACTTTTTTCTCTTCCCCTCTTTATTCTTTCTTTTCCTTCTCTCTCTTAGGTTTTTCCCTCCCTCCATAGGTGTCACCCTCACTTTTCCAAATAGGGATAATTTAGTATTGGCATAGTTATTTTATTTTTAGAGATTATATTAATTAGAGTGATGCATATAATTATTTGTGTTTGTATGAATTATTTATAGTTAGTGGACTAGCCTATTATTTAGACTTCAAACTAGTGAACCCAAAGTAGTTAGTCATAACAACTATTGAGCCTAACATGGACTAGGCCCAAGTTAGACACATCCCTTAGTTAATTAGAATGATTAAGACTAATTTGCATTAGTTTAGAGACTTTCCATTATAGTCCTCCTTAATTATTCTTCATAATTAACCATTGGGGGCAATTTGGACATTAGCAGTTGTTTAAAGAGGGGGAAAGAAGTGTCCGACCAAATAAAGGTCTATTTCTCTCTCTCTCTTCTCTATTTGTTTATTCCATTAAGATCCCAAATTCTTTAGATCCTTAATTCAATTTATCCCTCTATCAATCTCTCTCAATTCATTCACATTCTCTCTTATTTGCACCACTCATGAAGCATTGGAACTTGGAGTTGCAAGGAGCACTAGGAGGAGGAGCTTTGGAAAAAAAATTGTGTCTGGATCGTGTGTTTGAAAATAATTCATTAAAAATCCATCTCCCAATTGGTATATATCTGAATTCTCCTTCATTTTAGATTCTAAATCAAGCATTTGACCTTAAGGAACCCTCCTATGGCATACAACTACCTACAGAAGGAAGTTCTAGGCTCTTTGGTTGTGTATTTTGATTTCTACATGATAATTTATGTCCAAATAGGAGAAATTAAGATATTGACACATCAATTATGTGTCATGAGACCAATTAGATCTAATTAAACTTAGATTGGGGTTATAGGACTATGTACGTGTCCATAAATGGATACGAGTAGGCCGTATCATGGTATTTTATGATACCGTATGATATGGAATTTATTTTGGGTGTTTTGTGCAATTACTCCTCAATTCTCATTATAACAAGTTACTTTAGTTGTATTATGATGTATTTAGTTTATATAAATGTTAATTATGGAGAATTGGGAGATTTGGCACTTTAGTTTAGTAAGTATATGGAGTATCGTATTGATAGAATGTCAGGTGGTTTGGTGTCTGCTATCTCTGATACGTGGAGAGTATCAAAGCAGTAGCAATATGATGCTTGGGGCATGGTCTGCAAGTGAGGGATTAGTGAGGAGTATAGTGGTGTTGCTAGATCTTCAGGCAGTGGGTAGTCCAGATGGGTTGATAGCAAATAAGAGAGTACTTGTATGCAGTTGGCTTTGCAATGCGCACACTTGAGCCATGTTCTTGATAGACCTGGGAATACTGGGAAGAGTATACAAATGATGGACTTGGCCAGGGTAGGATTAAGGAAGTGTGAAATGTTTTAGCATTAGCATTAGCCATTAACATCATGAGTAAATGCAAGGGCAACTGCAACATAAGTTGCATAATTAGATGTTTAAGGAGGGCAGTGCAATGGCAGTTGGGAACTCGATTAATACAAATGTGTGTATGCTCATGTATATTTATTAAGATGGTGAGCTTAAGTGAGTGAGCTTAGAGTTGGTGGAGTGATAGAAGAATGCAACATCTGCTCAACCATGTGTGTAAGGGTAAACTTAGGAGAATTTAGAGACCTTGATGTCAAATAGGAGTTGGATCGTTGCAAGCTCTAGTAGTAGGCTATGTTTAGACTACAGTAGTAGTGCAACCTAGGAAGTTCATCTGGTAGTGAGGTTCATAAAATACTTGTGAGTATTGTGCACATCTGTAAGCAGTTGGACTGAACACTAGTGAGGGGGAGAGAAGTGTATAAGCGCGCTATGTGCATTGATTAGAGGCATCAATAGAATTTATCGAGCAGCAACAACTGTGAACTTGGGGTTGGACTCATGGGTAGTATATGAGTCAGTTAGTGTATTACTTGGTAATGCAAGTTAATTAGGTGTCAGTTATAATAGTGTACCAGTTAGTTGTAGTAGATATTAGTTAATGAATTATTACCAATTAGTGCCAGTTAGTGTATTAGCTTAGTGACTGTTAGTAGCAACCTTCACTTAATTAGTTGATTATACTAAATAGAGTAAGTAGTAGTTAAGGTATCACATAGAAACCTAGGTAATACCTAGTATAAGCTAGTATAAGTTCATTAGTGACCAGTATGAGCCTAAAACCTATGTATGGACCTAGAAATGGCCTATAAAATCATATTAGTATATTTTACTCATTACTCATTCATTACTTCCTAGTGACTTGATTTTCATATATAGAGTTGTGTGACACCATTTCGGATACCGAGTCGCACCCTTTGTTTAGGACCAGAGGCAAGTATATCTCTTTGTTAGTTTTCAAGCATAATAGTGTATATATCACATGTTCTAAAAATGTATACTTGGTTTCGACATAGTGGTTACACAGACTGGTACTATATAGATCCTGTCAGGAGATGTTATCCCTTTACCGTGTTCAACGGGTAATCCTTCACATATATTTTATCGTGTGCACCAGGTATTGATTATCGTGTACTTCATATTCATACACTGCTCGTGTACAGTGTGCCCATATTACTCATGTTCGTAACGTGTCGTGATCGGATCCATGAGTATTGGTTGGGGACGGGAGAGTAGTAGTTGGTTATGTAATCAAACCCTATTTACCTCTTGTATATGTCGATTATACACCCTACGTATAATCGAGTTACCTTATTTACCTCATGTTCAACCCAAGTCGATCACATAATAAAGTTGTACTCTTAGGCACATTAGCTAAGTTTATCTATTTTTATTACTTGCAGTTATTTCATATTGCATGTTCTTTCCCTTCCAGTATTTTACATGCTTATTCTAGTTCATTTCCATTTCCTAGATGCTAGTACATCTTGTATTCTTTTCTATTACCTGTCATATATGCTCTACCATGTATTTGGAACTGCTTTCAGAGTTTTGTACTTTGCTCCAATCCTAATTGGATATATTTTTCAGATGACTGTTTAGAGGAGATGTGTCCCACATATTACGAGGCACAAGATGGTGAGATAGCAGGAGAGATAGCACCTCTAGTATAGGAGGATCTAGCACTAGCCATAGAGGAGACTTAGCTTTTATTATTGCTTTGTATTTAACTCTTTAGAGCCTTGGCATGTAATATTATTTTGGAGACTTTTGTGTTGTGACTAGATGTTAGACTTGTAATTGTATCTGTGACTCTTGTATTTTTTTTCTTTTATTTCATATCGTGCCATTTTTCCTCTAGTTTGATATTATGGTTGGGTATTGATTTTATTATCATATATCATATTATTCCTCCATTTAGAGTTGAGATGACATGACAGTTACCTTATATATATTGTGTGAGGTGATTAGATAGTTTTGTTGCCCTAGACAGTGTTCTACGTTATTGCTACGACGTAGGATGTACGTGGTTCACGTACTCGTACCCTCATTCCGAGTGCGGGTCATGGCACATTTTTAGTGGTGGCCCATACTGGTCCTAAAGTCATAATTAGTGCGATATCATAGTAGTGTTCAGACTTAGAGTACTGCTACGAGCCTGCTTTAGGATATAAGATATAGGTTGAGAGTATACTCAATCACAACTAGAAAACAGTTCCAACTATTTGATTTTGCTATCCTTATCAATCTGAATGCATGCTTTACTTTGAATAATTATGTTCTTCTTTGATGACATCGTACCTTACCAATATTGATTCCTTTATTTTGAATATGTCTTTAGGATGCCTCCGAAGATCAGGTTCTATCGCTCGCGAGCATCAGCAGCTTCCTCAGCTGCTTCCCTGTCTGTTGTTGAGAGGGCATCAGCCACTGCTCCATATCATTCAGTTTAGTGGGTCACCTCACTGGTTTAGGTAGGGGTTTTTGCAGCAGCTTTTGGGGGTGCTCCGGCTCCAGTTCAGAGGATACTGCCTGCAGTACCAAAGGAGCTTCCACCACCAACAACAGTTATTCGGCACAGATATTTGCGTTATTCAAGCAGATGATGGAGGCTCAGAAAGCCCAGGTGGAGGCCCAACAACACCAGTCCGAGTTGATAAGGCAGGGCATTGAGAATGTCCACCAGCTAACACTCGCCACAGTAGAGAGGATTGCCTCAGTCCAGCCACATGTGCCTCCACCTCAGCTCGTCCTGCAGCAGCCGAGGCCGGGGACTATCATTGACTTCAAGAGGATGGGGCCAAAGTACTTTAAGGGCACTGGGGGAATTTTATATGTGGATGATTGGATCGAGGATATTGAGCAGAACCTACGGCTGTTACAGATTCCAGAGAGCCTACAAGTGGAGGCAGCGGGGAGCATGATGTTTAATTTTGCTTTGACATGATTCAAGACAGACCCAAGGATCACAGCACCAGGACTGACTTGGGAGACTTTTAAGGAGCTTTTCAAGGGGAAGTTCTTTTCTGACGTGGCTATGAGTTCCCTGGAGAGTCAGTTCTAGGACCTCGTCCAGGGGAGTATGTTAGTGGACGAGTACGCAACAGAGTTGTACAGATTGGGTTACTTTATAGAGAGGCATAATCCCCGGGGGAAGGCCAGAAAGTTTAAAAAGGGTCTGAACCGGGAGATTAAATCTAATACTAGTGGACACCGTGTAGCTCCTCGCTCCGCGTCGACGCTATATACAAGTGATATCGCCTTGCTTGCTCGAACGAAAGTCTTCTCGGAGAGTTCCCTACCGACTAATCAATATGAGTGGGCAGAACTGCATTCTCTGATTCTTGCATGACTTAATAATGAATCTGAGTTTTTGAATGCTTGTTGCTAAGAAGATTGTTTCATAAAAAGAATAATACATCCTGCCTCTGCCTAAAAGAGTTAGAGCCATTGCCATGCTAAGAATAAGAAATGTTGCATGCTAGAAACACTAACACCGCTATCGAATCTGGCCTAGTTAAAGAAGAATAGAACTGCATGTTTTACTTGATGTGATAATAGACCCGTGCCATGCTAGTCACAACTGAAAGATCGTTCATATGTTTGCTTGTCATCGTGTTTATATGGCTTGTCTTGAATGCTTTAGCTTAAAGAAATGAATGCTTATTTTGATATAAGAGTAAATGCTTGTCTTGTGTGTGCAGAGACTGGTAGCTCGCCCTGATGTTCCGGTCCTACGGAATCGAGGGGGGTGCGGCTATTAGAAATACGATAAGATGGTTTGAATATTGCTATGTCATGTTGTGTTGCTATTGTGAAAAAGATGTGCTAGTGAAATATGGGTGCTTGCGGTGGATGGAGGACAAACAAAATATGGGAGACTAATAACGCGCCCTAAGCTCGGGGCATGGATATTAGAATAGAGGATGGAGATTCGATGGGGTATGACTAATAGTGCGCCCTGATGTTCCAGTCCTACGGGATCTAGGGGGCGTGGCTATTAGATGAGAGGTGGTGCTTCTATTGAGAAGAGTTGAGTCTACACTAGAGAAGTTCATGGAGATAGCTGTATTTAGGTAGTTAGGGAGCATGCTAGGCTAGCCTTCTTGCATACCTAACTGTTTGATGCAGAGACGAATAGGAAACTAAAGAACGGTATACATATATGTTTATGCAAATTGTTGCTAACTTGTATGTCTGCTGCAGGGATAACCGTTCGGCTATGGGGTAAGAAATATGAGTTTATGCATAAGCATGCATGTTCATTTTGTCTGCATTGTAGAGATACCTGTTAGTGCTTTATGCATTGCATCGGTCGGACAATGACTATTAGTACAGAGATGAACCTTAGTTACGACTGCTATAATGGAAGTAATGTGCAACCATGAGTCACAGCTGCTAATAGGATCAGAATGTGAGTCATTGGTTAGCTGGATTATCGCTACCGATCCTGAGTTTCTCGGGGACCGACCTCTGATTATTAGTTAACTTGTGTGCTTGATTGGTTGATGGTTCCTAAATGCTGCCTGTCCCTAGAATCTTTGGGTATAGTTCACCGAACACGCTGCACAAACCCGGATAGGATCGTCGTGTTTGAATTGGTTGCCTTGATTGATTGGTTGTTTGAATTCTGTTTTCTAAAAGAATGTTTCCAAATACACAGAAATATGACTCTGCTAGCAAACTGTAAGAAATGAACCTAAGTAAAACTAGCAAGATCACTAGTAATGCAATGTTTGCCACATGATTACTTAGTGTGGGTTTCAGGGGGTATAGCTTATGTTCAGTTATTTTTTCTTACCAGTACTTGTATAAAGTGCTGACCCACCAACAGTTTGCTTGTTCTCAGGTGCTTGTTCATCTGAGGAAGCAATAGCCGTGCCTCATCCCAAGGAACCGAAGATCTGGAGTCGATGCCTTGAGCCACATCGAGTTTGTGCCTGCTTTGAGTTGCTTTTGTATAGAGGGACATAATGTATGGAATGGTGTTATTGTAATCGAGAGAAGAGTGCTTGAATGATCTGTAACCTCGGCCATGTACCGCTTGTAACACTTTTGATTATCAATAAAAGAGCTTGTTTTTCATATGTCATTGTGTTCTTCACTTTTCTGCAATGTTGTGTACCGCTGCTTCAGTATTAAATAGCTTACTTGCCCTTGTATCAAAGCTTTGGCCTTGTGCAAGCGCACTTTAGGCTTACACGGCATCACGTCCCGATGAGAACGATTGTCCTGCGAGAGAGCTGCAACATGGTGATTCACGTTCAGCGGGGACTATCGGGCTTGCGGGAGATTGGGGTGTGACATAATGGTATCAGAGCGACTCGATTCTTTGCCCATTCTGTTGCCTCCAACTCTTAGATGTGCCTGATGTGAGATGCAATGAACGTTCCATAAAATGAGTCCGTAAATATTCTCAAAGTTGTCGGCAAAAGTTTTCTAGATTTGTTTTTATTTGCTTGAGATGTGATTTGTGATTTCTGGATTGCTAGAGTTTTGATTTGTGATGGTGAGGGATGAGTACTATTGCTATTCTGTGTTTTCGTGAGTTTCTCCTTGAGTTTCGAGGATGAAACTCTTTGTTGGTGGGTAAGTATGTAGCGCCTCACTCCGCGTCGACGCTATGTACAAGTGATATCGCCTTGCTTGCTCGAACGAAAGTCTTCTCGGAGAGTTCCCTACCGACTAATCAATGTGAGTGGGCAGAACTGTATTCTCTGAATCTTGCATGACTTAATAATGAATCTGAGTTTTTGAATGCTTATTGCTAAGAAGATTATTTCATAAAAAGAATGATAGATCCTGCCTCTGCTTAAAAGAGTTAGAGCCATTGCCATGCTAAGAATAAGAAATGTTGCATGCTAGAAACAGTGACATCGCTATCGAATCTGGCCTAGTAAAGAAGAATAGAACTGCATGTTTTACTTGATGTGATAATAGACCTGTGCCATGCTAGTCACAACTGAAAGATCGTTCATATGTTTGCTTGTCATCGTGTTTATATGGCTTGTCTTGAATGCTTTAGCTTAAAGAAATGAATGCTTGTTTCGATATGAGAGTAAATGCTTGTCTTGTGTGTGCAGAGACTAGTAGCCTACCCTGATGTTCCGGTCCTACGGGATCTTGGGGGTTGCGGCTATTAGAAATGCGATAAGATGGTTTAAATATTGCTATGTCATGTTGTATTGCTATTATGAAAGAGATGTGCTAGTGAAATGTGGGTGCTTGCGGTGGATGGAGGACAAACGAAATATGGGAGACTAAAAATGTGCCCTGAGCTCAGGGCATGGATATTAGAATGGAGGATAGAGATTCAATAGGGTAAGACTAATAGTGCGCCCTGATGTTCCGATCCTACGGGATCTAGGGGGGCGTGGCTATTAGATGGGAGGCGGTGCTTCTGTTGAGAAGAGTTGAGTCTGCACTAGAGAAGTTCATGGAGATAGCTGCATTCATGTAGTTAGGGAGCATACTAGGCTAGCTTTCTTACATACCTAACTGTTTGATGCAGAGACGAACAGGAAACTAAAGAACGGTATACATATATGTTTATGCAAATTGTTGCTAACTTGTATGTCAGCTGCAGGGTTAACAGTTCGGCTATGGGGTAAGAAATATGAGTTTATGCATAAGCATGCATATTTATTTTGTCTGCATCGTAGAGATACCTGTTAGTGCTTCATGCATTGCATCGGTCGAACAATGACTATTAGTGCAGAGCTGAACCTTAGTTACGACTGCTATAATGGCAGTAATGTGCAACCATTAGTCACAACTGCTAATAGGATCAGAATGTGAGTCATTGGTTAGCTAGATTACTGCTACCGATCCTGAGTTTCTCGGGGACCGACCTCTGATTGTTAGTTAACTTGTGTGCTTGATTGATTGATGGTTCCTAAATACTGCCTGTCCCTAGAATCTTTGGGTATAGTTCACCAAACACGCTGTGCACACCCAGATATGATCGTCGTGATTGAATTGGTTGCCTCGATTGATTGGTTGTTTGAATTCTGTTTTCTAAAAGAATATTTCCAAATACACAAAAATATGACTCTGCTAGCAAACTGCATGAAATGAACCTAAGTAAAATTAGCAAGATCACTAATAATACAATATTTTGCCACATGATTACTTAGTGTGGGTTTCAGGAGGTGTAGCTTCTGTTCTGTTGTTTTATCTCACCAGTACTTGTATAAAGTGCTGACCCACCAACAGTTTGCTTGTTCTCAGGTGCTTGTTCGTCTGAGGAAGCGATAGCAGTGCCTCATCCCAAGGAATCAAAAATATGGAGTCGATGCCTTGAGCCGCATCGAGTTTGTTCCTGCTTTGAGTTACTTTTGTATTGAGGGACATAATGTATGGAACGGTGTTATTGTAATCGATAGAAGAGTGCTTGAGCAATCTGTAACCTCGGCCATGTGCCGCTTGTAACACTTTTGATTATCAATAAAAGAGCTTATTTTTCATATGCCATTGTGTTCTTTACTTTTTTGCAATGTTGTGTGCCGCTGCTTCAGTATTGAATAGCTTACTTGCCCTTGTATCAAAGCTTTGGCCTTGTGCAAGAGCACTTTAGGCTTGTACGGCATCACGTCCCGATGAGAACAATTTTTCTGCGGGAGACCTGTAACATGGTGATTCACGTTCAGCGGAGACTATCGGGCTTGCGGGAGATTGGGGCGTGACATAACGGTATCAGAGCGACTCAATTCTTTGCCCATTCCGTTGCCTCCAATTCTGAGATGTGCCTGATGTGAGATGCAATGAATATTCCATACAATGAGTCCGTTAATATTCTCAAAGTTACCGACAAAAGTTTTTTGGATTTGTTTTTATTTGCTTGATGTGTGATTTGTGATTTCTGGATTGCTAGAGTTTTGATTTGTGATGGTGAGGGATGAGGACTATTGCTGCTTTGTGTTTTCGTGAGTTTCTCCTTGAGTTTCGAGGACGAAACTCTTTGTTGGTGGGTAAGTATGTAGCGCCTTGTTCCACGTCAACGCTATGTACAAGTGATATCACCTAGCTTGCTCGAACGAAAGTCTTCTCGGAGAGTTCTCTACCGACTAATCAATGTGAGTGGGCAGAACTGCATTCTCTGATTCTTGCATGACTTAATAATGAATCTGAGTTTTTGAATGCTTGTTGCTAAGAAGATTGTTTCATAAAAAGAATGATAGATCCTGCCTCTGCCTAAAAGAGTTAGAGCCATTGCCATGCTAAGAATAAGAAATGTTGTATGCTAGAAACACTGACACCGCTATCGAATCTGGCCTAGTTAAGGAAGTATATAACTGCATATTTTACTTGATGTGATAATAGACCCATGCCATGCTAGTCGCAACTGAAAGATCATTCATATGTTTGCTTGTTATCGTATTTATATGGCTTGTCTTGAATGCTTTAGCTTAAAGAAATGAATGCTTGTTTCGATATGAGAGTAAATGCTTGTTTTGTGTGTGCAGAGACTTGTAGCCTGTCCTGATGTTTCGGTCCTACGGGATCTAGGGGGGTGCGGCTATTAGAAATGCGATAAGATGGTTTGAATGTTGCTATATCACGTTGTATTGCTATTGTGAAAGAGATGTGCTAGTGAAATATGGGTGCTTGCGGTGGATGGAGGACAAACGAAATATGGGAGACTAATAATGCGCCCTGAGCTTGGGGCATGGATATTAGAATGGAGGATGGAGATTCGATGGGGTAAGACTAATAGTGTGCCCTGATGTTCCGGTCTACGGGATCTAGGGGAGCGTGGCTATTAGATGGAAGGCGGTGCTTCTGTTGAGAAGAGTTGAGTCTACACTAGAAAAGTTTATGGAGATAGCTGCATTCAGGTAGTTAGGGAGCATGCTAGGCTAGCCTTCTTGCATACCTAACTGTTTGATGCATAGACGAACAGGAAACTAAAGAACGGTATACATATATGTTTATGCAAATTGTTGCTAACTTGTATGTCTACTGCAGGGATAACCGTTCGACTATGGGGTAAGAAATATGAGTTTATGCATAAGCATGCATGTTTATTTTTTCTGCATCGTAGAGATACATGTTAGTGCTTCATGCATTGCATCTGTCGGACAATGAGTATTAGGGCAGAGCTGAACCTTGGTTACGGATGTTATAATGGCAGTAATGTGCAACCATGAGTCACAGCTGCTAATAGGATCAGAATGTGAGTCACTGGTTAGCTAGATTACCGCTACCGATCCTGAGTTTCTCGGGGACCGATCTCTGATTGTTAGCTAACTTGTGTGCTTGATTGATTGATGGTTCCTAAATGCTGTCTGTCCCTAGAATCTTTGAGTATAGTTCACCAAACACGCTGCTGCACACCGGGATAGGATCGTCGTATTTGATTTGGTTGCCTCGATTGATTGGTTGTTTGAATTCTGTTTTCTAAAAGAATGTTTCCAAATACACAGAAATATGACTCTGCTAGCGAACTGCATGAAATGAACCTAAGTAAAACTAGCAAGATCACTAGTAATGCAATGTTTTGCCACATGATTACTTAGTGTGGGTTTCAGGGGGTGTAGCTTCTGTTCAGTTATTTTATCTCACCAGTACTTGTATAAAGTGCTGACTCACCAACAGTTTGCTTGTTCTCAGGTGCTTGTTCATCTGAGGAAGCGAAAGCCGTGCCTCATCCCAAGGAACCAAAAATCTGGAGTCGATACCTTGAGCCACATCGAGTTTGTGCCTGCTTTGAGTTGCTTTTGTATAGAGGGACATAATATATGGAACGGTGTTATTGTAATCGAGAGAAGAGTGCTTGAGCGATCTGTAACCTCGGGCATGTGCCGCTTGTAACACTTTTGATTATCAATAAAAGAGCTTGTTTATCATATGCCATTGTGTTATTTACTTTTCTGCAATGTTGTGTGCCGCTGCTTCAGTATTGAATAGCTTACTTGCCCTTGTATCAAAGATTTGGCCTTGTGCAAGCGCACTTTAGGCTTGCACGACATCATGTCCCGATGAGAACGATTGTCCTGCGGGAGAGCTGCAACATGGTGATTTACGTTCAGCGGGGACTATCGGGCTTGCGGGAGATTGGGGTGTGACACACCGCACCACTACATTTGAGAAGATTCTAACGAAGGCACAACGATAGAGGATGATTTGGAGCTCGGCTCCAAGAGGATGAGGGATACTCCAGGAGTTGGTAGTAGTGCGGGCTTAGTGAAGCGGCCTCAGTTTCAGCATCAGAGACTTTTAGCAGCTGAGGCAGCAGTTACCTGCACCAGCTAGAGTGCCAGTACAGCAGGAACATTAGATTTAGAGGCCAGCTTAGCCAGCTATTCCTTGACCATTCTGCAAGAAGCTGTGTCATGGATGTGATGTGTGTCGAATGAGATTGTGCAAGTGCTTATTCTGCGGATCAGGGGACCACCAACTGAGAGATTGTCCTCAGACTTTAGCCCGTCCATCTTAGGACGGATTCCCAGTTAAGAAAGCACCCGCGAGACCACCCGCGGGATAGCAGAGAGGACCTCCATTGCAGATACAGCAACAGAGGTTTATATAGCACTAGCAATAGAGGAGGGGTGCTCAGCAGGGCGAGCTTTCGCATTAACAGTTGAGGATGAGGAGCCAGTCGAAGATGTCATATCAAGTTCAGTCTATCTTGATTCTTTTTTAGCTCATTCTTTATTTAATTTTGGTGCTTCACATAGTTTCATATCTGTATCTTTTGCTTTGAAGCATCATCATGAGACTGAACCATTGACAAGGACCTGCAAGATCATGACCGAGGGTGACATTATTCTGTTCAGTGATTTTTGCAAGGATCGGAGAGTTTCTTTGGGAGGCCGAGAGTTGAGTGCGTGTCTACTCGTAATGCCACTTTCGATCTATGACATAATACTCGGGATGGATTTGTTGAGTAGGCACCATGCTAGTATCGATTGTCGTAGAGGGCAGAGTTTTGTTTCAAATACCAGGAGAGCCAGAGTTTAAGTTCGTTAGAGGATCAAAGGAGCAGAGCAAGGGAGACTTCTATCGGGCTATGTTGGAAGAGTAGGAGCCACCACATCCGTTGATTGCAGATTATATGGACGTCTTTTCAGAGGAGTTGTCGGGGTTGCCACCAGACCGAGATGTAGAGTTCTTTATAGACTTGGTGCCAGATGCAGAGCTAATATCACATCATATTTATAGAGTGAATAATAACAAACTGGCAGAGTTGAAGAAGCAAGTGGATGATTTACAGGACAAAGGCTTTATTATATCCAGTTCATCACCGTGGGGTGCTCCGGTATTATTTGTACCGAAGAAGGATGGGTCAGTACGCATGTGTATCGACTATAGAGTTTTGAACAACCTCGCTATCAAGAACATATAACCGATATCGAGGATAGATAATCTCTTTAATCACTTGAGTGGAACGAAGGTATTTTCGAAGATAGACTTGAGGTCAGGGTACCAACAGGTAAAAATAAATAATGAAGATATTTCGAAGATAGCTTTCAGGACTCGGTATGGACAGTTTGAGTTCTTGGAGATGCCGTTTGGTTTGACCAATGCCCCAACGATTTTCATGAACCTGATGAATAAGGTGTTTCATCAGTACGTGGATCAGTTTGTTGTGGTATTCATTGATGATATATTAATATACTCGAAGACCCCGGAGGAGAATGAGAAGCACCTGAGGATACTTCTGGAGACCCTCAGGAAGAAGAAGCTGTTTGACAAGCTTTCAAAGTATGAGTTCTTCCTTGATAAGGTTAAATTTCTCGAGCATGTGATTATAGGAGACAAAATCTCAATAGACCCGAAGAAGATTTTAGCAGTTGAGTCATGGTCTACCCCGAGTTCAGTGGGAGAGATCAAGAGCTTTCTTGGCAGGCTATTATCGGAGATTTATTCAGGACTTCTCCAGGATTGAGGGCCGATGACTAGGCTGACCAGGAAGGACGTGGAGTTCGTCTGCACTGAGGAGTGTCCAACCTCCTTTGAAGAGCTGAAGAAGAGGTCGACTATAGCTCCAGTGTTGATATTTCTATCGAGGATATGAGGACTTTCTATATACAGTGATGCTTCGGGTAAGGGTTTGGGATGTCTGTTACAGCAGAACGGGAAGGTGATTGCCTATGCTTCTAGGAAATTATGCCCTCATAGGAATAATTATCCTACCCATGACTTGGAGTTGACAGCGGTCATCTTTGCTCTAAAGCTGTGGAAATACTACTTATATGAAGAGCGTGTAAAGATCTATACAGACCACAAGAGCTTGAAGTATATATTTACACATAAAGAGCTTAACATGAGGCAGTAGCGATGGTTGAAGTTGTTGAAGGACTTCGACATCTCTTTACAATACCATCCAAGGAAGGCCAACATAGTCGCTGATGCCTTGAGAGCAGGTATCTAATGGCTATATACTTGACGAGGGACATATACTTATTGGCCGATCTTGATAGTTTGGGTTTTGAGATGCTAGTTCTTGGAGTTGCACCACATATGTGGAGACTTTAGGTATAGTCAGAGTTGAGGGACCAAATCAGAGTCGCACAGTTCGAGGATGAGTCTCTCAGGAGCATCAGAGCGCAAGTTCGGATGGGGTTGGCAGATGACTTTAGTATTGCAAAGGATGGATCATTGCAGCACGGTACCAGATTATGTGTGCTGAGTGGAGCGTTGCACAAGGAGGTTCTTTAGGAGGCGCATCAATCTCAGTACTCTATGCATCCAGGTGCTAACAAGATGTATAGAGATATGAGAGAACATGTTTGTTGGTATGGTATGAAGCGGGAGGTGGCGAGCTTCGTATCCAGATACTTGGTATATCAATAGGTAAAGGTAGAGAGGTAGATACCAGGTGGATTACTTCAGTCTTTACCCATTCCAGAGTAGAAATGGGAGCATGTGGCGATTAACTTTGTATCAGGTCTTCTGCCTTCTCCAGATGGAAAAGACGTAATTTAGGTCATCATAGATAGGTTGACCAAATTGGCCCACTTCTTTCCTTTCAAAGTGGATACGTCTACCGAGAATCTCGCGGAGATATATGTGCGACAGATATTCAGATTGCATGAAGTTCCTGTGAGCATAGTCTCTGATCGGGATAGTCGCTTCATATCCCAGTTCTGGAGGAGTTTGCAGGCTAGCTTGGGCACCCAGCTCAAGTTTAGTACCGCATATCACCCCCAGCCAGAAAGACAGACAGTTGGAGAGGAATATTCAGACTCTCGAGGATATGCTTCACATTTATGTATTAGATTTTGGAGGCTCTTGGGAGGATCATCTTCACCTGGTAGAATTTTTTTATAAAAACAACTACCAGGCTAGTATCGAGATATCACTATTTGAGGCATTGTATGGACGGAGATGCCGCACTCCATTATCCTAGGATAATATTGATGAGAGAGCCTTATTGGGACCGGAGTTAGTAGTGGATGCAGCTGAGAAGGTAAAGCTTATTAGAGATAGACTTTGGGTGGCATATGATAGACAACGACATTCGGCCGATAGCCACCGGAGACCCTTGGAGTTTAAGGTATAGGTTTTGTTTTATATTGCTTTTGATTGCTTTATTTTAGTTAGAGTGCTAAGGCTATATTTTTGCTAGGTTGGCGATATGGTGTACTTGCAGATTTTTTTGACACGGGGCACGATTCACTTTGGTGGAGGCAGAAAGCTTAGTCCATGGTACATCGGACCCTTCGATGTTCTTAAGAGGGTCGGTGCAGTGGCCTACAGACTAGACTTGCTGCCTGCACTAGAGGGAGTTCACAACGTGTTCCATGTATCACAGCTGAGATGGTACATGGCAGATCCTAGCCAAGTATTGGATCACTCAAAGATCGAGGTGGGTTCGACTCTCAGCTACCCAGAGCAGCCTGTGGAGATTCTGGATCACAGGAAGAAGGTGCTGCAGAATAAGACGATTCCTTTGGTACGCATTGTATTGAGACATCATTCAACAGGGGAGTCTACCTGAGAATGAGAGGCTGAGATGCGCGTGCGATATCCTTATCGGTTTGAGCCATGAGGTATAATTCTTTCTTGTTTGCTGTGATTTGTTTATAGCTAGTTCTTCATTAATTTCGAGGATAAATTTTTTCTAAGGTTGGTAGGATTGTCATCATCACTTTTCCAAATATGGATAATTTAGTATGGACATAGTTATTTTATTTTTAGAGATTATATTAATTAGAGTGATGCATATATTTATTTGTATTTTTATAAATTATTTATAGTTAGTGGGCTAGCCTATTATTGAGACTTGGCACTAGTAGACCCAAGTTAGTTAGTCATGACAACTATTGAGCCCAACATGGACTAGGCGCAAGTTAGACTCATCCCTTAGTTAATTAGAATAATTAAGACTAATTTGAATTAGTTTAGAGACTTCCCATTATAGCCCTCCTTAATTATTCTGCATAATTAACCATTGGGGGCAATTTGAAATTGGTAGATGCTTGAAGAGGGGGAAAGAAGGGGTCGACCATATAAGGGTCTATTTCTCTCTCTCATCTATATTTGTTGATTCTATTTAGATCACCAAATTCTTTAGATCCCCAATTCACTTCATCCCTCTATTAATCCCACTCAATTCATTCACATTCTATCTCATTTTTACTACTCAAGGAGCATTGGAGTTTGGAGTTGCAAGAAGCACTAGAAGGAGGAGCTTTGGCAAGGAGATCGTGTCCGGATCGTGTCTTTGGAAACAATTTTTTGGGAATCTATCTCCCAATAGGTATAGATCTGAATTCTCCTTTATTTTAGATTCTAAATTATTCATTTGACCTTAAGGAACCCTCATATGGCATAGGTCTATTGTCATGACCCGCACATGGAATAAGGGCACGTGTAGTGATTAACGCCCAGCTTATACTACAGCATCCACAGTAGAACGCTGTCTGGGTCATCCATACTATCTAACTTCTCACACAATATATATATGGTACTTGACAATGTCATCTCAACTCCAAATGGAGGTAAAATATGATATATGATAATGGTAAACAATACTCAATCACATGGAAAACAAAGGAAGATAAAGCACGATATGGAATAACGAAGGTAAAGAGTCACAATATATCTACAAGTCCGAAATAATATATTTATATGCCAATAACCTCAGTAAAGTCTAATGCAAGTCTAAACAATAAGTTTAAGCCTCCTCACCCTCTGGTACTAGGTCCTCCTATTCTAAAGGAGTATCCTCTAATGGTACGCCGTTCTGTGGCCCGTAGTAGGTAGGACACCGGTCCACAAGCCAATCATTTGAAAAATATATTCAGTCAGAATTAGAGCAAAATACATACCTCTGAAAGCAATTCCAAATACATAATCAAGCATATATAACAGAAAATAGAAAATAATACAAGATAACTAGCCATAAGAAATGGAATAAACTAGAGTGAACATGTAATGTATTGGCATGAAGAACATACAATGGAATAATAACAACAAAAAATAGATAAAACTAGCTACTGTGCTATAGAGTACAAGTTTATTATGTGATCGATTTGGGTTGACCACGAATAGAATATGGTAAGTCAATTACACGTGTGATATGTAATCAACATGTACATGAATACACTTGGGCTTGATCACATAACCAACTCCTACTCCCCCATCCCCAACCAATACCAATGTACCCAATCACGATACGTTACAAACATGAATATGGGCACACTGAACACGAGTAGTGTGTGAACATGAAGTACACTAAAATTAATACCCGATACATATGATAAAATACATGTGAAGGAGTACCCGCTGAATACAGTAGGGGATAACATCCCATGACCATATCCATTAGTACCAGTCCTTGTAACCACTGTGTCAAAATAAAGTATATAGTTATAGAATATTCGATATATACACTATTATGAAATAAAAACTAACAGAGAGATGTACTCGCCTCTGGTTCTGAGCAAATATGTCTCTCGATGCCCAAGTTGGTGTCACTCAATCCTATTTAAGAAATAACAAGGTAAATAGTATAAATAAATGATACATAGTTAAAGGATGCACAATAATGCATTTCTAGGCCAATACTAGGTTGTCCTAGCAAAACTAGTCCCACACTAAGGTTTTAAGCTCAAGGGTCACTAACTAGCTTATGCTAGGTCAGTCCTAACTAATATGGTCATTAACTAGTAAGGACTAGCTTATTCTAGCTATACTAGGTATTAATACTAAGTATCCTATACAATAACTGATATGTGTACACTAGCTAACTTATCATAGAGTAATATTACTATTAATTAATACACACTAACTAACTGACTACTTCACCATCAGCTAATACTAACTAGATACTCAACTTATACACATATTACTAACCTAACTTATACTACCATAACATAATCTATATATACTACTAACTAATACATATATTAACCATTTAACTGCTATATCCTAATACAAATACCAAGGTAACTGACTCTAAGTAGCCCCCAAAATAACTGCTAATACTCAAATATCCTAATCTGATTCCTAAACTAACCCACTGCTGCCCCTTAAGATCCAATTGTTTGTACTTCACTAAAGGCACTGTCTCTTCCAATTTACTGATACTCTTTCTGTTCCCGAATTTAATGTTACTGCTCTTAACTAAGTCGTTGTTCCCAGTTTATCAATTTACCATCCATTTGAGTCCTCAAAAGACTACTTGATACACCTTAAGGACAAAACCTTATACACCAAGTGTAACTACCACATTTTTTAGGAAAGGATATTTAGTTATTTCATATTTAATTAAATATTATACATATTAAATAATTATTTATATTATTTAATTATTATTAGATGTTAGATTATTGATTTGGATTTGTGTTAGTAGACCTAACTAGATTAGTTTAGACTCATGGACCAACATGTATTAATTATTAGAATTTAGCCCAACTAGAAAGTCCATTGATTAGGAGAGTGATTAATTTAATGAAACCATTAGACTAGAACCTTCCCTCCTTAATTATTTCTTCATGAGAGACCCCAAGGGGTATAATGGACATTACATAGTAGCTTGAGGAAGGGGCATGGGAGGCCGGCCTGTTTAAAAGAGGGGAGAAAGTTTTTCTCTTCTCTTTTCATTTGAAATCAAGATCTAGAATTTCCCTCAACCAAATTCCTTCATTCCTACATCATTTATCTACCAAATTTTATTCCAATTCCTTCACAAATTACCATTGGAGACTAGTGGAACAAGGATCTAGAAAGAGGGAGCAAGGATCTACAAAGAGGAGCAATGATCTACAAGTTGGAGGCCAATTTTATCATATTTGGAGGTTTTATTTAAAATCCATCTACCAATAGGTATAATTCAATTTTCCCCCTTAATTTAGGTTCTAAATCTGAGATTTAACCATGAGAAATCAACCCATATGCATAGGATACCCATAGGATTTGGATTTGAGTTCATAGGAGGCCTATTGAGAAAGTTATGATACTTTTTGTGTCAATTTTGGGAGAATTCCGAGATTGACACTTGTTGTGTTTGTCAATTGATCCTATAGATCAATTTGGCATATGTTTGTGTGTTTGTGGCTAGTGTCGTATCCACAATTGGGTACGTGTAGGTCGTATTCCAATAATTTGGTGATACGTGTTGATTTGGGAGTTTTTCCTTCGACACGTGGCTTTGTGCATGTCCAATTTTGACACGGACGCGTAGTTATGTGTTTAACTCTTCGTATTATTCATAAATTATATATTAGACATGCTCGTATCCTTTCGGGTACGTTTGGTTGTGCAGTGGACTCGTGTCGCAAGCGTATCATAGATTTAGTGTGATACGGGTGCGATACACTCCACGTGTTGGTTGTATTTCATTTCTAGATCTAATTCCTATTTTTCTTAGTCATTTATAATATATATATATATATATATATATATATATAACACATAGGAATATAGATATATGATACATATATATATATATATATATATATATATATATATATATATATATATATATATATTGTTATGTATATATATACTTATATGCGTTCGTGTATCATATATCTATATTCCTATGTGTTATATATATATATATATATATATATATATATATATATATATATATATATATATATATATATATATATCTATACTTCTATATATATAATAGCTATATATATATATATATATATATATATATATATATATATATAGTTGGTATATATATTAGTGTATATATATATATATTTATATGTGTGTGCTATTGTATAAGAGAAGGGGGGACTCGACACAATTAGCGACAACAGCAATAGCAATAGCAACAGCAGCAGCAGCAACATTAGCGACAACAGCAATAGCAACAGCATCAGCAGCATTAGCGACAACAACAGCAGCATTAGAGACAACAACAATAGCAACAACAGCAGCAGAATTAGCAACAGTAGCAGCAGCATTAGCCACAGCAGCAACAGCAATAGTGACAACAGCAGCAGCAATAGCGACAGCAGCAGCAAATACAAGCTCAAGGGAGCAGCAGCGTGTATCGGGGGGGGGGGGGGGGCTAACAAGTTGTAAGTTAGCTAGTTGGGTTAGTAGTATCATTGTTAGTACAATAGTTAGTTAGTTGTGGGTTATAGTTGGTAACTATATATATATCTATGTATGGTAAGGTATTAGTAAGTAGCTATATGTATGATAAGGTATTAGTTAGATTCTAAACTATATATATTATAAGTGTTGTATTGTATTAGTATGTTATTTTAGTAGCTAATTGATTAGCATATATTTAAGTTGAGTGTTAAACAATTACCTTGAGATACCAATGTAAGTGCCAAGGTATTGAGGATACCCAAGTATTGGGTTTGGGTATCAAGAGGGGGATTTAGTAGTGCGATATCGCGTTGATTCAAAACCAAGGTATCCATTTAGTAATTGTAATTAGGATTTTTTATATTTAATATTGTTTGGATATGTATATATGATATTTCATACCTCTTGTTTGCATATATTGTGATATGGTATCTTAGTATCCTAGATTTAACTTATATGACCTAGATTCATAGTTTATGAACCCAAAAACTTTGAGATAGACTCATACAACCTAGAAATAGGTAGTTTGACCAAGTTTGACCGGTTTGACATAGAGTTGACCTAGTTTGACTGTTTTGACTTAGAAATGGCTTGTTGACCTAGAAGTTACTAGTTTAACTTATTTTCATTCTGAAACCTTATATTGATGTCGTATTCAATATCTAGGTCTTCGAGGCACCGTATCTGACATCTGTGAGACTATTCATCGGACTTCAGGTGAGTACATTATCTAATAGTTTCTCATTTATGATATCCTCTATGTTCATTGTATCTAGTGTAGATATCTATATTTTTTTGAGACGATGGTTACACGGATTGGTATATCCGGATCTCGTCATGATGTTATTCCTTGGTATATGGTGTATCTTGTGCAAGCCTTATTTCATTATTCTTCTTGTACATGTACAGACACTGATTCTCGGGGAGACTTGCTACCTTCCTAGGGAATCCCGTGCTATAGCGTACCATGGTTGGATCCACTATACCAGTCGGAGTTGGAGAGTATGTAGTATAGATATGTGATCATACCCATCTTGTATCTTGTTCTTGTATAGTGTTAATCATACACCGCACGTATGATTAGCCAGGCCATAAATCTTGTATCAAGTTCCCAAGCCTATCACATGTTAAAGCTAGTACTCACTCACTTAGTCATTAGTATTCTTGTTTATTGTCATATTGTTCATTCTTGTATTTACTTCCAGTATTTATTTATTGTATATCTTTCTTATATCTATTGTTGCATCTTTTATATTCACACCTATTTACTGTTACATAGTTTTTATCATTGATTAGAACAGCTGTTAGAGATGTACTTTGCTCCTTTCCTGACTGGAAATATTTTTTCTAGATGACACGGAGGAGTGGTACCCTACACATTATGGGCCTTAGGATGTTTTGGGTTTAGAGTCAGAGACCCTGGATCAGGAGGGACTTATCCCGACTAAGACAGATAACCCGGGACTTGTAGCTTCTTAGTATTCTTTTGTACTATATTTGTCTCCACCTTATTGTTTAGTATTTTTTCAGACTCATTGATGTTAATATTTTAGACTCATGAGTTGTATGTGACTATTCTATTCTTTATCATATTCGTGTTCGTTTTTATCTTAGATCTGTGATTGAGTATATTGATATTGTTGGTGGCTCATTATATTGTTAGATAGATTACCCAAACATCGTTCTTCTACCGATTTTATGGCGTAGGCTGGGCGTTGTTCCCGACTTGCATCCTTACATCGGGTGTGGGTCATGACACATTTTTAGTGGTGGCCCATGCAGGTCTCTTCGAGGTCACAATTAGTGTGATTCGTAGTGGTGCTCTAAATTGAGTGCTATTACGAGCCTATTTCAGAATATAGGATATAGGCTGAGAATACTCAATCACACCTTGGAAAATTCTTTTGATTTATTCAGCTATTCTTCCTTGATATTGATACTAGATCTTTTAATCTTTTCTTTCTTGAGTGTCTTTGATCATGTGCCATATTGATTTTTTCTTTCCCTTTGCCTCATGATGCCGCCTATGACTAGATCGTAGTAGGAGAGAGCTGCTTTTGAGAGGTCTGTGACATCCCAAGGGTTTGTACCTGTCACTTCTCCGGTGATTGGAGTATCAGATGCTTTTGGAGGTCTACCACCTACTCAGAGGACTGTGCCAGCTGTATCAGAGGGACTTCCACCTCCACCTTTTGTGCCAGCAGATAAGACACAAATATTTATACTATTTTGTGAGATACTGGAGACACAAAGGGCTCAGTCAGAGGCATATCAGAGGCAGGCCGACGTCTTGTGACAAGGCATCGAGAGTGCTTATCAGCTTGCTTGTGCCGTAGTAGAGAGAGGAGTTTCGATCCAGCAGCAGGTTGCTCCTCAGGTTGCTCAGCTTTGGCCTGGCAACATTCAGGACTTTATGAAGCTGGAGCCTAGGGTCATCAAAGGGATGTAGGGCATCATCTATGTTGATGATTGGCTCGAGGATATTGAGCATCTTATGAGAGTGTTCTATATTTCTGAGGGTCTAAAGGTTGAGGCGGTAGGACTTCAACTGTTCAACGTCGCCCGTACTTAGTTCAGGAATGAGCCGATTCTTGTTGACACAGGATAGTCTTGGGAGGTATTCAAGGACCTCTTCAAGAAGAAGTTCTTTGCTCGGGCAGATAGGCTAGACTTGGGGAGGCAGTTTGAGAGCCTCATTCAGGGGAGCATATCTGTGGAGGAGTATACTGCAGAGTTCAGCAGGTTGAGCCAATTTGCAGAGTATTTGGTAGAGAGCTGGACGTTCAGGCTATTCGCTTCCGTGAGGGTCTAAACTGGGAAGTGAAGATCCTCATTCCGTCTTTTTATGAGATATACTCGGAGATACTTGCGGGGGCACGCAAGGTTGAGCGAGAGTTGGGTTTGAAGCCCAAGAGAAACCGTGTTTCTTTTATGGGGGCCAACAACAGTGGAGTATCTGCCAAACGTTCTTATTTCCAGTCTAAGCCTTTTCAACAGCCATAGCAGCACCAGACTCCAACTAGGGTGCCATTTTACCAGGCACCACAGTAGCAGAGGCAGCCACAGCAAGCTCCTTGCCACTTCTGCAAGAAGCCCAGCCATATCTGGGAAGTTTGCAGAAGGAGGTTGGGAGTTAGTTTTTATTATGGTACTGAAGGGAATCAAATGAGAGAGTGTCCTCGTCGTGCAGTCTAGGGAGCAGCTTTAGCTCTTAGGGCACAGACGAGACCACCTGCAGTACAGCCGAGGGGACCACTTCCGACCCAGCAGCAGCGTTATGTCCAGCATCAGCAGCAGGGAGGTACACGTCAGGGACGAGCGTTTGCTATGACTATCGAGGAGGACGAGCCCACCGGAGATATCATCGTAGGTTCTATTCTTTTTTATTCCATTCCAACTTTAGCTTTGTTTGATAGTGGTGCTTCCCATAGTTTTGTATCTGTTTCTTTTGCTCTGAAGCATGGTTTGTTAGCTGAGTCGTTGCTTAGAACTTGCAAGATCATGACCGGGGGAGGTATTATCCTGGTTAATGATATTTGCAAGAATCAGAGAGTTACTCTGGGAGGTTGGGAGTTGAGTGCGTGTCTACTTGTAATGCCACTTTCGAGCTACGATATTGTACTCGAAATAAATTGGTTGAGTAGGCACTGTGCTAGTATAGACTATAGAGGAGGTAGAGTTTTATTTGGTCCGCCAGGAGAGCCAGAGTTTGAGTTTGCTAGAGGAGCTGCAGAGCAGAGAGAATGCATTATTTGTGGAGCTATGGTGGAAGTCAAGGAGTTGCCGCATCCGTTGATAGCAGAGTTCTTGGATGTGTTTTCGGATGAATTGTCAGGATTGTCGCCAAATCGAGATATTGAATTCTCTATAGACTTGGTGCCAGGTGCAGAACTAATTTCATAACATGTCTATAGAGTAAACAACAGCGAGCTGGTCGAGATAAAGAAGCAGGTGGACGAATTGCAGGATAAGGGATTTATCAGATCGAGTTCTTCACCGTGGGGAGCCCAGTATTGTTTGTACCGAAGAAGGATGGATCGGTGCGCATGTACATTAATTACAGGGCATTGAATAATCTCACTATCAAGAATAAGTACCCTTTGCCACAGATTGATGATCTGTTCGATCAGTTGAGTGGTACCAAGGTATTTTCTAAGATAGACTTGAGATCAGGCTACCACCAGGTGAAAGTGAAGCCAGAGGACATACCGAAGACTGCTTTTAGAACTCGGTATGGCCAGTATGATTTTATGGTGATGCCGTTTGGGTTGACTAATGCCCCGATGGTATTTATGAATTTGATGAACAAGGTGTTCCATCACTACCTTGACAAGTTCATGGTGGTATTCATCGATGACATACTCATATACTCGAAGACACCAGTGGAGCACGAGGAGCATTTGCAGATTGTGTTGGAGGTGCTGAGGAAGGAGAAGCTATATGGAAAGCTATACAAGTGTGAGTTCTTCCTGGACAAGGTAAAGTTCTTGGGACATGTTGTGACTGGTGATGGTATTTTAGTTGATCCGAAGATCGCAGCAGTGGACTCTTGGAAGACCCCGAGTTTGGTAGCAGAGATTATGAGTTTCTTGGGATTGGTAGGCTACTACAGGAAGTTTGTGCATGATTTTTCGAGAATTTTTGAGCCGATGACCAGACTCACCAGGAAGAATGTAGAGTTTATTTGGATGGAGGATTGCCAGGTTACTTTTGAGGAATTAAAGAAGAGGTTGACGTCTGCTCCTATTTTGACGTTGCCATCAGGGTCTGGAGGTTTCACTATTTATAGTGATGCATCGGGGAAATGTTTGGGTTGTGTTCTTCAGCAGAATGGGAAAGTGATTGCCTATGTATCCAGGTAATTGCGTCCTCATGAGAACTATCCTACCCATAATTTGGAGTTGGCAATAGTCATATTTGCCCTGAAGTTGTGGAAATACTATTTGTACGGAGAGCGTGTGGAGATCTTCACAGACCCCAAGAGCTTAAAGTACATTTTTACTCGAAACTCTCATCTCGCAACTATCTATCCGCCCTTGCCTTCTCAGTTTATTATGGACCTCTTGAATCTTCTCTTCCCTATTTTTTTGTACGTAATGCGGATTTACTTTTGTTTTACTACTGATAGGAATTCTCTTGTTGAGACCCTATGAATCAATTAAAACCTCAGATTCATACTAGAACCACGATGATTTTGCTGCAAGCTAAACTTAAAGGTTCTCTGAGTAAAAACTATTTGATGATCACTTATTCAATGAGTAGATGTAATGACTCAACAAAATCTTTGTCCTTCGGACAAAAGAAGCCTGAAGAAAGAAAAATAGTTTGCTTTATAAAATACTTATCTGATATTTTTTTTTGAGTCCGGTCACGAGGTTTGAATAATTATTTCTTTTCTTGATCTATTCTATATATTCCGTGCTCCAGATACTAGAATCAATACCTGTACAGAAGGAGTTGAACATGAGGCAACGTCAGTGGTTGGAACTGATGAAGGATTTTGACATCTTTTTGTAGTATCATCCTGGGAAAGCTAATGTAATTGTCGATGCCTTGAGCAGGTATCCAGTAGCTATGTTCTTGACGCATGATCGATATTTGTTGGAGGGCTTGGGCATTAAGGTGATAGTTTCTGGTTTTACTATGCAGATATGGGGATTGCAGATACACTCAGAGTTGATGGACTGGATCAAGACAGCACAGTATGAGAATGTATCTCTGAGGAGCATCAAAGCTCAGGTGAGAACAGGATTGGAGGATGATTTCACCATTGCCGAGATGGATCTTTGCGGCATGGAGTTAGGTTGTGTGTGCCTAGTGGGGAGCTGCATGAGAAGGTGTTGCAGGAAGCACATCGCTCTTAGTATTCCATACATCCAGGTGCCAACAAGATGTATCGGGATATGCGAGAGAGTGTCTGGTGGTACGGTATGAAGAGGGGAGTGGCACAGTTTTTATCCAGATGCTTAGTGTGCCAGCAGGTAAAAGCCGAGAGGTAGAGGCCAGGAGGTTTACTTCAGCCATTACCCATTCTAGAGTGGAAGTGGGAGCACATTACTATGTATTTTATGTCCGGACTTCCACGATCTCCAGGAAGAAAAGACGCGATTTGGGTCATTGTTGACAGGTTGACCAAGTCGGCCCACTTTTTGCCATTCAAGGTCGGTTTGTCTATGGAGAAGCTGGCAGAGATGTATGTGAGGCAGATCGTCAGGATACATAGAGTTCCCGCCAGCATAGTCTCGGATCGGGATAGTCGTTTTACTTGTCATTTTGGGAGGAGTTTGGTGGCGAGTTTGGGCACTCAGCTCAAGTTCAGTACTGCATATCATCCCCAGATATATGGGCAGTCAGAGAGGACTATTCAGACTCTTGAGAGTATGTTACGTACTTGTGTACTAGATTTTGGGGGTTCTTAGGAGGACCATCTCCGTTTGGTATAGTTTGCTTACAACAACAGCTACCAGGCTAGTATAGAGATGTCACCATTTGAAGCTCTGTACGGTCGGAGATGTCATACTCCCTTATCATGGGATGATGTTGGAGAGAGAGTTTTGCTTGGGCCAGAGATGGTTGTGGATGCAGCGGAGAAGGTTCAGTTGATCAAAGACAGACTTCGAGTGGCGCAGGACAGACAACGATATTGGACCGATAGCCACCAGAGACCTTTGGAGTTTGAGGTATAGTTTTAGATTTTTGTTTTGTGCTTGATATTGGTTGTTTGTTATAGATTAATTTCTTAATGTGGTATTTTGTTCTAGGTGGGTGGTTTGGTGTTGCTGAGGATTTCTCTGACACGAGGCACGATTCGTTTTGGTATAGGCGGGAAGCTTAGTCCACGATTCATCGGACCTTTCACTATTCTTGAGAGGGTCGATACATTTGCTTATAGACTAGACCTGCTACCTGCATTGG